>VXAK01016901.1:0-56299 GCA_013399435.1 Arenaria interpres | reverse complement strand
TTTTTTTTTTTAATTTAGCTGTTAATATTCATTTTAGACATTAAACATTTGTAGAATTTAAGATGCCCTATTAAGTCTTAATGAGTGTAATTCTTGGCTAGTGTTTGTGGGAAGGAATGAGTGTGAGTTTCATACCTAGGTTATTAAACTATGTCATTCCTTTAAATGTTAGTTTCTAGAGAAAATTACAAGACATTGCAGATCCCAGGACCTTTTCATTGGGATTAATGGAATGCTGCACTCGGTGCTTTTGTCTTTGACAGGTATTTCTTTCCTGAATATGCTTTATGATGTTTTCTACCCTTTTGCATCATGCGCATGCGGAGTTTAGGATATTTAGGAATGCTTCTACTCAGGCTGCCATAGCAGACAGGTGGAATAGGAAAATACTTTTAAGAAGAGTTTATATGTATTCTTTCACTGAATCTTTTCAGTATTGTTTATTACGGGCATATTACAACAGCAATTATGTTACTGTTGTATTGCTAGAAGAGATAAGTAGAAATGTGTAATATTGTTACTTATTTTTCAGAAAAAACAGCCTCCAACTAGTACATCAGTGTCAAATAGGCTGAAGATGAATGGTAGAGGAAATCCATAAAGGGTCACTTAAACTATTTTAGAGGTCATTACAGGAGAAATCTAATTAATTTTAAAATATAGGTTAAAGACAAATAGTGCATGGCCGGAAATTCATGGGTGACACTGGGTAAATTGTTCCTTCTGTATTCTTTCATCCAGGTTTGCTCAAGTGGGAGTTGACTTAAAGAAGCAAGTCCAGTCAGCTGAATTTAACACAGGCATAGTTCNAGAGATAAACTATGTGAGAAACAGGTTTGGATTGGAATTGCAATCTGTAGATTTTCTGTGTTTTGGAAAGTGTGGAGCTGGAGTGCTCTCTGAATAGCTTGTGTGATATCTTCAGTCTAAGTATAAACTAAGGGAATAGTTGTCTTAGTTATGAAGGCCAGTGAGGAGAGATCTTAAAGAAACTTTAAAGGTTTCTGGCTTCCATGTAAAATTTGATAATTTGGAAGTGTCAACATGTAGCAGTCTGACCATATATTATGTTTTGAAGTTTTGGTGTCCATATATTAAACTTTTCACATCTTCTATTCCCAGTGTCCACTGTATGTTGGGCAAATGAAAACATGGACTTAGTGTTGAACTTCCACTTGCATTGGTTTTTCCTTTGTCTGTTTTTTGAGTAGCAATTACTAACCTTCATATGGAATTATTTGCAGAAATAATGACTGTACCCTCTATATTCAGTCTCTGTGTTGTACATAGGATATATAAATATTTTTGTCTTGTTTGCTATATGTGTTAATTTATATCTCTGGTACTTGACGGCAACTGAAGCTACAAATCTACCTTATGAGTCAGTGGGGTCACCGTAGTTTCAGTCGTTAAAGGGAATACACTGAAGCATTCTGGTATGTTCTCTAGGATAGTCTTGGTTTTTCTATCATTAATTGTATTGCATGCTACTAGTATATATTTTGCTTCTGTTTTCTGTACTTTTCACCCCGATACCAACAAGCTCGATGAATTTCTTTTTTTAAGAGATTGATTGCCTAATGATGTTGAGTAGGACTTCACAGTTGGAAATGGTATTGCCAGTTAATAATTTTTATTAAAATTGTTTTGTTGGATTTCTGTTCCTGGTTTGGTTCCAGCATAGTAACAAAGCTGGAAAGCTTTCTAGTGGAGGCTTGAGGCGTCAACTGATACTTTAGATAGTGATGCTGAACCTGGTTTAGGGTATGGCTCTGTATATAAAATAATGCAGTAATGTGTCTTTGCTAGTGTCTTTGTTTTTTGGCCTGGCTCAAGCTGAACTGACATTCGCAGTGATTAGAAAAAAGCACTAAAGCTGGAGCTGCTTTTTTTCTGCTATTATCTGTGTATGAAAATACTGCTGTGTTGTAGATTGCAGTTTGGTGACTATTTTAGGACTGTCCCCCAGCTATTCTTCGTTAGTGACAGAGGAATTAGGCATGATTAGAGAAGCTGGAAATGTTTTGAGCCTTTGCTTGGATTGACAAAATCCCTTGTTCAGTTAAGAGTTAGAAGAGACATGCCATCTACCAAATTATGACTATACTTACAGGTTATGTTTCATTATGGGTCTTACTGACTTCTTGTACTTCATTTTTGCCAAAGAGCAGTTATGGGCCTGCATAAAAAGGCAAAAAAGGCAAAATAGTTAGTATATGGCTTAAATTCAGTGCCTTTTTTTTTGTTGTTGTTAGTGAAGTGCTGGGAGGAACCTATCCATCCCTCTTCCCAGCGTACAAAGGATCCAGAGGTCATTTCCTATCAGGTGATAATTTGAAATTAAGCCATAGTTATGTGAGAGATTCACGTGTGCTCTATCAATTACGGAAGTGCCATAGCTGCCCTAGGAATACTTACCAGCCTTGCTTCTGGATTCTTGCAATTTTTAAAATTACTGTGGTATGAAAGTTTTTGCATATTTCTATAATACACTGAAGCTTTTTTTTCTAAAAATAAATAATAGAACTCAAATCTTTATACACATGCTCTGAGTAGAACATTTATATTCCACTCTAAGTTTGAAATTTTATTTGGGGAAGTAGTGTGGGTGAAATACGTTAGAAAATTCATAGAAGATTATCAATGGAGGAACATATGCTGGTACATTTTTCTGAAAAGTAGTATGATGAACTTAAAAGGAGTTGGTAATGTTCACTGTAAGAAGCAGATCAAAGAGCTTTCTAAATCGCATAATAGCTTCTTTATCTGTGAATGACACTGACTATTAGAGGAGCTTTTCTATTTCTAGATTCAGTTTTGTAGTGTCAAAACTCTGCTTTGAACTCAGCGTACATGTTGACTTACCTGTTTGCACTCCAAGCGTGATCTAGATGGTTGATTTAGATGACTAAAATAAAGGCCAAGCTGTTTGAAACTATGAATTTATAGTGTATATAGCTGTTATAAATTCAAGAAAAATTGGCAAGTCATGTGAATATGCATAAAATTTATTGCTTGAGCAGTTGGCCAGTCAGATTATTAGAAGTATGGGAGATACTATGGGACAAAAATTGCAGATATTTTCAGATCTGTTAGTTTTTTGTTTCTTAGTTATTATTTACTGTACTTTTCTTCCTTAAGTTTCTTTTAACCTGGACAGTGAAACTGTTCTCTCATCTATTTCCTTTTCTTCCTCAACAGCTTTGATTATTTTCTTTCGCTCTTTTTTTAATTTTATTTAATTTTTGGACTTTAAGAGGAAGGTTTAAGAATGGTGTCATTAGCAGTAGGGTAAGGGGCCTCATTGCTGGTGATCTCGATTCCTCTGGTCTATGTTGTGTCAGACCTCATTCTGATCTTGGGTGTGCCGCACATCTAGTATCTGAGGGAGACTTTGGTGATCTCTGTGGGGGTGACTTAGGTAATCCCTGCCGTAGCCATCCGTTGAAGATGCCTGGCAGAATTAAATTTGTATTCCCTCTTCAAGATCTGCAGCTCTGAGCTTTGCATATCAATTTAAACAAAATTAAATTAATTTTGTTTCTACGCCAGATTGGGAAGTGCAGTGACTGAAGAGGTAGCACATTGCTTTTTCTGCTTGTGATGTAGAGAAGGACAGGCAAGTGAACTCAGTGAACTATCGAAGAGGAGGGGTGGATGTCTGGTGCTGGTGATTTCTTAAATAAGCATGATAGGAAGGAGAAGAACGTGTATCTTGAATCTCTATGCGTGTCAGTTTCACTAGCTGTGGGATAGGGATTATGCTTACCTGTATTTTCCGGACATTACAGATCCAGGGAGCAGGTTGCCTGATGTCATGCAAGACTGAGGACAGAGAACTTGCCTTAATTAAGCCGATGCTCAAAAGAGCTTAGTGGTTCTTGGGTTGAGTCAGTGGAATGTGCTGGTCCAGTGATAAAGGAGCTCCCATTACTCTAGCTGAAACAGTGGGAATCTCATTCCAGGTTACTTTCTGATGTATATGATTTCATAATTATTTAGGATTTGTAAAAGATTTTTGTAAGTAGTAGAGAAATTCTTGCAAGACCTGGAGATGGAGAGAACTATGTTTTGTTCTGGATTAGAAGATGCATTGAATGAGTTTCATAGTGTAAACTGAATGTGATGTTATACATGCCCAAGTCCTTAGAGATACTTTAGTGGTAAGCATATTGTTCTGCCATCAGTGGGATGAAAGAAGCTTGTTTTTCTGTAGATTTAAATCCTTTTTGCCCCTTAGTATCTCTTCCCTTCCTTCCCCATCTGCAATAACCCCAGCTTTCTCACATAACACCATAATTCTGTTTTTTCCAGAGCTGTGTGGATATTGATTGCCCAGCAGGTTGCTGCCAAAAATACATATAGCGGCTTGTTTTTCCCTTGGAGGACAGTCATTTGGATTTGTTTTTACTGTGCACATACTAATTTTCATGAAAGTGTATTTTTAAAAGATGAGCATAAAAAATAGTAAGTGAACAATATGATTCCATAATCTTCATTTCTGTAGGAGATCAGATTGAAGATGCAACGCTTGGAAAGTGATAGTAATTGAACAGTTCACTTACCAATATGTAAGACCTCTTCTTATTTGTGTTTTTGAGACTGAATACTGTATTTTCTTTGTAGGGTGGAGAAGACAGAAAAGTTACGTGGTTAAAATATACCCAGAAAACCAATCCTGTCAATGTAATCTTTTATTCCCTATTTGCACTGTAATGCAGATAAATGAACATTTAATATGAATTGAGATCGCATAAGAGGAAAGTTCCCCCTTTGCCTATTATTTATTTTTTTTTCATTTATCTAGCAATCTTTTTGAATTTGTGTGTTATTCTGCAATAGAGTAGCTATAGCTTACTTCTGAGACATTTTGTAGAGAAAGGCACAGGGCACTGATCTATGCCCTTTTGGGGGTTACTTCAGTATATAGCTATTGTTTCTGTTTGCTGGCCAACTTGATATTTAGTGGAGCATCATGTTACAAAGTTACATTGTGAGTGCTATGTTAATTCAAAATGAGTATTTTAATGATCTCTTATTTGGTGAACTTGAAAGTACGTGCAAAGCAGGCTTCTTAGGTTGCCTTATTAACAGATTGCTTTAAACAGTATATATATTGAAACAGCCTCTTAACTGAAACATCGAATTTCATTGATTGTAGGAATTTCATACTGTGTTTTTGTATAAAGGATGAAGGCTGAATAAAACCCCAGTATCCTTCATGTATTTTACAGTTCTTTCTTTATTATTTTATAAATGCAACTTTAAAAGGTCATTAACTTTAAGCATCAGGCTCCCTATGTACATTTGTCCTTTAAAGTAATTGTATTAGTGTACTGGCATAATAGCCTCTATATTGTATTTTCCTTAGTTTTAGTTAACAATGCACCTGTAAAAGGCACTTTAACCTATCTCTGGAATTAGCATATATATATATATATTTGTATAGTACTGTAGAATGAACATGGGTTTTATTATGACTTGAATTAGAAATTGTTTCTGGAGACTCATGGGTAGTAGATGTGTATATGTAGTGGTTTTATTCCCTCACGCTTTTCCTATAATGCCCTTTGTGGTTATACTTAATCTTCTTTTTTGCCAGTGAGCTTCATTTCTGTACAGATGGCTTGTAGATGCAGTTGTATCTTTTTCTACTTTCAGGAAATATATAAATAGTAGCTCTTATGTAGTTAATAAAACTTGTGTTAACTAAAAGTTTCAAATACGTAGAAGCTCGAAGGAAGCAGGTGACTGTGCTGGTCCTAGATGTTGGACACGCAGTGTGTGTGTCAAAAATTGTATTTCACAGTCTAAGAGGCTGAGGGTTTAAATGAATTCATGAAGCAGCCATGACATCAGTAAATAATGATGAGAATAAGTAGAAGGCAGGTTGACAGTTACAGTGGTGTCTTATGTTTTGGATGTTATTTTGACCACATGTAATTTTTTTTTCTCTTTTTGATAGCAATCTTGTCTAAAGACTTTCATTTATATTTGCAAGTTGGACACATCACCACTGTTACTGGATTAATTCCCATCATTCCTAGAAGTGAGGAATAATACCCTGTAGTTAATAAGGTCATTGTACAACTTTTTTATACCAGTGGATCTGAACAGTGATGTTGAAACACATGGGGTTTCTCATTTTTTTTGTCAGAGAAGGAAAGAAGCCTGGGTAGGGATAAAGAAAAAGGATGCAGGAAGAAGTGAGTGAGGAAAGAATGAGGGGAAAATAAGACTAACAGATGAAGAAAATGGAACACAGGAATGTACTACAGTCTCTGAAGGAGAGGTAAAGAAAAAAGGTAGGGAGAGAAGTGATAGAGGTTTCTCAGTTTTGGACTATCTGAGAAACATTGCATTTCAGTTTAGGAAGATTTGATGTTCTTAGAGTTCCATAAGATTTCTGAAAACTATATTTTGACTCATTAATAATGAATGTTTTCAATGTTTTTGGTGGTTTTTTTTTAATATCTGTTAAGCCTTTATTTCCTGTGACTGCCAACAATGACACAGAATTACGGGCACTTAGTTTTATAAATAAAACTTTTCTGAGTCTTACATAATTTTAAAGTAAATGTCCTGATTGGTGTATTGCACCACTGAAGCAATGGAAAAAAAAAAAAAAGGCTTTACAGCAAATCTGAACACAAGTTACTCATCATTTCTATTGGTTACTGCTTAGTCCTTTCAGAACTGTTAAAAGCATGTAATGGACCTTAGTATAAATGAGAATCATGCTCAGAAATAGCAGTTTCAGTACACACTGTTGCCATGGATGTATTGAGTTGTGTTGGGTTACTAGTTACAGATGACTTGAGACATAATGCCCTGTGAGCATCAGCAATGTAGTTAGATCACGATCACAAACATGGGAGGGAACTTTGCTACATTTGACAAGACAACAGTGTTTTATAATGTGTTAGTATTGCGTGGTGTGTGTGTATATGTATATATAAATTTTTGTGTGATATGAATATCAACACAAAATGGGAATTAAAAGTTACTTTCTCTGCGATATTTTCAGTTTGAAGGGAGCATGAGGTAAAAATTCATAGATAGATGAATTTATTTTCAGGGATGGACAGTCATCCAGCTCTACATAACATAGGATTTGAGAAATATAACTGTTTGCTGTCTATAATTGTGATATTTCTTTAAAATGTGTGTGTGGAAGCTTTTAGAACAGTGTTATGTTACATAGCTATCAAATGAGTAAAAATGACTACAGCCGTGTTGGGAAGAGGGTGTATCCAAGTGTGTTGATAAAGGCAGCTTGAGTAGCTGATTGACTGCTCTTCAGTAGAAAGTGTCTGTAGACTTTCAGACTTTTTATTCTGTACAGATTGTCCTTTCTCTAAAGAGCAGCTGAGTGCATAAATTGTGTCACTTCTAGCAGCTTCTCTCCCCAGTGGGTACAACTCGGAATTGATGGGCTCGTAAATGGTGGGCAAAGTGGTTTCCCTCTTTGCCCGTTGGCCTTTTCATCTGTCCCATTCTGGTTGCGGGGCAATTCTGGCTTTTATTATCAGATAAGGATTTTGCTCACAGCATCTGCAAGTATTGGCCCCTCGTGGGTTCTATATGCAGTTTCTAGGCATTTAATTAGTGATTCTAGGGGACCTGAGTCAGTTTTTTTCCATATTGCCCAAATCCAAGAAACATCTGAAACAATGATGAGTATATTTGGGATCATTCTTGTTTCTACCCTACATTAGAAAGACTCATAAAGTATTAGAATACAGGATTAATCTACTCTAAGATACATAATGCATGACTTGAAATAATTTTATTCTTCAAATCTGTTAAACATTAACTTGGAACAGTCAAATCCCTGTTTCTCAAATTCAGAAATGTAAAAAGTCATCTCGTAAACATATTTTATACATTTTACTTTCATTTGTATTTGAGTAAAGTTAAATAACAACTTCACCATGTTAAATGTATTGATTTTTTTTTTTTTTTTTTTAAAAAGCCCATTGTTGCTTTGATGACATTACATGGAATCCATGCACAAATTAAGAAACATGATTTCGTATTAAATTTATGTTTAATGCACTGTGCGTTAACTTTTTTTGTGGCTTACGATATTTTAAACTTGGGAGTTGTGGGAAACAAAGATTTATAAACCACTAAATTTTGAAACGAGCTCTGTGAGTGTGCGAGTAAGCTCAGGAAAGGATTTTCTCTTCCAACTGTATTCCTCTGGAAAAAACTTGAAGGCAGCACTGCAGTGTAAACCTATCTATTTGTTCTTCCAAGGAGCCGGGGATGGATACTTGTCAAGGCAGTCAAAAGTAGTTATGCAAGAAGAACGCCTGGTTCCCCTCTCCAGGTGCTGAGGGCTCTGCCTCTGCAGCCTGCTGAGGAACTACGGGCTTTTTGGCAAGGCTGTTTTTTGGTGTCAAGCAGATAAATCAATTCCGTTCTCCTTGAAATAGTAAAAAGGGTAGGAAAAGGAGTTTATTTTCTACTGTAAAGTGTTATAAAGCAGGTGTCCTTTTCAGCTGGGCTGCTTTCTCTTCTTATTTACTGGAGGACAAAGGTTGATAACGCTGCTATAATTTTTCTTGTCCCCCTGTTACTTTTGACTGTGATACTTTCTTTAACGCTTCTTTGAAGTTGCTGCTCTTTTGACTGCCTTACTGCTGCTCTGGCATGCGTGAATGTCTCCTTATGGAAACTTGGCTGGAGACAAAAGTGAAAATAATAGCTATAAAATGACATGGGGAAAAGTCAAGGGAAAAGATGCAAATATTAGTGAAATAATTAGAGCGTCTGTATTCTGCTTTAGGCATTGTCCATCTCTATTTGTGCAGTTGATTGGAAAGTAAGACGAGCAAATCCAACATTGAAGTATTTTATCTTTTGTCAGCATTCATGGGTAGTGAGCTGCTACAGTGTTGTATTACACAGAAATAGCCTGCCATGCCCCAGTCTACTGTTCAGTTAATTTATATTGAGTAGTAGGAACATCAGCAAATTACGGGAAATAAAACCAAAGGATACTTGGTCATCTTGAACTTTTGGTGCAGGAAAAGGATTAGCAGTGACTGTGTCTTGTTTATGTTTGTTACATTTAATCTCTTGCTGCTGTTTTTAGTATTTCTTGTTAAATGGATTTATGTTGAGTTTTAATGGGATTTTCTAATCCTGGATTGTTTCTTAGACAAGGCATTTTTGAAAAATTCTGTTATTATTTGCTGAGTTTCCTTTAATAAATTAGAGTTTTAAAAACAAATACTTTTTTTTTTTTTTCCTGGTTACATTGTATGGATCCTAGTTTAATTTATTAATAGAACAATTCATTAATTGAAGGCCTAATTTGAAGGTTTAATTTGAGGACTAATCCAAAGTCCTTGCCATTGCAGGCATTTTCATGCGTGCGACACAGATACTGCTACTGCTTTGTCACAGATACTGTGCGACGCCCGCCCCTGTTTGGCAAACACTAGGTAGAAAGAGCCCTGTACTCGCTACAGAACGAATAGCTGTTGGAGAGTCACTGTGGTGTTCAGGAAAGGTAAGAGCAATAGCGAATGAAGCTTGCTTTCATCCACTTGGTATGGAGACACACTGCCCGTACAGACTGCGGGTGCTGTTGTGCCAGTGTATCCCGGGACAGGCCTGGAGGACTGCCTTTGCAGGGGCATTCCTGCATGGTATTCAGTCTCTCTACTTAGGTTAATTCTTTAATACAAACACACGTTCATGTGAAACTTGACTGCAAGTTGCTGTTTCATCTGAGAGAGGCCAGGAAGGAACTGTGACAAATCATCAGGCATATGGTAAATTACCATTATTCCAAGCATTTCATCACTTGAGTGAAAAATGCCACCTTTTCCACTTGTGAAGATTTAGCTTCCAGATTAACTGATCAGATAAAATAATTAATATTGTATAACTGATGTATGTCCCGAAATTTCCTACCTGTTGCCCCTCTTAAGTACGCTGTTTTCCTATTAATGTAATCCCCTGCTATAGTATTTCTTGTTGTGGTTTTTATTCTTGCAAGTTGGGACCCGAATGCGTCCTCTGTACGCAGTCTCTCTGAATCTCCCATCTTATAGTTCCAGAGCGTAGACAAGCTAGGAAGTGAAGATACCATCGTTGAAATCTGGGTTTGTATTTAAGATAATGCCTAGTTCAACTAATCTAGCAATAATAAAGTGCCTTAAAATGGCTGCAAATGTATTCCTGCCTACTCAAAGACATCTTCTCACTGGTAGCACATTATAGAGGATCTGTAGTGTAGTTAAGAGTTGGATCCTTGCCAGTAGATGGAAGCATTTTTTAGCATCTCTTCATGCCTTGAGCTTTTTTCCGCATTTTTTTAAACATAGTATTAAAATTGCCTCTTTTTCAGTCTCTTTCCATTTATTATAAGCTATTCCAATTTGTGCTAGTTCAGATTACTTCCATTTGACGTTGTAAATATTTTTTACATTCTTTTTTATGGAAGATATTTCTAATTTTATATTTTTAGAGCTCTTTTCTTCTGTTCTTCATCCTCTCTTTATTCTGAGCACGTCTCTGCTTGTCAGATTTCTCTTCAATTTCTGTTTTGCTTTTGCAGTAATTGGCAGTCACCCTCTTGGAGCTCCTGAGGGAAATCATGCATGTAGGGTATAACCAAAGCAGCACCTGAGTGATACCACTTTAGGGCAGGAGACAGAAGAGTTCAGCCAACCATCAGCAGAAGAGATAAGAAACTGTGAAATGCTCAAAGTAAGCAAACTGGAACAGCAAAGACACTGGGTCTCCTTCATTTATAATGATCTTAGGTCTCAGTAGGCACATAATTTTTAGGTGGAAATGTATGTAGTTTTTTTCAAGTGTGATGGAACCCTTTTTTAGCAGTGTATATAATTTGTGAAAAATCGAATAATCACTAGGTTATACATTGTTGTGAATATTCTTGACTCTCCTTTGTATTTATTCTTTTTGTCCTTGATTTTTATTTTAATGTAATTTTTACACTAACTTTGTATTGGGAAAAGAATTAATTTCTGTTGTCAAGTTCTTCATTTTTTCAGGAAATCCAAACCTTATAATTTACTTCTAAAAATTGCTTTTTGTTTAAATATATTACATTCATATCTGTAAGCATGCTTTGATTTTTGCATTGATCTCTGTAAGGGGAAACGGCTGCTGAGAGTAAATGTTGAATTGTAAACAAAAAGCTCTAGGACCTCCAGGTAATATCTTTTCAAAGTGTTCTTTGGAGACTGGTAGCAATTGATTGGATCTGTGTTCTTCTGTGTTGAATGGTTACGGACAAAACAGTTATTACCTGGGAAGAATGGAACAAGGAAGGTGGATGAGAATAAAACCAATGAATAATAAAGCTGTACTGTTGCCCTGAATATCGCTTGCCTGTAAGGCTTGTTGGCTTAGAGCACTGGTAACGGCACAGCACGTTTCGGCGGTAGGTTGCTAGGTCTGATCCATTTCTGCTTGGTAAAGATTGAAGTTTGTGGTTAATGTATGACTGACTGGTTCGTCTGAAATGTGTTTGATGTTCAGGATGCAGTTGACAGGCCTTGTCATAAATCACAAACAAAATTGTCATTAATTGATCCATCTTTTCAAAGGGGTCATGGAAACGGAATCATTTTCCTCCACCTACAGACCAGGAGGGGACATGGTGGTAGTATAGATAACCTTGCTGTGCTCCATAGGTATTTCATATCCCTTTGAAAAAGCTTACCATTTTGAAGCCTTTCAGTGCAATTAAATTTTCCCTCACCTCCATTTTTACATGCATACGAAGCCTCTCGAGGAACTTTGTAATATATTCATTTCTACTATTTCCCAAATATCCAAAATTCATCTTAGCGTATAGAGGTAGAAATATACATGGCATCAGAAATTGTACTTGGATATGGGAATGGTTTTGTTGGCATACAAAGCTCTAGGATTTTATTCTGAGTTTGGAAACAGTACTATTAGGAGTGCTACTGTTCAGTTCATTAGTTTCCTGGAATTATTACTGTAGCTTATTTCTGAAAAGAATAATAAACAACCCTGGGAAAATTGTAGTATAACACTGAGTATCACTTTCATGCACAGAGAACTGATTATTTTTTTTAGCTCTGTTCATTTTGCTGGAGTTCTAAGATTTTTTTTCTAACATATGCTCCTTTATCAGGGCACTAAGAAGTATTTCAACTACCTAACAGGTCAAATACCAGCACCAGCAAACCTTAAAACATGACTATAACTTGTCTAACTCCTTGTTCTTGTTTCACTGTTTGCCATAAACCTAGTCTTTTTTCTACGCTCATGGCTGTGTTGGATTTTTGAGCTGTGTTAACTGTTAGGATGCAGCCTGTGAAAATGAGCACCTGACCTATAGAAATGCTGTAGTTTGGAGAACAAGACAGTTTCTTCTGAAGACTCTTTGCTTCGGTGCTCCCTGCTGTTGAACGTTGATGCTATTGTGGTTTTTGAGAGAAGAAGCCTTTAGGAAATGAAGGGGACCTAAGATTGAAGGGGGAATAATTTGAGGACAAACAGTTATTTAGCTGTAAAAAAAAAAATCAGGGGGAAGCTGATGAATAGAGTTTATGGAATTCAGAGGGCCGTGAATTTTTGTTGAGTATCAAAGCTACTAGCTCTTTATTTTTGGAAGGCCTATTGTAGTGTAATATAATTAACTTCAGAGGCTAGTTTTATAAATTAAGCGTTACAGTCAAGGTCATCAGGAATACAAGGACGCTTGAGTTGCTGTCTCACTCTGTGGGTTTACAGTTAAATGAAGAATAATAGTAGGTAGGAAGCAATGTGTTTTTTATTAACAGCTTTTTTCACCATAATATTGGAGTGCAATAGTGGCATAGTGGATAGATCCCTGAATTTAAAGCTGCAAATGTAATCCAAATCATTTGAAGGCTTGCAGCGTTTGCCAAATGTGCCTGTGCTAGCTGCAGTCATCCGTTGAAAAAACATGGTTTTGTGGCAGAATTACCAATCATAAAATACATGTTTATATTTTCTTTCCAGGATCAAGTAGAACACACTGATTCAGCAGAACTGGCTGGTTGTGCTGCAGTCATCATGAGTAGGCACAGGGTCATTCGTTTCTTAACATATGTATAAGAGAAAAAGGTAAGAGGCAAGTTCTGCTTTAGAATATAATGATTCAGGGGTATGTACTTGAAATGCATGTATTTTTATGTATGCTTATGGATATATATATACACACAGCTCTATATATGGATATATAACTTATATAGAAGATGATGGAGTATTTTTAGCATTTTGTTGTTTTGGTTTTTATTGAGAGTAATTGCCTTGTTTTAGAGCAAAGATGTGTTTTATTTTGGTTGGGGGGGGAAGTGGGCACAATCTTTCTTCCTCAGTCTGTGCTGTAGGCAGATCTCATCAGTTAAAAATACAGTTATTGCTGAACTCTGAACAAGCTGTTCGTTACAGCAAAGGTGCTTGAATTCTTCCTTTCAGGGGCAAATAATACAACGGTCACTAAAGGAAGCTGGAACAATGTGTGGACTTGACTATTGTTTCTTGGGGTTAAAGGAAGTCCTCAGGAGCACTAGATCTAATAAATTAATTTGTCCAGTTGATATGTAATTCCATGTTGTCATGCTATGGGAAAATGACATTTTCTGGACATCTGTTTTTTATCAGGATGAATGAGCAATGTTTGGCTTCAGTTTGATAATGCCCCTTGTGGCTTTCATATTAGGAGTCTTTCATACAGATTTTTGGTGAGGACTATAATAAACTACTTGAGTATTTTGTTTAGTAAGAGTTTACTGAAGTGTGTATGTTCACAATTTCATATTGAAAGAATAGTCTACACAGGAGAGCATGATAGAAAGTCCTGAGATCTTACTCTGGTTCTTTACATACTCTGGTTCTTAGGCCTTTGCTATGAAGCTAATAGTTGTATGTTGGTATTATTTCCTTTCGGTGCATTGTTTATTCTAGAGTTTTAATGTGATTGCATGCTGGTCATTCACAGTTAAGTATCAAGAAAATTTGAAAGACTGAAGTCTGTCAGTCCCAGTGGTGGAAAACTCTTGAGGGTAATTTCGGATGTGCAGTGCAGAAGATCATGGGTTACATAATTCCTTATCGTAGAGACCAAAACAAATCTGAGTCTTGCTGCTTTGCAGATACAACACAAGGCCTTATCTCTTTGTACGGATCATTTCCCAAGAAGAAGCTGGCATGTGGGATATCTGAGCTCTCTTGAGAGGCAGTCTCTAAGGTTAAGTCTGCTCAGAATACCATCTAATTTTAAGGAAGGTTTTTCTGTCCTTTAGTTCTGTCTCCTTCCCTCCCCACTAATCAATTAAAGTTTGTCTTATGTCTAAATGCTATGATGACTAGGATAGTGATTCTAGATACATGTGCCAGACATTCTGGTACATGCTCTTTATATGTAGACATTAGGGGAGAGTAGAGCTTGTAAGCTTGATAAAACATAAGTTCTTGAGTTTTAGAGATGAAGATGATGATGTCCATACTGTTGTATGAAGAATTTGATAAGTAAACCACAGAGTTTCCAAATTACCCGTAAACTGTGATCCAACAGGAGCTTGAAAATAATCTGATTGACAGGGTGCATATTTTCATTTGCTTTTTGCCATGAAAGACAGGACTCATTAAAGCCCAGAAAGCCATTAATTTTTTTTTTTTGATGCAGAATTAAAAAAAATAAATTGCCTATTTAATGGGGTTTTTGGCTATAATTAATCTCTGCCAAATCTTTGCATGGAGGAC
Source organism: Arenaria interpres (assembly GCA_013399435.1). Classification (NCBI taxonomy): domain Eukaryota; kingdom Metazoa; phylum Chordata; class Aves; order Charadriiformes; family Scolopacidae; genus Arenaria; species Arenaria interpres. Next base: position 41,548 of record VXAK01016901.1, on the reverse strand, counting down.
TGAATTTTTTAAAAACCATCTTATGCTTTTCCCCCAATTGGTCATTTATGTCTCCGTTTCCTTGAATTGGCACAGCATCCTCTTCTTTACATTGTTCATCCCAATATACACTAATTTAGGAAGTCTCTCCTTTTTTTGGTAGCATACAGCTAAAATTGCCATTGAAATTTCTTCCTGATTTGCTCATGGTTTTTATTCTCACTTTTCCAGAGTTTGAGTTGTGTGTTTGCTCGTTAGCTTTTCTCACTGCGTGGCTTGGAATAGTTGAGCAATGCTGAAGAGTTTCACAACTGTCAAGGATCCTTTAAAAATGTACTTTCAACCTTTATACTAGGAGGAAGTTTGGGACCAAAATAATTCTAAAACTGTTCCAAACTTTTATAGTGGTATAGTGATGAGTTACAATCAAAGTTTCCAAAGACCTGTAAAGGAGTATGTTTCTTTTTACTTGTGCTGGTTATTTCATAAAAATATTAAAAATAAAATTAAATTCTAAACCACAGGGAAAACAGCTATCCAATTATTATAGCATGCTGTGCTGAGAATGTTCTGTTTCTGTGTTGATCTTGAGTTGCTGGCCATGCAGAGTTGAAGCATTAGATCTTAAACTGGCAAAAGTTCGAGTTGCTGACAAGGTATTGGTCAAGAAGCATTGCGGATATCTCTTAGGAACATGAGTACTCGCTCTCCTTTTCGGTCAGGAAAAGGGCAGTAAGGACTTTTGTGGGTTTGGCAGTGTGTTTTGCCTTTGGGCGGAAACTTCTGGAAAAGCTCAGGAGGGTTGTTGTGTTCTTTTATACAATAGTAATAATTTTAGATGTTAGACCTGAAGATTTGCAGCTGACCTTTTCTGAGAAATACCTACTTGCATAAATAATGAGGTCTCAATTAGAGTGGCTGTCAGCTTGGTGATTGTGAGTTTAAAAATAAAAGATTCTCTGTATATCCTGGTACATCAGTAAATAAAATAACAATAATGATACAAAAGGTCTTTTCTCTCTTCAGTTTGGACTATGAGCATCCGTCATTCTGGATTTTGGCTCACTGCATGGTTGTGCACCAGTACTTGAGTTTCAGAATTCATACGGTTACATATGTTTGTTTACACATAATTCTTTCTACTTTTAAAAATATGGAAAAGATCGCTCTGTCATATTGAGCCAAATTTAGACTCACAAATATTAGATCTTTAATATTAGATAATGCAGATGTTAACAGAAGAATAATTTCACAGAGATGCTATGAAATGTTAACCACATTGGGACCAAAAGGGAATGGGAACAAAATTTTACATCTTCTTTATATGCTCTTGTTATTGTTAAACATGTGGTCTCCTAAGTCTGAATTTCTGCATTTTTCCAAATCTATAAATTGACACTTAATATAAAACTTAAAAGCCAAATCCTGACTAAAGTCAGTTAAAATTATTATATTTATTATTAATTTCTAACACTGCTTTCTTTGGTTAGGCATATCTTGTTCCTGATTTGTATGACAATGAAAAATTTAGGAAATGTTAGGGACAAATGTGGCTTATATTCTATTTACTCTAAAGTGCATACATTTGACTTAGTTCTGAATTTTATCAAGCTTTCAGTCAGGTTTTGAAGTTGTATGAATGGTCAGGTCTGAATTTTTCTAAACATTTGAAAGTTACACAAAATCAAAATGCAGTTGTTCAAAGAGTTACTTAAAAACATGTTTTCAGCAACTCTATCATCAGAGTAGTGTTCCTTCCTCATCAACTTTGATTACTTGTCAGTAATCATTATCTTCTCTTAAATAAACAAAAAAAAATCGATGCTTGTAGCCTATTTCTTTAGGACCACCCATATTGCAGAGTTTGTGTTTATGTCCTAGTGAATGTCTTGGCTGGATGTGCTTTTTCATGACGAAGGTGCGTGGAAATCTGCGTGTGGTGGCTTCAGACAGCATCACAGTTTAACTTCTGAACACAAAAATTTTGTGTGACACTTTTCAGTCTTGCCGTGCTGCTCTGACAAATACTATTTGCATCAATGACCTTAGCAGTAGGACTTTGCCTAGGAATAATTATTCACATCTTCATCAGTTGTTTGCTAGACTGGAATGTCATCATTAGAATGTAAATTAAATACATTATAAATGGATGTGAAATTATATGGTATTTTGTACAAAACGGTCTTACTATAGTGAGTTAATTTTGGTTGGTTAGAACTCTGAATGAAAAAAAAAATTCAAGTGAAATATTCATTGGGACAGGTCCTCGTTAACTTTTCAATATTTGATATTTAGTGAGCTGGTAAAGATGCTTCCTATTAAGAAGTTGAAATCATGTGGTGAGAAGGGTGCAAGAGAACCTCCAAACTCTCAGTTTGGATGTAGTTTGAATGAATTTAGTATTTGTATGTCTAAGGAGAAGCATCTGCTTTTTAAAAATATTTGGGTTAAATTGTGTGTGGTAAATGTAATTGTCTCAGTTAAAATGGTATGAAATATTTGTAATACAACGACGTGGTGGGCAGATTGGATAACTCTGGAAGATCTTACAGTAGTTATCTAAGGGATCATAGAGTAGGCTCTGTCACAGTTAGAGGTCAGAACATGGCTTTGGGTAGAGAATGTAAAACGTTGAGGTTTTTTTGACTTCTGAAATGCAGCCTTTGATCAGGGTGGCCAGCTTCTTCATTGCCTTTGTTATAATCTTTGCATCTGTATACAGGAAATGATATGGCGAATCATCTGTTTTCCTTGCAGAAGGAGTTAATCTGAAAAGCCAGAACAGAGGACAAATCTGAGAGTTTGTAATGTGACGAGCCTAGTTTAAGTCAGAATTTCTTTGCAAAATGGTCTTTTTTTGGGGTGATGCTTATTGCAATTTCTAAGTTGTCATTACAGAAATTTTCTTTAAAATCGGCTTTTTGCATCTATCTTTAAAACTTAATTTAATCTGATTCTATTTAATAACAATGTATTTATGTCATAACATGGTCATCCTTTAAAAACACCACGTGTCAAATTTGAGGTCAACCTCAGAAACCTGAGCTCTGCATTTTGTGATATTTTAATGCATGATCTTTTTGTACCAATAACCTAATTGTAGCTGTTGCCCACAATAAACACAAAGCAATATTTAATCTTGTAGTAATTGAAATTAAACTGGTTGATGTTTTGCTCAAATCCAGATACTATGGAGGTAACGTTAAAGTAAGGTATAGTTTTACATGGGAAACTTCCTCTGACATGTTTCTTGTGTCGTATCTCCAGTGTAAAAGAGCAGGTTTTTAATTGAGCTGGAGTCTAGCTGCCAGGTCTGACACTGTTTCTTACTGCAAAACAAGGTTCTCACCCTCTCCTCCTCCATTTCCTTATTTCACAACACTGAAAGCCAACTCTGAAGAGAATAAGGCTGTTTTGGATGATGTTCAGAGAACAGATCAAATCAAGGTCTCTCTTTATGGTATATAGGTTATGGCACATATTTCTCAGTGAAAATGTCTTCGCTGGTAGTGAATGTTTTTAAAAAATGAATCAGGGTGGCTTGTTGCTACAAGCCTTTGGTAGTGAGAAGACCATATTCCTGTTGTTAGGGTGAAAATGTTATTTATTATGTGAAGTTGTAGAAAGTTATTTAATTACTTAGTGTTGAGGGGTTTTTTTCATTTCTCCCTTGTCATCTTCCTTTCTAGCCTGAGAGTATTATCTTTTGATGAGACTGTTTACTTCTGTGCATTTTGCTAGATTTCCAGTGCATGCCTTTCAGGGGAACAAGAATTATTAAAGCAGACATTTTAAGAGCTAGCACAATTCAAGAAACACCCATTAAGTCCTTTAACAACTTTTACAAGTATGAATCTCTGAAGCATCTATGGGAAATGAGGAGTGACACAGAATACTGCTAGCTAAGTATACATTAAAAAATCAGAAGCACGGAGAGTTTAAGCTACTTGTTCAAAGCCACATGAGCTAATTAGTGGTAGCACAGAACTGAAAGCCTGATCTTGAGATTTTAGTTGGGTTTCTGGTTCTCTGGACAGTTATTTTCTGACTGGAGCAATTAGAGCAACTAGAGCAATTTTGCTCTTACCATTATGGTGGTTCTGGTGGTTAGACACATGAATGTGGCAATGCCACCTTAATGACGGCAGTAATGCCGTCATCATCTGGGTTTTGAAATATCTTATAGGCTATTGTTCTGTTTCAAAGTTCAGGTGGAGGTCAGTGTTTTCCTTGGATGTGAGAAGTTGAGGCAATGCCTTCAAATGCTTGGGGAGGCATTGATGATGAGCTGGGAGGGCCAAAGCATGGGACCGCGTTTGACGTTTTTCAGTTAAACATATCCTTGATCATCTGTTACAGTGGCAGTGCTTTGGTAACTACTGCTGAAAATTCTTCCTCTTCCCTCTTTCCCTGTTTACTGTGGTGAAAAAAAATCTGTCATCTAAATAATAATGAAAATTGCACTCATATGTAATAAAAATAAAAGCTTGAGATGTGAGAAAAATTGTTTCCCATATAGGTGGCATTTTACAGATCCTAAGCAAACATTGCGTGAGAAAGAACTACACGACTTACATTTTTGTTACATTGCCCTAAAGAGAAGTTTCTAAGCAGTCAGGGAATTTCTGAACTGCAGGATTCAATTGGATATGCTGCCTGTATATAACTTTCTCCCAAATCCCCCCCAAAAAAATTTCTTTTTATTTTGGCCTCTCAAAAAGATCTGTCACATTAAATGGAAAATGCATTGAATTAAGCACAGGGACAGAGATGCATATTGTTTTATAAGTTCTATGGTGTGGAATACATTCTACTTTGAACTGACATGGATTCACAAACTCAGTTTGCTTAGTATTCTTTTATTCATCTGATGGGGATATATTCTGTTGCTGTGACAGCCATTGTGTAAAAATGAACCTATGTTCTTCAGATGTTGTTGCTGCAAACACCTGGTTCACATCAACACATTTACTTTTTTATTCGTGTGTGACAGGATTTTTAAAAACATTATTTTTAAGTGTTTGCAAATACTATGATCTTAAAAAAATGTCTGGGTGTTGCTTAAATTTTAACATTTTAAAAACCATATTTATAAACTTGGAGAGGAGACAGGAGGTAATAAAATCCAAAGCAAGTCTGGGGAGGTTGTTGGTCTGAATTAAGCAAGTTTAAGCGCACAAAAAATTTTTATTCCTGGAAAATACTTTTGATTTATGCATGTAATGTATGTAAAATTTGATTTACAAAGGACTACTTTTCCCCTTAATTCAGGGCAATATGTAATAGAAAACTGCTGACTGAAGGTTAAATATCTGATTGTAATTTGTTCTCTGGCAGGTTCGGACAAGAATCTGGTGGTCTTTCCCTGACAAATGGAGAACTATTTCCAAGCAGAGGCATATAACCTCGATAAGGTTTTAGATGAATTTGAGCAAAACGAAGGTTAGTCGTTTTGAACAAGATGGTACATTAGATGTATTCTAGAGAGCACCATTGAAAAGGGAGAGGTCTGTGATACCCTTTTTGGTTTTGAGTTTTAAAATAATCTCAGAACTTGCAAAAAACATCTGTTAATTTTGCATGGTGGATCTTCAGTATTTGTTAATTTTCTCTTCTGTTTCCATTGATCTTGTTTACATTTTTAAAATTTCTCACTCTTTTCATAGAAAGTCTTCCATACACCTTTTAAAGAAAGGTTTTGTGAAGCTCAATCTCAGTGGCAATATTTTAATCATTTATTTTAAACAAATTAGGCAAAATATATTTTAAGCTTCTTCTGCCGTTTTGGGAGACTCAAGCATAGAAATGTTTTATTAGGTCACATAAATCATATACTGAAAGTTATCATATTTGAAGTATTAAATTTTTTTCTTAGTCTAATTGCTACTTCTGCGCTGTCAAGGAAGTTGAACATTTTATGGGAGTGGGAAACTTTCTAGGCGTTTCTAGCTGTCTAAAGTACATTAATCAATAGTTTAAAGTTGCTTGTGCAAATTCAACCTGACACCAGTTGGTGTAGCTCTAAACTTCCTAAGTACCAGAAACATTTTGCAGTTACACTACTGATGGTTGACCAAGGATGTTAGTTATGGCAGATGTGTTTTACTGTTGTACTCGTATTTGAACATCTCTACATTTATATTTGGGGCAATGAAATGCAACAGAACCTGTAATAGAACCTGTAGTGTTAATAGGACAGTAAGTTCTCTTCTTTAAACACTTTTTCAGATGCCGCTGTTTCACCTGCACTATTGGGTGCAAAGTGGAATCAGATTCTAGATCCGCCTTCTCGTCGTCCGTCATTTAACCCTACCGTGGCCAGTGTGAATGAAGCTACAACTCCTAATGAATGTCAGCAGAGATTAAAGTCTTTCTCTTTGTCTCGTTCAGTGACTACACCAACGGGAGAAGGGGATCACTGTGCTAATGGAAAGGATTTTAACATAAGCCCAGAGACCCCAGTCATGTGGATTGACGATCAGGCAGCAGCAGACGATCAGTTGATTAAAAGAAATAGTAGTCGGGATGATCAGTGTAACACTGTGGAAACAGGAGAAAAGAAATGTGGAAATATAGCTTGCTTGCCAGAGGAGAAAAATGTACTAGTGGTGGCAGTCATGCATAACTGTGACAGAAGAACACTACAAAGTGGCGATTTGCTGGATTGTAAAAATTACAACAGTCAGTCCGTAATGAACACTATTAGCTTTACACTGGATAATGAAAACCGACAGAGTGATCAGTTTAGTGTTACTGTAAATGGATCCATGGAAAAAGATACAGATACAGAAAAGCAAGTGAATCGGCTGTGCACTGAAGATGACTCTATAAGTCATTTGATTAATGCTTCAACTGAAAGCCTGACTGTTGCATGTCCCTCCTCTCGATTAAAGGATGACTTTAATATGAGTAAAGATTCACTGTTTTCAGAAGCTACAACTGCAGGGATTAATGCAGTGACTCTCTTACAGACACCGGTTGATGGTACCGTTAAAATGCAAGAAAATTGTGTATCGGTTGAAAATTTTCCTAGTAAAGCCATTCCCCAGAGAACAGATCTAGAAGCTAAAAACTCTTCTTCTGGTTCAAGTAATGGAAGCTTAATCGTAGAACAGGAAATAACCCAACAGTTACAGTCTAGGCTATCTGGGCTCACTGAAACTTGTCAACCTAACCTGGCTGGAAGTGGCAATTACAAGGAACTTGTTGCAGAGCACTTTGCCCCTGAGGACGTTAGTGCCACTGAAAGCGAAGTCATTGAATGTGATAAAAATCTTGGCACAACGGAATTGCTCAGCGTGGCAGAGTGTTACCCTGAATCTCAGGAGATGGCTAATTGGGAACTGACGAAGTTGAATGAGATGAATAATAAGCAAACTCTGGGAGACAATGAAAGACTTTTGCAGATGAAACAGCCTGATGAGGCATGTAGTAGTAGTAAAGAAGGTGGAGATGGGATGATGGAGGCAGGCATAGACTTAAAAGGGACTGATATAGAGGAGCTTGAAGGGTCCAGTCTCTCTGATGTGATGGCTACATCAGCAGCAAGCTCTCTGTCTAATGGTTGTGATTCCTATGGAATGCAGAACCCAGTTGTTGCTCATGTTCCAAAGACTTTACCCTCCAAGGAAGACTCAGTAACAGAGGAAAAGGAGATAGAGGAGAGCAAGTCAGAATGTTACGCTAATGTTTATGAACAGAGGGGAAATGAGACCACAGAAGGGAGTGGTCTTATTTTAAACAGCACTGGTGACCACATAAAGAAAAATTATTTACGTAATCTTTGTAGTCAGGTTTCATCCATGCAAGGGCAAACTTCACCAAAACCAGTGACTAATCTGCAATCTATCAGTGTTCCTTTTGGTGGTGCCAGACCTAAGCAGCCTACAAATCTTAAACTGCAGATTCCCAAGCCATTATCGGACCACTTACAAAATGATCTTGTTCCCCCAAATTGTGGAGGAAATAGTAAAAACAAAAATGTCTTTGGTAAGACACAATTAGGGGATACAGCAGATGCGTTTCCGGGTGGAACATCTTTAAATGCATCTGGTACTGATACTAATGGGGAACATTTGGAAGAGTATGAATCTGGAGTCTCAAGTAGTCCGTGCCTTGCAGTAGCCCCAGATAGTCCAGATAATGATCTCAGAGCTGGTCAGTTTGGAGCTCCAGCCAGAAAGCCTTTTACAACTTTGGGTGAGGTGGCTCCAGTCTGGGTTCCAGATTCTCAAGCACCAAACTGTATGAAATGCGAGGCCAGATTCACATTCACCAAAAGAAGGCACCATTGCAGAGCTTGTGGGAAGGTAAGTTCGTATTCTGTGGGTAAGCTCAAAGTACCTATTTTTTTTCCTGGTACTGCTTAAAATCAAATCAGAGGACTTCCTAAACCACTGGCTGTAGTTACCTGTGACATGTCTTCCTAAAAAGCCATGTTTGATTTGTGAAGGAAAAAAAGAAGTTTCTAAGCTGTGACCTGTTTAGGGTTCTCCTAGAGAATAACTAATTGTTATTTATAACTGAAAGAATTGTTAGCCTGTATAAGCAGTGTATTAGGTGATTGCAACAATCAACATCATTGGATTCATGTAGAACTGCTGTAAAATGGGTAGCGCAGGGAAGTAGTTTGCAGAAATTACTGCATCAATAATCCTGTTAAAGATACTGAAACATATTGATGGGAATTGGCAGTGCACTGTCGAATTGCTGGCATTCCTGCTGGTTTAGATGGCTGATCAACTCAGGTCTTTTAAGTCTTCTTTATTAACTTTTCTCATATCGCTTACATTGTTTTAAAGAATATACATTTCTTCCTGTAAAAACCATGGTAAATTATCTGTAACCTGATATATGTACATGGCGAGAATTTTTGTAATGAAGACAACTCAAACATATTTTCTGTATCATCTTATGTTGTGTAAGAAGTATTTTATTGTTGAATTTCTTTTATAATACATTTTTTATATGTGCCATCTAGATCAACACAAATTCTTATGTGGCAAGCTTATGGTAAATGATTGGCTTGTAAAGTATTTCCAAATATCTTTTTACTGAAATACAAGTCAGTAACACGTGGGAAATAGGAACTTAGGAAAAAATATGATGATTCAAAAGCCGTAAACTAACACTCTTGTCAAGTAGTTACTAATGAATATTTTTAAGATGAAAAGAAATATTAAAGCCCACTAAAAAATGGAGTAAAAGTAATTTTGGTTCATTTAGGCCCTATCCAAAGGTTTCTGAAGTTGATTGAAAGACTGCTATGGGCGATATCTTTTGCTACTAGAAGAGTGCAGGGAAGCAGAATGACTTGAACAAAGGACGTAGAAGAAGCAAATGTATCTGGAGAGCTCAAACCCTTGTGCCACCTGTTTCTGGAAGCAGCCTAGCAGAAAAAACAGGCTTGCTCCTCTGTAATGGACTGTGCATGTGTCCCGTTTGTCCCTTTAATAACCAAAGTCCATAGCGCTCAGTCTCTTCACTGCAACACTGGATAAGTAGATTTTATTCAAATTTGATTTTGAAAAATCTTTCCCAGGATACTTTTAAAAGCTAAGCAGACATTCATTGTGCAGTGGCCCGGGACTTCCAGTTGCTTGCTTCTGGCCATCCTCTTGCAGGTTGTTTGCAGTGGAAGTCCTGGTGTGGAGCTAGTAACCACAGGAGATCAATAAGCATCATATGAGGTACCTGCCTACCTTTTGTGTACCTTTTGGTTAGTATCAAAGGGCTCAATCTTTCTCATTGCAGTTAAGGAGAATCTGTAAGTCATGTAACTTAATGTCCATCATTTTAGCTTTGATATATTAACTTGTTCCATCAGTTATATAGGTAATTATTTTGTTCTTTATGAGTTTAACAAATATGACTACAATTTTAATTTGCAGTAATGTTTTATCTTTATTTTTGTGTGTTAAACAAGTTCATTGGTTGGATTTAATTACTTCCCTGTAATGACTGAGGCCCTGAATTACACAAATGAGAAGCAGAAAATTAAAATATCTGTAAACACAATTGATAAAACGTGCACAGATAGAGCAAGGCCAAAAAATGTAGTGTGGGTTCTTTTTCTTTTTTTTCTTCTTAAACTCCTGAAGACAAGCCAGTCTTGAAGACAACCAGTTTTGTTTTGGGTGATGTGCGGGGAATGGATAAAATAAAAGGTCCCTCTGCTCTGTAGACAAACTTGTTTCTCCAATGTGAAAAATTCAACACATATTAGTATTTAATATTCTCAGAGTATTCGCACAACGATCCTCAGAACGACTTGTTTCTAGAACTTTTGTTAGCTAAATTTTGCCTGGGCCAAATTTGCACATGTGCAGTCAAGAGATGGGGCAGAAAATCCCAATGTTTCATGCCTTCATATGGTTTTTTTCTCTAAAAAAAAGCACTTATACTGATTCTTAGTATTTATTAATAAAGTCAAATAACACTTAGCACTTACCGCAAATTGCTTTACAACAACTGATTCCTGTAGTGTTTCTGGGAGAAAAGAGACCAAAGGCTTTAGCGGGCAAGCTTTAATGAATCTAGCTGTATTGCCTTGAGGCATAGCTATTCTCAGTTGCCTGCTCTTGCTCTCTGGTGAAGATAATCATCCCCAAAGCAAGTTGTGTTGACCATGTGCCTGTGGTGAAGGTCCTGAATCACAGTGACGCTTCCAATGTTTCTATTAAATGTTTGAATCTCATTTAAAGAACTGGGGAAATTAATGTCTTCAGCTCTTGCAGTTAGTTGTTTCTAGGAGGAGTCACAGGAGTAGATATTTTTGAGCACAAGCTTCAGCACAACAGTTTATTTTTAAGTTTTATTAGCATCATGACAAAACATTGTAGTAGGGGTGAATGTATCTGTCTCATTTGGGAATGAAAATTGCATTTAAAAATAGTTCAGTGGCACCTGGGAAGTCTGTCTCGGTTTTTAATTTCAGGATAATAATTGCAAAATTAATGGAAGATATGAACCTCAGGGGAGTGGTAGAAAGTAATACACTTACAGTAAATTTTGAATTAAAATTAAGAACTGGGAAATGTGTGTCAACACATTCATACATTTTACCTTATGTATTTATGTATTTTCTATTGTCAGATGAAACATCCTTGATAGGAAAAACAGAATATTTGTGTGTCATCTTTTTACTGACAACCAAAACTATATTTTTCCACTAAAATATAAAAAAATCACCAAGTCCCCTAGCAACTAGTGCTTTAACAACTCCCAGTGAACCTGAAAACCTGAGTAAGATAGAAGCTTGCTTTGATAGTGGTATGTGAATTTTTTTTTTATAGCATGAAATACTGAGTTAATGACTTGGGGATTGTTAATAACAAGACTGAATTACCAGTTGTGCTGGCTTGTGGTCTTCCTCTGCATTACTGCTGATGCAGAGGAGAGGTAGATATTCTGTCACAGTGTCTATTTTCTAATATTTAGATCATTGCACTTGGGAGCTTTGCTGAATGCACAATGTATTGTTTGATTAATAATTAGATATTAATTTGCCTTAGTCCTTCACTTATGGTTGACGACATTGACTTTTCCATGGTCGATACTGAACTTCTGACTGGAAGTTTCTCCCAGAGAACCGAAATGATGTCAAATCTCTCTAAAATATGTTGTGATGGTGTTATTAATATTCCCTAGAATGCCTGTAAATTGGGTTAAGGTGTAAATGCAGAAATCGGATTTTTAAAGTACATTTGATTTTTTGTTTTTTAAAAGGTTTTCAGATATGTGGAAGGGTTTTTTTTTAATTTTTGCGTGAAAAGGCCAGTGTATACACACTTATATTTTGTTTCTGAAATGTTTAAGTTGACATAATTAGGAAATATTAAAACTGGTTGAAATGAGACAGGGTGAGCTTTTCTTTCTTCCCATTCAATTTTCAGCTCTCATGGTGAACTCAGAGCTTATTTTATACATGCATATTTTAAACACTTGCCGCTACAACGCTGTGGCAAGCCTTTGGTGTGATCTTTAACTTGGTTGAAATTTAGTTAGGCTTATATCTATTTATATATGAGAATCTTATGTAGTTTCTTGTCTCTGTTACAGAAATACTGCTTTTGTGTAGTGATGATGGAATAATTTTTTGGATTAAGAAAGCATTACAGATCATCATAACGCATAGTGATTTGTAGCTATAATATCTACCTAGGATTAAAATTTGAAATTCTCTCTTGATATCTGAACTCATTCGTTAGGTAGCTGCTGCTGTTTCTGGATTTCCTGAGTGTGATGTGACCTTTCTGCATGTATCTGTATCTTCACATGTCACCGGAATAACAACCCTGAGGAAATACTGATTTCTTTAAAGAAAGCAGATATTCGTTAAAACAAATAAGAAATCATTAGGGCCCCCTGATTTGTCTGTTCTGCAGGATTTTGAGATTGCAGTTGCTATTGTAGGATCGTATCTGCATGCCAGTGTTTGTTTTGGTGCAAAGCCGTGTTTATGCTTTATGGTTTTGCTTCTCTGGAGGAAGCCCCGCCACTGGTTCCTGCCCAGGACTAGGGACTTGTGAGAGCTGGTTCAGGTGAGAAGCTCTGGCAACACAACTGGATCTCCGCAGCAGGTTCTTGACAGATGAGATGCTGTAGTGTTTGTAATCATGTAAATACAGACTTTTAAAAAAACACCATAAATCGAGCAAGATTTTCTTGCAGTACCAATGTCAGTCAGCATTTTTTAGATGTCATTTTATATGTCAAACACTTAAAACGTTTTGCTACATCCACCTCAGTCCCAACTGAAGAACAGCTTGTTATATATGAAGAGATTAAAAAGCTAGAGTTGCTAATATAGATGAATTGCCCTGCTGCAGATAAAAATGACTTGTTTGAATTAATCTGTGCCACAGCAATTTCTTATGTAAAGAAATCTTGTGCATTTAAACATAGTTAATTCTAGAAGTACTCGTGCTTTTTCTAAGACTGAAATTAATTCCCAAATTGTTCATTCTGTGAGAGATTGTAAAGTGGTAGGGATTTTTATTAGCCCATTGTCATTTATGCCAAACATATTTTAAAAACACCACTGTGCAGTGTCAGCGCAACACGCATTTATGTGTTCCACATAATACTGCTTCATCAGGATTAGTAGGAAAGGCATCGGTAGTGCTTGCTGTGGCTTTAATGGGAAAATACTGGTTATTTACCTCCTTATTTTGCATGTCTAGAGCTTTACAGATATTCTCTTGTCTGAACTCATCCGTTCATCGTGTATTTTTGTTTCCAGGTTTTTTGTGCAGCGTGCTGTAGCCTGAAGTGCAAGTTGCTGTACATGGATCGAAAAGAGGCTCGAGTCTGTGTAATCTGCCATTCAGTGCTAATGAACGGTAAGTGGAAAGAGAATCTGAGATGCAGGGCTTCACTGGCTTCGTGTTGAGCTGCATTGATGGTGTTTGAAAAATAAAATAAAATTGAAATATTTTATTTGTATGGGTAAGTATGCTAAAACAGCAAAGGTTCTTGAGAGATCAGCATGGGATCCCTGTAGAGCATGGGGATTCCTAAGCTAAATATGATTAACAGAAGGCAAAACCTGTTAAGATTGTGATGAGTTTGGATGCACTATACTAAGATTGCAGAAACTGTGATTTTTTGGTGGGGTTTTTGTTGGTTTTTTTGTTTTGTTTTTAATTCGGGAGCCTACTTCCTGTCCTTTGATGCTTGAGTGGATAACCTGTGACACTTTTGTCTGGGATGCTGAAGAGAAGAGTAATGCAGTTATGCCTCTAGGTTATGCACTATAGGAAACTGAGAAAGTAGTATTTATCCACAAATTAATCCAACTCCAGCACCTGAACCTCTTGGTGCTGGAGTAGGAGGCCTTGTCTAAAAACCTATCCACAGAGGTGGACAACTGAGTTTGGATTATTGCTTTGGGCACATTACTGCAGAGTCTGTCAAACCTGGGATGGTGCTGTGGCTAAAAGGCTGATGTGAACATGGGACATAAGAGAGAAGTCACAAGAGTTATGCAGTTAACAGAACAAACAAGAAGTTACATTACCTCTGCTTGGTGTAAGGTTTGGTTTTGACCAAAGGGCCGTGGAATCTATGTTGTGTTTTGTAGATAATACTTTATAGTGTGAACACTTTAGATATGTGGTATAAATATGGACAAACACAGCGTATTCTTTTCACTGTTTCTTGAGGCTTCTGAAAGTTTCAAGAACTTCCTGAGCTGGCAGTTACCTTTGGGCGATTATGCTGTCCAATTGACTTATTTCCATGACACTGAGACAGTTTCTGTTATTAAACAGGAATAATTTCTTTTTGTTTTTCAAAAAGATTAGTCAGTTTGCAGTGGTAGGACGTAATTCTTTACTGTAGGCCCAATACATAAGGTGACAGTAAATTGTAGGTTGTAATATCTAGAAATTAAAACCAAGTCCTGATAATGACGTTGAAGGGGTGTAAAATGTTAAATTTTGAGATGGAGAAATTAGTATATTTCAAGGTGTACAAGAACAAGGATTTACACATACACCTGACAAAAGAGAGCTGGCTCCTTTTGGTGGTGAGTAAGATTTGCTTTCATCTGGGGGAAGGGAAGAATCTGAAAATATTTCAGTTGAAACCAGAAGTGTTCTTGTAAAAAGGCATAATAAAATTGATCATATTATAATGATTTCCTTTTAAAAGCCTTTCTGTCCTGTTGCCAGGACAGATACATGTTAATGGCAGCGAACAGTGACACCGCTGCTTGGTTTATTACAGGGAGAGTGCTGCCTGCATACTTAGGTGTGCTTGCCCCAGGCTCGCTCTCTGTTTCTGTCCCTGCTGCAGTGCTTTGTGATGATGCTTTTGGTTACGGGTTAGTTAACCCATAGCCTGATCATATCTCATCCCTCTTGATCCTTGCAGTTTCTTTGTCGGTACAGGTTTGGGTTTTTTCCACTCAGTGCAGCAGGTTAAGCATTAATCTTTGCAGAATCTTGTAACCAGGAGTAGGAATCACACTTTAAAAGTAGTTATGTGATTTGGTTGCTTGGTATCTGCTTTGTGTTTCACTGGGGTGTGGGGAGAGGGTTGTGTGTTTTCTGGCACTTTTCCACTGCCAGGCTTTGTGTTTAATAAAGTTCCAAATGCTATTTTTACTGTATTTTCAATTGGTAGATATGCTGAGTTGGCACTTCACTTGATTTACAGAAGGCTTTAAAAAGTGTTCTTTTACCATGCTATGATTTTTCTAATAAAAGGATCCTGGAGATGTAACTTTTCTTTGTGCATTTTTAATACTTTTATTTCTAAATGAATACAGAATTGCTGTTAAAAAAAATACCTCCATTTAATTAATCTTTCTCAGATTGAAATGTTAATACCTTTTCCATTGGTAGGCATTTCGCTCTATTGGTGTTGCAGGCTGGTGGGAGGAAGCAGGAGGGGTTTGTGTTCTGTTGTGTTTTGTTTGGGGTTTTTTTTGGTCTTATTATTTCCACCTTGGTTTTCTGACAGTTCATAGCCGAAGGAAGCTATAACTGCCCTGAGAGCTTGGGTGGCACAATATTTATGCCTGACTGGAGGAATGCATCTATTTGTATAATACTAATATGGTTGAAGGTGCAAGCACACACATGAATTTTCTGATACCTTGCATAGCTGCAAGCCTTCCTTCTAGACGAAGAAGTAGTAGTACTGTGGAGATAGAGTCTGTTTCACTAGCTAGAGGAGAGATTTCCTTCTGATAGATCTTGTTGACAGTTTTATGTGTTATTGTTTGGGCAATTGAGTTAAGGTTCAAGTCGTGCCTTCAGAATTAATAGTATAAGGGTGGGTTTTTTTGTAGTTAAGAATGCAAGTTCTTCATCTGTACTGATCTGTTATAAAGAAATGCAAAGTGCTTTTTCTCATATACGAAACATAAATCTGCTCAAGTGTCCTATAGGTTATAAAACATTTGTAATAGGAATGTCCATCTGTCCATACAGTGTGATAAATATATATATAAATAAATATATATGAGTGTTTTCAGTTAAATCTTTGAAGAGGAAACAAAATGAACCATGAGGAGCTAAGCATCATTCAGGTCAAAGTGTGTTGTTATAACTTCCAGAACTGATATTTTTATTGCACAGGACTATTGCTGTTTCTCCTTCTGCTATGCATTTGATTGCTTCATTACAGTCTCCTAGGCTTTTAAATAAAGTAATGGTCTTTGAAAGGTGGCAGGGTCCATAACTACTGTAGCTGAGAACCTAGCAGTATTTTGGACTGTTAGATACCTTCCTCTGTGCTCATGTTTCTTGTTCTTTGTTTGCTTTAGCTCAAGCCTGGGAGAACATGATGAGTGCCTCAAGCCAGAGCCCTAACCCTAACAATCCCGCTGAATACTGTTCTACTATCCCTCCTTTGCAGCAGGCTCAGGCCTCGGGCGCCCTGAGCTCTCCGCCTCCCACTGTCATGGTACCTGTGGGAGTCTTAAAGCATCCTGGAGCAGAAGGTACAAGTGCTTCTTTTTTCTTTCAATTTAATCTGTAGTAAGAATTTGGAAAGAGTATCTGCACTTTGTTCATTCCAAATACTCTAGCTAATGCCAGTTGTGATATTCCTTGCCTCAATAGGGGCAAGCAAAGTATTCTCAGTGGATGGATGTGTTTATACATGATGCTGTCGTGGGGAATGCACTAGATGATGTCTTTTTTTTTTTTTTTCAGTTTTGCTCTTCTGTACTCAAATTTTCCAGTCAATGTTGCTGTGAGATCTTAAACCCTGTGGTTTTTATGTTCTCTCCAGTGGCTCAACCTAGAGAACAAAGGCGTGTTTGGTTTGCTGATGGAATATTACCCAATGGTGAAGTTGCCGATGCAGCAAAACTGACAGTGGCTGGGACAACTTCCACAGGAACCTTAGCAGTGTCGCATGATCCATCAAAGCCTGTGGCCAACAACACTTTATCAGCAGAAGTAAGGAAGCATTATGCTCTTCACCGCGCAGAATCACAGATTCACATGGGGTTGGAAGGATGACCTCTGGAGATCATCTAGTCCAATCCCCCTGCCAAAGCAGGTCCACCCAGAGCAGGTTGCACAGGAACGTGTCCAGGCAGGTTTTGAATGTCTCCAGAGAAGGAGACTCCGCCACCTCCCTGGGCAGCCACTGCTCTGCCACCCTCAAAGTGAAGAAGTTCTTCCTCATGTTTAGATGGAACTTCTTATATTCAAGTTTGTGCCTGTTTCCTCTTGTCCTGTCACTGGGCACCACTGAAAAAAGACCGGCCCCATCCTCTTGACACCCACCCTTTAAGTATTTATAGGCATTGATCAGATGCCCCCTCAGTCTTCTCTTCTCAAAATGCCATGCTTGCCTTGGTCGTGAATAGTATATTAGCTTCTATGGTGATTGCAGTAGGACTGATCTGGGACATCTGTTGAGGCTTATCTTAGTACGTTGTGTAGCAAATGTCCTCGCTTATTTTAATGTTTGCAGAGTGCTGAAACAACCATATATTTTGAACTGAAATGAACTATTGCAGGGCAGAGCACGAAGGAATGTTTGAAGCCTGTGTGCTAGGTGGCTTCCAAGTCTTCGGCTGTGTACGAAGGCTATTCATGTAATGCATGTTTTTAAAAAGCTGAGTCACAGTCATGAAGAAGTTTGAAACTATGAGATTTGTCATAGCACAAAGCAGAAAAAATATTTTGTTTGACACCTCTCACAAAATGATGTGTGCAGGAAAGTGCAGGTAAAATCTTATCAGTGTTAAATCCGCCATACCCCATGTGAGTGGACTTCAGACTTTGCAGAAAGTTCAGATGGGCGTGGGTACCTTCCGATTTTGGAAGGAAATGGGTATGTGTGGTGCTGGAGGAGGGAGATGCAGCCTCTGTCTAAGCAAGCTTTTTAGTAATAGTTCACATACAGGAGTCATTACATGTTCATCTGTTGTTTAAGAGCCAAATGACTTGGTGCTTATGGTTCTCCAGCAGACACAGTCTCCTTCACCTCCATCTACTAATCTAGTCAGCCAGCTCTTACATTTATATTGCTTTTGTAATGTTGTCCTTTCTTCTTGTTTGCTTCTTGTAGACTGATAATGCTTCTGTATTCTCGGGAAATATAACTCAGGTTGGCAGTCCTGTTGGCAGTGCAATGAATCTTATTCCTGAAGATGGTCTTCCTCCAATTCTCATCTCCACTGGAGTAAAAGGAGGTGAGGGTATGATTTGGCAGCTAAGCTTTTATGCTTACCAGTTGCTATTAACCTAATAGTCACTGTGTTTATTTCAAAAATAAGATGCTGGCAATATGCTGAATATTTGAAGAAATTCACAGTAAGTACTCGTGCCTAAATGTTGTGACACTCATTTGCACCATGGATCCATATTAGCAACCAGGAAGAGCCCCATCTTGCAATGAAATTACTGTAAGAAGTAAAACACAAAGCGAAAAGAAAATTAACTTCAGTCCAGAAATATGTGCTAATTTCTTCACTAATCGGACTGTGGGGAGTGTTTCACACAGCGATACATTTTAATTAGCCTTATGAATATTCATGTTTCCTTTCTCTGAAATTCTCATGGAACATCCGCTCTGTCTGAGGCATCCCCAAGCACTGCATTCAACAGCGCTGTTGCACATCTTGGCCCACGGTGAAGCTTTTAGCAATTGTGATGTCCCCTCCCAGAGTATCTAAATGGAGGAGAATTCAGAAAATTAAAAACTATTTTTTAAAAGGCTAAAAAAAATGTATGTATTTGTTTATCTGACAGTTGCTTTCCACAGTCTGATTCATTATATTCTTTAATATGTTCCTGGGGTTAACTTGTTTTTTCATCTTTGATTTTTTTATTCCTATTAAATATTTTGCTGATACAGTGCATTTCTAATGTTAAGCTGGAAGTAACCTTTTATTGCAGGATAGTGTGAAACCAAAATGTGAGCAGCATTTAATTTCAAAACAAATCTGTTCCATCCTGTGTTAGCTGTTCATGTGGGTGCCTGATTATTCAGTCTCCTCCACAAAAAAAGGAGTGAAACTACAGTATACTTTTCAGCTTTTGTGTAGATAACCTCATATAAATTGTATTTTGCATGCAAAGTTGATTTTGTTTCATATGCTGTCACATAGTGGATTTTCTTTGCAGCATTTTACTTCTGATATTCTAATTCTATTCAAAAAGATTCCAAAAATATTTTTCACATTAGAAAGCCAAATTACCTTTCTTTCTAGATAATTTTAGCTGGAAAGGCGATACATTTATTTCAAAATCTGTTTTCAGCAGTGTAACTATTTTTTGTTAAAGCTTAAATGCAGAGTAGATTATAATCACATGGATAATTTGCTGGTCATCTAGGTCTAATCATAGAGGTACATTACAGATATCTTTGAAGTTTCATGTTGGGATCTATTTTACACTGGATTTAGACCTTCTATGAGTTATGAAAAATGCTGTTTTGTATAGTTTTCCCCCCTTTGTTATCTTCCGAGTAGCTAATGCACAGAAAGTGTAAGTTATGTGACATAGACCATGTGTTGGTGTTTGTAGTCCAGGACTGATGCTCTTTTGCTTTACTGTGATATAAATAACAGTTGTTAAGTTCTTTGTCATTTGGGATTTCAGTTGGTACCATGACACATTTCTCAATTTGATTTCCATTTTCTTCTCCAGTTGATTCCAGAAAAAAAAGTTGATTTATAAAACAACCTGTGCTTTTCTAAAGGATGTGCATGGGTTATGCACCTAAATGCTCTTCAAGTTTGAAAATACCACCCTAGGAAACAATCAATCAAAAGAGCAATACTTAAATAAGGTTTTTTTTTAAAGGTCAAAAAAGCAAAAAGCATCAAAATCTGGGTTATCTGATTATAATGTAAGGTACCGTGCCAGTAAGTTAAGGACTTCACTGTGTGTTTACTTGTTTCTTTCATAGACTACGCTGTAGAAGAGAGACCTTCTCAGATCTCTGTCATGCAGCAGCTGGAGGATGGTGGCCCTGACCCTCTTGTATTTGTTTTAAATGCTAATTTGCTGTCCATGGTAAAAATAGTAAATTGTAAGTTTTTATTATTAAATATGGCTTGGGGTATGAAAGGGGGAATGTTATATAATTATTAGTAGGAACAGCAGCATTTTTATTTGGTAGGACAGTCTCTGAAAATATGCGTAGATTGAAAAATTTGTACTTAGCAATATTAAGTTAAATTATAAAACGCTTTTTTCCAGTGCTTTAGGCATCAATACAGATAATTTTGTGTAGAAAATAGAAACTAGACTCTAGTCTGATAGAACCTCCAGTCAGAGGTTTGCAGATCAGTGTCTTTTGTCCAACTTGGTAAGGCAAGGTATTTTATCACTCGTTCTTCCTTTGGTTGCTTAACTCATGTCCCTGTTATCCCGTTCTGGAAAAAGCGGATAGGATCCGATCCTACTCAGGTTGTGTTCCACTGTGCACCTCTCCTGTCTTTTTCTGCGCTCTCTGTGTGTGCACATGTGCTGAGGGAGGGAGGGAGGAACGGATGGGGAGGTGTACAGATGCCTTCTCATGTTAATACCTCTTCTCTGGTCATCTCTGCACGTTAAAATATTATTTGAGAAATTGAGAAGGACAGTTTTGCAGTAAAATGTTTTGGTTCTGTGAAAAGTTCATACAATAAATTAAGATGTTGTTTATAAACCTTTCGACATCTGGTTAGATAGCAGTACAGTTTTTTACATATTTATATATAAATGTAATTAGTATGCATATATACACATATATTAGATGAAAGGCTTGAATTCAATGACTTAGTATTCTCAACAAATAAATTGTGAAGCTTAGAGGATGTGTCATCACTAACATTCATGGAAGCAGAGCAACACAGTGACATCTCATGAAGACACCTGACGTCCAGCTATCCATCTTACGACATAGTTATCACTGGTTTCAGGAAACCAGTTTAGCTGTCAGGATCATGATATGCACAGCCAACAGCCTGGCCTTTTCCCAGGTTCCTTCATGCCCGTTTAAATCCTGTCCTTTAATTTGGATACAGAAACTGCCAAAAGTCTGCTCTCTGGTGTTAATCCCACGATCCGACTGGGAGCTGTAGTGCTCTGACTCTTCCTTAGCTGTAAACTGGGAATTATTGGGCTGCTTTTGGTTTGGATGTGCTTGCTTGCAAGGTAACAGATTTAGAACCAAATTTATCTGTGTGACAGGTATCACAACCAAACAAGCTGTAAAACTGATTCTTGAAAGAGCTAGCTTCCTGTAGTGAAATTTAGGCATATTTTATGACATTCTGATACGTGTTTTCCTCTCTGCAGATGTGAACAGGAAGTGCTGGTGTTTCACTACAAAAGGCATGCATGCGGTGGGGCAGTCAGAGATTGTCATCCTCTTGCAGTGTTTGCCTGATGAGAAATGTTTGCCTAAGGACATCTTTAACCATTTTGTGCAACTTTACCGGGATGCCTTAGCAGGTAGGAATGCTCTCTGTTAAAAATTTTTTGTATAGATGACGGTACTGGGTCAGATACGCACATTTTTGTCAGTTAGCAAATGGCTATTTTTGTATAAAAGAATATAAAAAGAGAATAAGGATCAAAACTGATGGGGGCTGAGTTGTTATTGTTTAATAGTGTCCGGTATTATACTCAACTCACCAAATAAAAGTATTAACGAGGTGCTGGTAACCTGGGGACCTGCTCCAAAGATCTTCCAGCCTTCCTCTGGTTGCCAGCAGAATAAGGGGGTTTGGGCTATAAAGGCCGTGCATGGACTGTCACAGCAATGGAGCAGCAGGGCTCTGCCTGTGACAAGTTGGTGTTCAGCAGCCATCGCTGACTGACTGCTCTGGCTGCTTCTGCAGGGTGCTGGGGGGAGAATTTGAATATGGCTAACGTCTGAAATTAGTACGGTACTTCATTTAGCAGTAAGTGTAGCAGGGTACTCAGCAGGGCTCATGGGTACACTAATGGCATCGCTTCTCATATTTGATTTTTTTTTTCAGCTTGAAGTCCGGGTAGCTTTTTTAAAGATACAGAAACAACATTTTGAGAATCCTTGTCGATAGTATGTTAAATATCCCCGAACCAGGTAGTTTAGAAATTTGATTCCCACAGAGTGCGTGTGTCTATTGCCACATAAAGGAGATACTATTTACATTATAAAGTAATACACATATAAATGTATATGTGTGCCTGGAATGAATTATAGGGCATTGCAGAAATTATCCCCAAATATTGAATTTTAGTATCTCAATTACAAGATTTTGGTATGTAAATCTTTACGCTTTTTACGTTTGCTAAGTAATTTCCACTTTTAGCTATTGTTGGACCTTAGAATTCAAAAATTATTGCAAGTATTTGGTTCCACTCTTTAGACAATAAGGCTAGTTTTCCAGAGGTGAAATTGGATCACGTTAAGGTTATATACTGAAAATGTATTTATGAAGGCTTCTGTATATCATTTGCAATGCCTTTGGAGTGACAGAATCCAGCACTTTAATAAAATAATGAAAAAGACCTAGTTTCCTAAAAAGTCTTGATACACCAAAGGTCAGGTTGTCGAGAGAGGTTGCCAGGTTCAGAATGTGCTGTTATCACATATTGTAACAGATCTCATGTACACTGGAAACAAATTCCTTTCCAAACCTCACTTCATTTGCAGTGCTTTATCTTCTAATTATTATGTTGATACAGGTATGAAAAATTGCGCACACATGTGTGTGTATGTGTGTGTATACATATATAGGAGATATAAATCCAGCTTGGTGTGTATATTGCAATGAAGTTCTGTACAATTACACTACAGAAATACATAATTTATAACTCCTACATAATGTATTTGGAATTCTTTTTTTAGTGCTCTAGTGGTAGTAATTTGATATCCTACAATTGCACTGGTGGAAATAGCTGCCTACTATTGTACGATTCTTAATCAGAAACCAAATTTCACTGTTTAAGAACTCCCCTGTGTAATGTTCTTTTGGTAGGATTTGCTCTGTGTTGCGTGGCAGAGATGTGGTAGAAGCAGACAGACACCGGGAGTTGCTGTGTAACGCCAGAAATTTTTGCAGAACATAGCACCTTGATAAATTCCCATCGCGTTTTGTAATGCACTCTCTCAATATCCATCCTTTTTTAGTTTCCAAGTCATGTGTATTTGGGAGGGAGAAGTATATATTAGCATATTTGCAGCTCTGGCTGTTTTAAATATTATTCAGGCAGAGAGAGAGGATGGATGTGATGCTGCAGGAGCTTCGCTTTGGTGGCTTAATCCCTTGGTGACGGTTAGCGGTTTGCATGCTGTTGTAGATGGAGCCAGGCTTCCCAAGTTGTTCATTTCAGAGGTACTGCACCTCTCCTGGCAATAAGATGACAGATATTTAGAGTAAACGAGAATTCCCATTAGAAGTTAGAGACTATTTAAAACCCTGCCTTGCAGTTTCATTTTTCATTATATAATGTATTGGCTTAAATTTGTTTTCCCATCAGGAAAGTGAAATAAATTCTGTGGATGTTTTTTTATTTATCTTCTTTAGTAAATGTATTCTTAAAATCAGTCATAAAATAAAGACACATACAGTATATTTAATTGGAATGGAAACAAGAATTAGTTTTAGTGATATTGATTTTGTTTTGGAGTGATTTTCTTGGTTTTGTTTTCAGCTGAAAAATACAGCATTCACGTTTTGTTTATTTAGTTAAATCCCATATCTATTGCGATTTATTTTTTCATGAATCGCATTTATTTACTAGCTCTTCTTGCTCAAGTTTGGGTTCTGCATTCAAGCCTGCACAAACTTGTATGCACTTACCATCTTCCCAGGTGTTTCTGCTTTCCTCAGAGGACGGCCTGTTCCTTGAGGCCGAGTGGTGTCCTCTGTGGTAGTTACTGCTCCTGGCTGTTTGCAGGGGATGGGTCTGGATCCGCAGTAGCCCCAGCAGAGCCCAGGCCCACAGGCAGCTTTAATCTGTACGCTCAACGCTTTGCAGTTTGTCCTTCATCTCCCGTTTCAGCAGGGAGGAGATGTCACTCTGGTGCAGGACCACCAGCAACCTTCATCAGTTTCTCTTATGGGAAGTCCTCAACCTCAAGCTATGGTCTGGTGCTAGGACTTTATAATTGTTAAACAACAGAAAGATTTTGAAGGAAAAATGGCGTTTTTTCACTGTAGGTTGTATGTATGTGAGTTAAAATACACTGTGACTTTGTTAATTAAAGCAAGTATTAATTGCTGTTCAGTTTCCGTCACTTTATTTTTCCTCTGGCTCTTCTGTCATCGAGCTCCCTGCTGTGTTGCTTTTCTTGTTTGGAAATTGAAAGCTAATGATTTCTGTTGTGGTTGTAGTAGTTGTACTGTTGGAGTAGTAATCCCATGATTATGCTTGTCTGTTGGCTATAAGCCTGGCAGGAGGTCTAGTGAATGGAAAAATGGGAACTTCTGTCCGTCTGAATGTGTTAATATAGAGCTGCCAGATATGCCCTAATGCATCAACCCTTTGGTGGAATACAATAAATGCTACTGTTACTTTTGTAGTGAAAATGCAAATCTGGCAACTGTTTGAAGTAGCTTTGTGATCTCTCTGGTTCTGGGGATAATCTAGGTAGGGGTGAATCTATCCCAGTCACGGTTCTGTGTATTTTTTACCCAGCCCGGTTTCAGTTAGATAAGGTGGTAGCTAATACAGAGGAGATCTATAAAGAAGCCCATGTAGATGTTCTGAGCAGAGAACAGGTGACCTGAGTGAATAATACACACCTGCAACTGTAATGTGGATGTCCTATAAGGTGTGAGAGTGATTGTTTGGAAATCTGCCACAGGCTGGTCTGAGGAAGTTTCAGATGCTGGTAACTACTCCTCACAGTGATAATAAGTGAAGCATTATGTCCCTTGTCCCTTGTTCTTTCCAAATTACTTGCTGATGTGTTTGAATAAAAAGATGCTGAGTATGGTCAGAACTTTGAATGTTGAGTTTGACATGTTTTTTCCCAATGTTGGCATCTGCTACAGATGTGTTGTGCCATCAAGTTACGTTCACGGTCTTGTCTCTGTGGCTCTTTGTGGCTCTTGGTGTGGCAGCGACTGGGTTTGTATTGCTTTTTCAAAGAGTATTTGCTCATTTGCTCTTGAAGAAAATCCATCTGGGAAGATTGGTCCCGGGTGAATATTGCTTTGCATCTCTTGCTACAGAACCGGGATGCTTGGGTTTTCGGGATGCTGGCATGGTGTTTGGTCCTTGGCAGTTCTTGTGATTGATGCTGGTGGAATGAGGTTGGCCAGATGCAGGTAACTTCCCCAAGCCACGTATGTGCCTTCCCTGAGACTGGATGACCTGAGATTAACCAAAAGATAGGAAGTATACATTAGGAATTTAACCTCACTGGTTTTGGTAAAATCAGCTAAGTAGCTTCACCACATATTGAGGACAATAAACAAATGCAGATATTTTCTTTTTTCTTTACCTTTCCTGATGTAAACTATTTTATTTGAGTCCAGAAGGGGTTGCCAAACTGATATACAAAGTACATTGCTCGTCAGAGAAAGATACCTAAGTGAAGAATTCAAAACAGCATGAATCATGACTGAAGAGAAAGTCATATTGGTGGCTAAAAGCACGGGTTTTTTAAAGGACTTTATAGACCTGCTTAGGATTTGAAGTCAAGGGTAACCCAGCATAATTGAGAAGAGAGTAAGTACTGACCTCCTGCAGACCTGCTTTAGATGCATCATGCACACTTAAGGCACTTCCTAAATAGTATCAACTGTCTGATGTCAGGTGCTGGAACTTAATATAAGGAAAGGCACCTTTCTGTTCACTCTGAGATTACCTCTTTAGAAAAGAAGTTGTGATGCTTGGTAAATTAAATTACATGCTTTTGAGAAGGGTAGCTTTTTGGAAGGTCTTTCTGACAGCTACGCTTTCTCTACAAGCCTCTGAAACAGTTCTGTGCTTAAAATGCATAACAGTGAGTGGGTTGGGTTTGACCACGTCAAGTTGGCAACAGCAGCTTATCAGTGGGGCTTTGACTTGGAATCACCTTCAAAGACGTGGCAGCAAAGGTGGACAAGCCCTGGTTAGTGCAGAAATGTTTGTGGGACGAGCCCAAAGTGGCTTTTTGACCTGGGTTTTCTGGTTGAAAAGGGCACCAGAGAAGTAGGTAGGAAAACACCTGCTTGATTCTTCCCATGCTCTCCACACAGCAGGGTCTTGCATTCCCTTATAATAATGAATTGCAGCACAACTACCTAATCCCAATAGTTTGTTCTCTTAGTAGTGGCAACTACTCTGTGAGCTGCTTGTGTCAAAAGGAGTAATTTATAACGCTGTGGCTTATGGTAGCAAAGTACTGAACAGCTGAGTCGCACATTCCACTCTGAGGGATTTTTTTTTCATGTTTCTGTTGGCTGAAAAAATTCTTGTTAAGGCATCCCAAGCGTGTGAGCCTTGAATCTCCATCTCCTGAAACGGAAAAAAGAAGTAGTCG
Organism: Arenaria interpres; assembly: GCA_013399435.1. Lineage (NCBI taxonomy): Eukaryota > Metazoa > Chordata > Aves > Charadriiformes > Scolopacidae > Arenaria > Arenaria interpres. The sequence continues at coordinate 15,142 of VXAK01016901.1, read as the reverse complement.
TCCCCTTCTGCTGCAGCACTTGGCATCAGTCACCAGTGGAAATGTCTGATTGCTTTGTCATCCCAGTGGGCAGTACCACACGTCTCAGAACTATGGGGTATTGTACAGCTTCACTTTGCCTAACCTCTTTCACGCAGAAAATACTTCGGAAAAGGGCGCAGAATTCAATTCAATTTAGCAGCTCATACACTTCATACATTTTAAAGTTAGAAAGGATTATTGTTGTCGTGTTGTTGGAACGGAGAAGCTCAGCAAGTAATTTTACTATCAGGCCTGTAGCTTCTATTTGGGTAAGAACAGATGGGAAGGCAAAAAGGAAGTATAAATGAAGAAGAGGAGATTAGTGAGGGTAGGTGGGAACTGCAAAAGCAAACGAGTGGAGCTGAGATAGAAAGGTGCCAGCAGCTATTTTAGATAAGAGAAAATCTTGTTCATCAACACCAATTGATAACGTTGGTTTGCACTCACCAGCAAGATGCCCGAGTTGGTGCGTTCACCGAGCAGGCAATAGTGTCACAGCACGGGCTGACAGGGAAATGCATTCGCACACGGGCAGGATCAATGATTTTCAGCAGCTGACAACATTCGATGTGGCTCTATTAATCATGTTAGTCTCTCAGTTTGATGAGTAGCTACTTTTCATCAAGTATGCTCAGCTGAGCATTACAGAAACTGTAGCTGCTGTAAGAGTTCTGGAATTTGATCTGAGTTGATGGCGGCAGCCCTGGCTTCTGCGTATCTGTAAAATTAAAAATTATCTTCACAGGATAGTGACAAGGTACGAATGAACCGCACCCTGCCATGGGATGCCCGGGCTGCCGAAGCTCCTTCCAACAGAGGACTCGAGAACTTGGTTTGTGCAGCACCTTGTGGGCACAGGAAAAAAAAATAAAGAAAAATCCACTAAGCCCACAAATTTGAATAGCAAGGAATCCCCTGAACTTACTTGTTAGTCGGAGTATAAAAGGAGCTCTTTGTTTACAGACCTGCCAGTAGCTGGATTTAAAGCTGGAGTTCCCAAGGTGACGTGCAGGAAGCAGAACTCAGTGGTGACTGTGCTAAGGGGGGTCTGGAGGAACGCAAAGCCGCACGGCCATGCCGCTGGAGGGAGGGCAGGTATTGCTCTCATCCTGGTGCTGGCTTCATGGAGGGTTGTTCTGACTTGGGACTTTCGTAGGGGTTCAGTGTAAAGGTCAGACTTGAAAGGACTCGTTGGTTCACTTTGCTGGCCACAACTGTGCCTACTGTATTTATTTTCCTTGCATTTGTAAATGCTTATGTATGATTTTTAGGCTGTTTTGCAGTGTAAAAATAAAGAAGGCTTAAACTCGAAGGTCATGCCTGTATCACCGAGGATGTCAGTTGCACGTCTGCGACTCATGTTTTCACTTACTTGAAACCTAGTGTTTGTGTGTCTGTGTGTGTCTCCTGTGTGTAAAAGCCTTCCAGTTACTGTCCAGTTGATGTGCGTTTTGGAGACACGCATATCACTGCCTTGAGGTCAAATGCAAACACTCCATTATGAGGTGGTGGAGAAAGAGCAGAAACTCCTGCTTAGCAATCCCTCTGTCTGCAGGTGGGAAAGGCTGGGATTATTGCAGTAGCCCAGGAGGCCTGCAGGAGTGCCTCAAGCCCACGCGATTCCTCATGAGTGGTGTGATCAACCACACCGTGCTCTCTGAAATGACTTGTCTTTTGCTTTGAGAGCAAATCAACACTATTAATATTCACATCTTCCTATGGAGAATTGTGATCAGCTGTTCTGTACATTATTTGCATGCTGTTGTTGTCATTTGATAAAAGGAATCACACCATGGTTCTTTGCTTCAATGTTAAATGCCGCGTTGGATGCTATAATAATCTAATCAACATTCAGATTCATTCAGCCATTCCAGTGTAAACACTTTTGGAAATTAAGAGCATCAAAGAATAAAAATGTGAGTAAAAATTAGTGATGTTTCTCCCCTGTGTCTCTCTCAGTTGCGTTTTACATTAAGTATACTAATTAAATAAACACTCTTTTGTGTAATTCTTAAAATGACCCAGATCTTCAATACGTGTCTGAGCAGGCACACCAGCGGTTTGCCTAAATGGAAAGACAACCAGTGGGCATTAATGGTTTGACCGGGTTCACATCTCTCTAATCGCAGCTGGGCCTAAAAGCTTAGTTCAGTCAACAGCAGGTTCTGCAGTGGAAACCCTTTAAATATCTCGAGGACAATGAAAGTAGGACTTTTTTGGGTGCTTTTGTAGTGCTAGGGGGAGGTTGTAGGTACCGCTTCCTTAGAAGCAATGCTTTCTCTTCCCTGACTATCCCAGGGATGCATCATCCCCTGCGTTACGCTGCCTCTACTGCTTGAAACAAGCAGATCTCCATGAGAAGAGGCAGGTCACAGGAATGGTTGAGGTTGGTGTCCCTCCCTGCTCCCTCAGGAAGGGGTGGTGGGTCTGTGGTTATATGTACAGTCCTGGTGACACTTGCTGGCATGGTGCAGGAAGGAAGGGATGTGTGCAGGGTCCTACAAAGCTGACTTCCTACCAGTAATAGTCACCGAGTACATGTATCACGAAGCTGGATCAACTGGAGATACCATGGCTTTGCTGGCTCTAGTCTGTAGCAGTTACTGCATAACAGATCATGCACTTCTGCACAGGAGGTAACCTGAGCCCCTTTGTGCAAGTCATTGTTTCGTCTGTGATTAATAGACATTAGTGCTTTGGGAAGCAAAGTGAATTTAATATGTATTTTTTTTTCCCTTCTGAACAAAAAAATCTTCAAAATTCTTGATATAGCTCTCAATCCAGTGAAGTAACGAGCGTTTTTCTTCATAGGTAATGTTGTGGGCAACCTGGGACACTCCTTTTTCAGCCAGAGCTTCCTTGGAAGCAAAGAACACGGAGGGTTCTTGTACGTTGCATCTACGTATCAGTCCCTGCAAGACCTGGTGCTCCCAACCCCACCGTACTTGTTTGGCATCCTCATTCAGAAATGGGAGACTCCCTGGGCTAAAGTGTTCCCCATTCGGCTGATGCTGAGGCTTGGAGCTGAATACAGACGTAAGTAGCGTGCATTCTTCTAGCTGCAGTTATTTCTGCAGGAGAATATGTTCCAGGGTGTAGAGCAAACACACCCAGCCCTAAATTGTTACCTATCAAAGCCACACAAGCTTAATCAGGCAATTAAAAATGGTATTTCATACCAACGTTGCATCCAGTTGACGGCACGGCAGTCCTGAGCTTTGTGATATGACCTACAGCCTTTTTACAACTGTGCTGGTTGGCCGGGGAGATTTTTTGTGGAGACAAATCTAGTTCTGAGCAGCTGTTTGTAGTTCACGTAGTGACCTGAAATAGTTGTGTGCAGAACGAGTCTTATTTAGCTGGTGTGGTTGGGACAAGGGAGAGCCTTGGAGATGTTAAGCTTCTTCCATGCTGAAATGAAAGAGCTTTTGCTTTTAGGTTTTTAAAACCACGCTTATTCTCCAGAGAATAACAATACGTGTGCAGGGGCAACGGACGTGGGAGTTTGTTGCAAAAAATTCTGTTGCAACTATTAACAAATACGCTGGAGAGAGTGGTTCAGCTGAACAAAGTCTTAGCAGTCAGCCTGAAATTAGCATGGAGTCGGGATAAAAACCTTTCCAAAAAGCATTTGCTGGAGCAAAGAGATTATTGGAAGTCTGTCCAGCACGATGGGCCAAAAATTTGCTGACTTGCTCATCTGCTCTTTTAATTGGCACATCTGAATTACTATGAAAATGGTCTGGTTTTTTTTTTTTAAACTTTTTAACAAAATAAGTTTTAAAATATACTTCATAGGGATTTGTACATTTAAGTTATGATGCTTAAGGAACATCGGGAATTTTTTATAAAATGCACATGCTACTGGAGAGGAGAAAGAATATCTTCAAAATCTGCTTTCTGAGGATAAGGACTGTAGGTTAAACCTCTCCAAAGAAACTTTAATGTTAAAGGTGTTTAAATTTTTGTGTGTATCTGTGAGGTTTTTAAGTTGTGTGTTTATTCCTGTCAATGTTTAGAAAAGCAAACAAAGATGCTTATATATTGGATGTGGCATCTGTTTCTGAGCACAGAAACAAACGTTTCCATGTTCACAGACAGAAGTACCTGCTCTGGACGTGCTGGGAAGCTGGGGTTTGAATTACTTCTGTAGCTGCGGTTTGCGTTCAGGCATCTTCATTGGGCTGTGCCAGAGTTGGCTGCACTTTTCCAGTCCCCTCTTGGAAACCTGTGTCCCAGGATTTCCTTGGGTACATCCTCTTTTCTGCTGGAATTGTCAGGTTTTGTCCAGTGCTGCTGAACGCGCAGCAGCTCAGGTGCAGGAGTCGCTCTGGGATGCTAGTTGTCCCCAGAACGTCTGCTGAGCATCTGCAGGTGAACTGTACATCTCCAGCAGAGGGAATTCAGCACGCCTGGGGCGTAGCTGAGCTGCTTTGTGAGTCCAGGGTGGTGGACATGGGAAATCCAGCACGTCTTGGTGCCTGAGGACACTGTGCGTGAGTTGGTCAGCTGTACGGTGCACGTGTAGGAAGTGTCATCTTTCCAGATGATCAGTGTGCAGGAGCTGGAGCTTGTTTCTATCAGGAAATCCTGGTGAGGCTATTCAAACCTGCTGAGCATTTTGCAGCCCCTTCTGACTACACGGGGAGCTGTGAAGACGAGCAGCATTTTGGGAAATCAGGCCGAGTGTTTGCCTGAGGATAGTTTAGGAACCTTCCTTCAAACAGGCGTTTAGAAAACCTTGGCATTCCATATTACTGCATGAGTCATGTCTCAAGCACTGGTATGGCTTCTGCTGCAACATAATGCAATGTAGCCAGGTCCATACACTACGCTTTGAATTGCGTCCTAGATATATGTGTGCCTGGCAGCCAAGGAATGCGGGTATTTTGCGTTGCTGACATACCATGCATGTCATTTTAATTGTTTTTGATATACTCCTGTAGAGAACTTGCCATGTTCTTATGAAATTACGGAAACAGAAGATGAAATAATCTCACTATTATCGCTTGAATGTCACGCGCCAGCCACAGAGGCTAAAAGCTTATGATGCTCTAGCGGAGAGAGGCAGAATGGCCATAAAAAAGGGAGAGGCTGTTTCCAAGAAATAGCCTGGAAAAAGCGTTTAGAAAGGTCATCTTTGCAATCGGTGTCCCCATCGCTAGGTTTTGGTCCTGCAGGGTGGCACTTGTTGGCATTCCGCATAATTCTTCTTATTGTTTATAGCGTGATGGGCAAGGAGCCATGACACACGTGTACGGTGCGTTATAATGTTAAACCCTTCTTCCTTTTTAAACTCTGGTCTTCTTTCCAATCTCTTCTGTTGCTGCTGCTTACCGTGTTCGACTCAGGAGATTCTACTTGAGTCTGGTTTTGCAGAATCTCCATATGCAAATTTGAACTTGATCCTTTCTGTTTTATTTTATCCTAGTTTATCCATGCCCACTTTTTAGTGTCCGATTCCGTAAGCCTTTGTTTGGAGAGACTGGACACACGATTATGAACCTTCTTGCAGTAAGTGCCGAGACTTGAGTTTGCGCGTTCCGTCGGTGTGAAGGGATGAGTGTAGGGCCAGCTTTATTCCCTCAGGTTAGCTGGCACGATTAGAAGATGACAGGAGGAAATAGTGGGCATTTGGGTGAATTTACCTGCTGTTACTGATATTGGATAGTAGCTTGTGGCAACACAGTCAAGTGAAAAAAGGTACCCAAATCAATATCCAAAACCTGGCCACCTGAGAATGTCTGGATCCAGAAACAAGCGCAGTAGGTGCTGAGATTCCTTCCTCAGAAGTGCTGGGTCATCACAGTGAGCAGTCACAGCTCTCTGATTGTACTTCAGCTGAAGCAAAGTTATTAGCTCTTCCTACTTCGCTAATGTTTTCAATATAGAAAATTCTCTTTGATGCATGACTTAATTTCACTGCTAGAAACACTAATAACTCTATCCAGTAATGGAACAGAACACAGAGAGCAAATTTTCTTACATACAGTGATGACATTCAAGGCTGGAGAATAATAAGTTTGATGTAAGAAAATCAGTGAAATGGCTAACAACAGTCGTGATGATGTTTTTTCATTTGTGTACTGCAATTATGTAGGTTACAAGCTGTGATGTCTCCATTCCTCCCTGCCTTTCAGTCACTGATTACAATTACTTTAATGGGCTAACTAGGAGTCACTAGGATAGTTACGAAACCTACAGTGCTAATGTTGATCGTCGTGCCTAACTTTTAAAAACTTGTTTTAATTACCAGGACTTCAGAAATTACCAGTACACACTGCCGGTGGTCCAAGGTTTAGTAGTTGATATGGAGGTCAGAAAAACCAGCATCAAAATTCCCAGCAACAGATACAATGAGGTAATGCTTACAAGGTATTACAATGAGGTAATGCTTACAAGAAATCCATTTGTGTGCAATTTCTTTGTGGTTGCGGGACCTGGGATCTAAGGGAATTTTATTTTATGCCCTAGCGCTAGGGAAAAGTGCCTCCAAAGCAAATGGTAAATGCACGGCGCACGCGTGTTTTGAGAGTGAATGAGGGTGGCTCCACAAGAAGAATGCAATTCAATTTAGTATTACTTAAATTCTTAAACTCCTTTTCCTCAGGTTTTTTTAACTGTTTACCTATCGTGTAATTGTAAATAATAGAAAATACTGGTTTGATTTGAACAAGCATGTTAGCCAACTTCAGGCTTGAAGTAAACTAGGAGGAAGAAGTGAATTAGATTATCTCATCTACATTGTATGTTCTTACTGGAAGCAATTATTAGTATTTTCTGGGTTGTTCTTTATTTTATGTAAAGCTCCTCCCACCATTGAAATTTTATACTTGATTTCTGATGTGAGAAAATCAGTGTCTTGAGGATTTAGTGCTGTTGAGAAAGCTTAGTGACAAGATATTTAAACAATAATGAAAGCGAGCAATAGAGGTGGTGATGGATTTCGTGGTCTGACTGAAGAGAAGGGGGTCACCTTGGTGTTTTAAAATCAATCAGCGTTTGGGGTGAGAGCAAAGCTCCTGGGCAAAATGGCATTTGTAGAAGTTCTTGTAATATCAGAGCAGAATGCAGCTTTCCCTCAAGAGAGAATTTCCCTGCAAGAAGCATTTGAGTAAAACAACAGCGAGAATAAAGAAATAAATTGCGAAAAAAAGGAAAAAGTTACTTTATGTGAAGTTTTAAAAAACCGAAACTGATGAAGCAAGAAGATAAAGGGTGTGTTAAAAGGTGTACCTATTCTTGGTGCAGTTGTGAGAGAAAGGCAAAGGTCAGTAAGGTTTGCATGAATTAAATAGGGATCGGCACACAAGGTGTCGTTTAGTGTTAGCTGTGGTTTTAATTAGAAAACAGCGTCATTCAAACTATCTAGAAAGTGGAAAACTCACTTTAAATCTCATGCACGGATTAAATGTAGAGAATCCAGACTGTAATTAACAAATTAAACACCAATATATAGTTTTTCTATTAAATACGTATTTTTTATCTTCAAAACTATTTTAATTTTCTACAACTTCTAGTGATACTTAGTTGCCTGTTTAGTCCCTCAGAAAAGGTGACTGTCATTTTTTGATCAGTTGCCTTGTTACAAAGCACAGTTGCTGTTTCCAGTTGTTTCTGGTTGCGCTAAAGGCAGCTCCTGGTCTCCACGAAGATGGCTGCTGTCGAGCTAAAATCCTGTTTCTGGAGCAAGACGTGATAAACTAGATAATGAAATACACTGTTATCTGATGCAAAACCTTAATTAAGTTTCCTCCCCAAACATTACACCTGTGCACGTTTGTCAATTGTGAGCATCAGCTAATATTCCTGACGCTATAATTAAGGTTTTGTGTTAGACTGAGAGAGACAAACGTGCTGTGTGTAGCGTGCGTGCTTGTCAGCTACAGGGAGCAGAGGACGGGAGTGAGTGCTCTTAAGAGATGTCAAATAATTCAGCATTTTCCTTCTCATCAGGGTTTTCACTGAAGGTGGGGGCTAATTTAATTTGCCTTTTTTTTTTTTTTTTTTTCTTTTAAGCAAACATAGTTTTTGGTTTTGAAAAGAATTCCAGAGATAGATGACTCCCTCAGTTTTCTTTTGGATCAAAAATCTCATACTCTGAGCCTCCATGAAGAGGAAGAGAGGAGAAAAGGAAAGAAGCAATAAAATTTACAAGAATATTCTGTCACGGCACGTAACTAGGGTTTTGTTAGATGATAATCAGCAAAAATGAAATCCAGATCACAGAATCACAGAATGATATGGGGTTGGAAGGAGCCTCCGGAGATCATCTAGTCCAACCCCCTGCCAGAGCAGGTCCACCCAGAGCAGGTTGCTCCAGATGGGGCCTCACCAGGGCAGAGTAGAGGAAAACAGTAGATGTAGGAGCTATATCACAAATGCTTTTGGATGCTTTTTGGAGGTCTCCTTGGCAGAGAATTAAAATTATTTCTGAATGTCTACAATTCACATCTTTTTAAAAAGTCATCAGATTGGGAACGTTGATCCCAATTTCACCAGTTCATGCAGGGGAAGCACAGGGACACGAAAGCTTTGGTGTCTGGTCGTGGCAGAACCAGGATTAAATGCTCAGTTCCGAGTGCCCATCTAGCACTGAGCTGTGGAGGCCGCATTTATCATTCGTGTCATAAGCAACTGTAGTTGTGTAAACAAGCCAGATATTTCCTCCCAATGTTTTCCTAATGCTTTTTTAGCCCTGTGAATTTATTTTTTTAAAAACAGCTAGAGATAATAGCTTTTGCAAGCGGTAGAGCTCAGCTATCCCTTATATCACCTATTTTGATTACATAAAAGGGGGCACTTTAAAGCGTCTAGATGGTATAAACCCTGAAGCCTCATTTCAAAAGCAGTTTCTGGTTCTGAGTGCTAAAATCTGGCACGAGAATATGAGCCCCGTTGAGAAGCTTGCTCTGTCCCACTAAACTGTTCCAAGAATCACCTATTTATGGTCGCGCTTGCCGAAGCGGGTAGAAACGGTCAACCTTTCTGTTTGCAGATGATGAAAGCCATGAACAAATCCAACGAGCACGTTCTAGCAGGGGGCGCGTGCTTCAACGAGAAAGCAGACTCGCATCTGGTGTGTGTGCAGAACGACGACGGGAATTACCAGACGCAGGCCATCAGCATCCACAATCAGCCCAGGAAGGGTGAGAAACAGGGGGGGTTCCCTCCCGGCGCTCGGCGTGGCTTCTTCGCCGTTGGTGTTACCGTCCCCGCGCCGGGCTTCGGGAATCGGTCAGAGCTGGCTTTGGCTGCATTTCACTGGGTTTCTCTTAGACGTTCAGAGAAAACAGTTCTGATTGCCGGCGTTACCGGCGGGGCAGCTCCGAGTCAGACAGGCAGCACGGGGAATAGTAACGCGGCGCTCTGTCTGCACTTGACCCCCTTGGTGTTTCAGTCCCCTTGAGCTCAGATGACGGGGGGCACACGGTGCAGTCTGCATCCTGCCTACAGGCCACATCGCCCTTCTCTAGGTCGGTGCAGCTGTTTGAATTCGTCTGAGAGCTTTTCTAGCAAGTTCATAGATCAAGCAGGCCTAAAATAAAGCCCCCAGCAGCTTGCTGCCTTGTAAATATGGCAATACAGCTGGCACCACGCAGCTCAGGACTTGTGGTGCTCCGGATGTCACGGTGCTCCGGAGGTCACGGTGCTCCGGAGGTCACGGTGCTTAGGCAACATCTCTACATGAATAAGGAGAGCTGTCTCTGGCATTGTTGGAGACCGCAGGTGAGGCTGTTGTTGCCTGTGCTTCACCTGTCCTCTGCGAAAGGAGGAAGATGAGATTTAGTGTGAGAGAAAAGTAAATAGGAACAACCAACGGCGGCAGCATTTTAATAATGTGTCCCCGAGAAACTCCTCGTGTTCACCTCAATTAGACCATCTAATTTCCTGGCCTTATTTTTGTTAGAGTAGGCTGAAAGGCTGCTGCAGCAGCGTGCTGAGAATTTAAATGTTGTGGGTTTGGGGAAAAATTCTGGCAAAGACATTTATACTATCTCCAAGCGAGAACAAGCAAGACAGAGGCCAACTTTTATGTTCAGCAAGTATCCCCAGCCACTCCAGTGAGCATACTGGCGTGGGGTGTCACTCAGGACTGATGGTCTTACCTGACTTCTGTTCATTTTACATATGGGACAAGAAGAGGGATTTCCAGCAGGAATTTCATGACGCTTAGTGGTCATTTAAGAGATTTTTACTTTAAATCAGGTGGCCTTGCCAGTGGGTTGGTGTTACAGTGTGATCCATAAACAGCTCGCTCACAATCTTTGCCAGCTGTATGGGCAGATTTAGCATTTCCTTGGTTACCCTAAATTAATAGTCCTGAAACTTAGAGAAACCACTCATGGGGAGAGTGATGAAATATGAGCATTTATTAAGGTTGACAAAAACCGTTGTCCGGTTATTTTCTAAACTGGGTTATTTGCCCTTCCGCATCCAAGCCCGTGACGTGCATTAGTCACCGTCATTCTCAGCAGTTTTTGTCCTGGTTTAGATTTTTCACCTCTCTGGATGACAGAGCTGTGATACCTGATTCTTGTGTAAGGCACTGTTTGACGAAAGCCTCACTCCTGCTGCTGCTGTTGTTGTTGTTGTTGTTGCAGTGACCGGTGCCAGCTTCTTTGTGTTCAGTGGAGCTTTGAAATCCTCTTCAGGCTACCTTGCCAAATCCAGTATAGTGGAAGGTAAGAACTCAACTGCTTGGTTATAACCCATGTCTTCCCTCTTAACACGGCTCAGCTCTGGAGTTACCAGGGCTCTGCTGTTACACCTCGGGCATTTGTATCATCCTGCTGCTTTGGCTTTATCCTACTTTTTAGCCAAAAAACCTGTTTTCTTTAATCAGGAGGAACTTGTCCAGGTGCTGTAGAACAGGGACACAAGAAAATGAGGGTAAGATACGAAATACCTGGCTTGTTGAGCCCATGATCAGTTTAATGGTTTGGGCTGAGTGAGGAAATCGTGAGCCTAAGAAATGGAACATGTCCTCCGCTGAGCAGGAGAGGAAGCCCCGCTGAACTGAGAGCTCCCAAAGAGCTCTGCGTTATGCCAGATTACGAATGTGCATTGTTTATATCTGCTTGTATGTGGGCAGACGAGAACACGACAAGTCGCGATTGCTGAGCTGGCCCCTCTCCGATTTGGTTTGTTCTTCTGCCAGTTGTCATATCACAGAAATAAATGCCGACTGCGTTCGCTGGTTTGAAGGCCGTTCCCGCTCGTTAGCTGAGCCGCGGAGCTGCCTGGTGTAACCTCACCGCAGACGTGACACTGCAGACAGTAGTTTTTAAGCCTGCTCCTTACAGCTTGTGAGTGAGGTGTGCGGGAAGCCCGTGCGTGCAGGTAGTTAGCACAGCTCCGCTGACGAGCAGGACCTCGTTAAGCTGCGCCAACTTGTGAGCTTGCAGCTGTCTGGGGGTGCAGTCCACAGGCGAGCAGTCGCTCGGGGCTGAAGAGCAGCCATCTGGCTGTGAGTCGGTGTGTGCAGGGCATTATACCCTTCTCTGTGTCTGACTGCCTGGTTTAGTACGAGACAGAGGTACATGTGGATCTGGTGCTAAGTTAGTTCTGCACTAATTTAGTCGGAGCCGATCCAAATTCTGTTTCTTTTGCCACTGGCAGGCAAACATTGACTTCCCAAAAGCCGTGTCACCGCTGGAGCGCTGCTTCCAGTGCCACCAGTGGTGCCACCAGTGCCAGGGGACGGCTGAATGGAGGGGGTCACACGGGGTTTCGGAGGGTTGCCTAGAGCCGGTGCCAAGTCTTGAGGCAAACTAATGCAGCCATGGCTGTGGCTGGCTTACCTGGTTGAAGGAGTTCACATTATCCTTGTGCATTCCCTAGGCAGCGCTCAATTTTAGGAATCTGAGAGTTCAGAAATGGTCTTATGTAGCATTGCTGCCTCTGATTCTTAAAAATAGCTGTTTAACCTCTCTGTTGCAAAAAGAGGAAGGATGTTTATTCCTTTTTTTTTTTATATAGGCTCTGTTCAGTGTGGCTTATCTTGGTTGATGAGGATTTCTTGGTTCCCTAGATGGAGTAATGGTCCAGATAACGGCTGAGAACATGGACTCCTTGAGGCAGGCCTTGAGAGAGATGAAAGACTTCACCATCACGTGCGGCAAAGTAGATGCTGAAGACCCTCAGGAACACGTTCATATTCAGTGGGTAGAAGATGATAAAAACCTTAGTAAGGGGTAAGTAGAGGAGCAATCGCTTGACATTGGGTGGTGACTGACTGCATTTGTTAAAAATTTTAATTGATCTTACAAGGTGCATGAGTCTTCAAATCAATAGGAATTACAAGTCTGCACCTCTATTTTGAGGGATAATATGCTACTAAATGTAATGAAAATGGAACTGAGATACCAGAGCTTTGGGGCATCAATTTAGAAAGTTGTCAATGCTATGGATTTTTTGCCATTGCTAATACCCAGTTATTGGAAGCCACTGATCTGCCTCCAACGCTCGGTGCTGAGCCCTGCACATTGTGGTGCCCTCCTGCTGCTTAGTTTGCATTAAGGAGTGCTGGAAATAAACTTGCTGAACACCAACGGTATCTTCAGACTCTTGATAGTTAAGCCAAAACAAAGGTGTGTGCGGGAGCTTGAGGATTTCTGGCAGTAAAGTGCTGTTGTGATGGGTACAATGTTTAAGGACTCAGCATCTAGGAGGAAGGATATTCGTGTAGTTTCATAACGCTCGGTTACGAAAAACCCCGCAGGGAGGCAGCTGGAGGAGTCGGGTGCAGCAGAGGAGCTGATGTCGTTCTCTTTTGCAGTGGACTCTGTTCAGCTCTGTCTTCTGCTAAGTCGGCGCTTCCCTTTTCCCTCCCTTTCACAGTGTTGTGAGCCCTATTGATGGCAAATCAATGGAGTCTATAACAAGCGTGAAGATATTTCATGGCTCAGAGTACAAGGCAAACGGAAAGGTCATTCGGTGGACAGAGGTAAGTCCGTCACCTCGAGCTGCGTGTAAACCAGCACCTGGCATTCCGGGAGCGCAACCACAGCCTGGGCTTCCTTTGACCTGCTCTCCCATCTCACCAGAATGAAACAAACCCGTATTCCCTTTCCCACCCGGAAGGAAAGACCGAGTATGGGATTGTGCAGAAGGAAACGCCCCCTCACTGATGCGCAGCTCGGGCTCTGTCCCAGCACGCTCTGCGTTGGCCACCTCTTCTCTCACAGGGCTGTGGAACGTGGGGGCAACCAGAAAAACACTTGCTCGCTGTGTTAGCCAAGGGAACACGTTATCCTGAGCCACCTTCTCTAAAACGTTGCAAGTTGAAGCGAAGGTGCTGTGGCACAAATGACGCACAGTATCTGCTCCCTGAAGCAGGTGCTTGCACAGCTGACGTCAGCGGTGACGCTGCCAGCACACAAATCCTGCTCATAAAAGATTTCCTGAAGCGTTTCACTTAACGGGCCCAGGAGGAACCGAGTTACTGACTCTGCAGTTTGCCACCTGAATATTCTTTTTCCCAGGTCAGTTGGGCTCAACAGACGAGCTCGGTGACAACAATGCACATCTTCAGGCTGGGCTGGCTTCTAAAAATTTGAATTTTCTGAAATTAACATCTGGCTAAAGGCAGGTTTTTATTAAAAACTATGTGCAATACGTAGTGAATCGCCATAATGAAGGTTTTGACCAGAACGGAAAGGTTTTTATGAACACAACTATTTAAATCTTTCTTTTGAAGCTTTTTTACTTATTTCCCCCCCCTAAGGAGGCTTGACTTCAGGGTCTTTTGCTGGTCTCCTCTGAGCAGCTCTTCTTTAAGTCCTCATTTGCAAAATGTTTAAGTGGCATCTCACTAACCTTATTTTCTAGCAAAGCCAAGTGTTATGTCTTGTGTTAACTCTTTCCTTCAGGTGTTTTTCCTGGAAAATGATGAGCAACATAACGGTCTGAGTGACCCGGCCGACCACAGCAGGTTGACTGAAAACGTGGCAAAGGCTTTCTGTTTAGCTCTCTGTCCCCATCTGAAGCTGCTGAAGGAAGATGGAATGACTAAGCTTGGGCTGCGCGTTACACTCGACTCCGATCAAGTAAGTCTTGAGTAGTTTTGGTTTAAGATGGAGGGGTTGTTCCCTTTTTCGTTCCCCAAAAAGGAAATACACCCCGTCAACCATTCTCTTGGTTAAAGTAGCGCCAATATGGGGTGCTGACTGTTGTTTGGTGCTTCAGGCCATCTGTTAAATTTGGAAAGCTCGTGCCTTGCCTGAATGAACACCAGGCCTGACCCCCATGTAACAGCTGACCCCCAGCAGCACCTGCTCTGTCATCAGAGACCCGTGAACAGCCCTCCCCAATTTAGGGGAGACCCTAAATGGGCCTTTTCACCCAAAGTTAAAGACAGGAGGGGATTCAGTGTGTTCTCAGGTGAGCGTACAGCGTTGGTCACAAGCGTGGCTGTTCTGAAAAGTTCACGTGGCGTGTGAGGCGGAGAGGCAGGCGGCAGGTCCCCTCCAGAGCGCTCTACAGCAAAAGCTACAAGCGGAGCTGAGGTCTCCTGGCCAGACAGCTGGCCTGGCCTTGGCCTTGGCGTGGTCTTAGTATCCACCAGCTTTTAAATACTGCGTGACTTAATCTGATAACGCAGCGTGCGGTTCCTGCTGATCTGAATGATCTGCTTTGACAAAGCAGTAGAAAAAAACCCACCAACAGGCTACTTTTGTCTCGGTGGTGACTAGAAAATAGAGAAGAAAAAAACCAAGTGGAAAAGCCGCTTTAGCGCCTGCTCCATCCTGTTCGAGGGCCCGACTTCCCCAGGGAAGAGCCCACGGCCCCTCACCCAGCTCATCGCTCCCCACCGAACCCCGGCCTCGTGTCCCGCTCTCGGTAAAGCCCCCTCTCGCTTTGTGTTCCGCAGGTTGGTTACCAGGCTGGGAGCAACGGGCAGCCGCTGCCCTCGCAGTACATGAACGACCTGGACAGTGCCTTAGTTCCGGTGATTCACGGGGGGGCCTGTCAGTTGAGCGAGGGGCCGGTCATAATGGAGCTCATCTTTTATATTCTGGAAAACATCTCATAAGAGGACTTCATTTTCTGTTCAGACCTGTTCCAGCAGCAGTTGTATCTGAATCATTTGCACTTTAAAACTGGAAAATTAAGCTTT
>VXAK01016899.1:239-10464 GCA_013399435.1 Arenaria interpres | reverse complement strand
CGTGAGTGACTGTCACTTAATATCACTCAATACCAATGTTGTCACTTTTGCAAGACCCTTTGAAGCCACATCACCGTTTCTGGATTAACTTGACTTTCTCTTCTCTAGACTGACCAATGGAGAGCAGTAAAAACGAGACAATATTTTCTACAATGTATAAGAGCCTAGTATATAAAATGGAAAAAGACATCTAGCACTTTTTGAAAATGTTGAAGGCTAAATCTCTTCAGGCCTGAACAGTTAAATGAATATGTGATATTAGCTTTAATTTGTTTAAAAACAGAGTGAAGGATCCCTAGCATAGGTTAGCTATCCCATGTGTACATCCTGTTNGCATAGGTTAGCTATCCCATGTGTACATCCTGTTCTGAAAACCATGTCATAAAGAGAAGAGCTGCTCAGCCTGGTTAGACTCAGTTAATGCGAGTATGATTCCATTCTCCAACATAAGACCATCATTTGACTGGAGAGACCTCTAGCCAAAAAATACTAACCCTAAGTGTCAGTTAACTGGTTCTACATTCTCACACAAGAACTGGATTTTCCGCCACTGGTAAACAGCAGATGTCCTCTGAAGTCAATAGCCCTAGAAGAACTGAGAAATGCCATTCTCCAAAAAAAGACATCTGCACTTTCTCTGAAAAAAACTACAGAAGGAAGGAAGGAAGCTACAGAAAGACAGCACTATTCAACCAGAGATAAAATGCTATCTCTGTAGTGCCATGCTCATGCCTCACATCATGTGTTTTCTTCCTGAAGTTGCCAGGATATAAGGTAGCGTGAGAAGACAGGGAAACAGCAGCTGGGCAAGAAGTAGAAGAACAGGAAGACAATGTGTTTTATTCACTCACCCTAATGACTGAAAGAACTCTAGATAACTATAGGTCATTAGCAACAGGCAAAATTCCACTGTCCACAGGTGAACCTATTCACAACTAAAAATAGCTTTATCTGACAAATAGCAATTTTAATTCCATTAAGACGTTAGTTCACTTCCTGACTTGAAATTTGAAGGTGAATCTGTACTGACATCTTCTGACCCTCTCAACATGTACATTCCATGAGATTTGTCTCCTTCTGTCATCCCTGGTTTAATTATTTGATAATACATTTTATTTTTGGATTTGGCTCTTTCCTCCTATGAAAAGCTTTCAGACTTAATTTAAGGAACTTTACCAAAAAGTTTATTTAAATTGCTTTGAACTTCACCTCAGAGTTTTTGTTTTCTCATATCTCCTACTGTGAACTAAACTAGCTTCAGCATGCATGGATTGGGGAAGATTTCTGTAGCCTGAGACAGTCAAAATGTAGGATTTTGGTGCAGATACCTTTTCCATTGATCCACAGAACCACTTTCGTGTGTTTATTGATTTTATAGTCTTAATCCCTCATATAATAGCAACAATGACAATGGAATCGAATTTTGTGACTGGAAAACGGTCTTCTGTTCTGAAAATAAATGTCTCAGTCTCATCTAAGCATTTATTCTATGTAACTTTGCTTACATTTAGCTTGCTGTAGAAGACTATTATCCATTCACAGTGTTCAATTTCATTTTCCTCACTCTTCATTTATGCCACATGAAATTGACATCAGCCAATCAGGCAGCTGAAACGGAATTGTCTTTTATTGTTATTTACTGCTGATCATTTTTTAAAACTTTAATAACTAAATAGCTATTTTATGTAGCTATTTGTAATATAGTTACAAAAGTACTGCTAGTGTTTCTTGACTGAAATATACAATAAGCTTTCCTCCTCCAAAAGACTCTAGTTTTGGGAAGAAAAAAAAGGAGGGAGGGGGAGACGACAGTTACTACTGCATCAACATCTATTAAAAAGGTGACAATGTTTACATTAATTTTTGTAAAAAGCAAGATGAAAATATATAGGAATATATTACCCAACATAATTTTAGATGTTATAGCTAGCTATATAACTGTCCAAACTGAAAAATCTTTCCTTTGTGATAGCTGGTGGGCAGTGAGCTGGAAACAGGAATTATCTGATATTATGTGATTATTTCTGCATATTACTTTGACTTTCATGTGAATTCAATGTCTGTACATTGCTGTGTTCTGAGGACATGGATACAAGAGGCATTAGTTAATTTGCTGTTTGTCCATGCATTACTATTGTGTATAAGGGCTGGAAGGAATGTCCTGTGAGGAGTGGCTAAGGACACTGAATTTGTCTAGTTTGAAGAAAAGGAGTCTGAGGGGTCGCATTGCTCTCTGCACCTTCCTGAGGAGGGGGAGTGGAAAGGGATGTCCTAAGCTTTTCTCCCTGGGATCCAGTGGCAGAACATATGGGAATGGCTCAAAGTTGCATCAGGAGATGCTCAGACTTGACATTAGGAAGCATTTCTTTACTGAGAGGGTGGTCAAAAACAGGAACAGGATTCCTAGGGAGGTGGTTAATGCCCCATGCATTGATGCCTCAGTGTTTAAGAGGCATTTGGACAACGTCCTTAATAACGTGCTTTAACTTATGATCAGCTCTGCCTAGTCAGTTGGACTGGATGATCAGTGTAGGTCTCTTCCAACTGAAATTATTCTATTCTATTCTATTCTATTCTATTCTATTCTATTCTATTCTATTCTATTCTATTCTACAATTATGTCTATTCCTGTGTCCATTCCTATGGACATTTATCCTCTTTTGTGTCACAAAGGGCCAAATCTTAAAAAAATTGGGGGCTTAGGAACCTAAAACAAGAAGATGTAAAATTTCAAAGTAAGCTGTCTGAAACCCCCTACTCAGCTGCTGCCTGGGTGTAGTGAGAGTTCAGTGTTAGACAGTGGAGCTCCCTGTCTTCCCTGGACATATACAGAAACGTATGAGTTTAGACAGTACAGAGCAGTAACAGAGTGAGTGTACCTGCTCTGCACAGAGCCTGGACATTACTCTCAGCAGACTCCCCAGTGCAGTCCATTTTAACCCAAAACTATGGGGCCAGACTCCAGAAGATTCAGTAGGTGCCACACCGGTGTCTAAAAAGAGTAAAAATTTTTTTTCAAAATCTCTTCTGCTTCTTGTATCTTTTCCTCAGGTACACTTAGTTATCAAGCTAGTGAATCATGTTGCCATTTTTTAAATGAAAAATTGATGAATTCTTTTAAGCACAATTGCACAACCTACACATTCTCCAATCTGAGTGGGAAGACAGGAAGACAATCTAAGCATAAAAGTTCTTCACTATGGCTCTTGTTGGACTTGTTCTAGAAGTTGTATTGTTCTTTACAGTGTATCTTTGACATTCCCTCCCAGAGATATTATGAGCCTATAAACAGTTGCAAAACTACTGGAGATTTGGGTAATATTTGCAAAGAATTAAGAAATATCATTTATAATCAACAAGCATTTTTGATACTTACAACAATCTGATCCAGAAAGAAAAATACAAGATTTATTAGTCTCTCTGACAATTATAACACTTCTTTTATAAGAATATAAACGTACCTTATAAACATAACACAGAGACACTTTCAATTCTCACACCCTCAGTATATTTTGATAGCTCATCAAAAAAGAACTGAGGATGCTAAATAATGACATCTGCAGTTCAGGTGCCCTCATATGTATTACAGATGCAGTTTCTGTGCTTGGGCATTATTCTCTGACTGCTTCCTGATCCTGCATTGCAAGTACCATGAAACTTTCATGTAATGAAATGGCAGCTATCTATACTTCTTCACATGAAGCCTAGATTATATTTTAAGGGAAAGTCTGCCAACCAACCTATGCATGATGATTCCATAGTGAGGGCAATGCTGGACTCAGAACACAGAGACAACCTCTAGATTTATTCCACTTGCAGCTCTTTCCAGCCATCTGAAACTAATCAAAATAATTTTAAATCAGTAAAGATTTGTGAGAGAATTTAACATCGCCAAACATGGCAACCCCTGCTACAGTAGTATATAAACCCTGTTAAATTTTATCAGACATGGGACAGCCTATTAAAAAGGATAAAAGATGCAAATTCTATTAAAATATTCCTCTTGGAAAGGTAACATAAATTTATTTTTTCCTGGCTTTTAATCTAACTTTTGCACAACTTCAATGTCGTTGTCCTTTGAAATCAGATTGTTCATATAATTATCTTATAAAACTGTATTGTGACTATAGGTCAAATTTTGAGAGTAAATCTGTCCATGTTGGAAGACTACAATTAAGTTACTTAAAAGTAATACACACATGTTTCACAATGAAGAAGACACTGAATTAAGTCTTCATTCAGCACCTAACCTGTGCTGGTTAGATCCTTTTGTAACATTCAGTTGAGTTATTTTTAAGTTACTTATTGAGTTTGAAGTTGACCTGAACACTAGTTTGCAATGGGTGCTTCTTTCTTTAGCCCTAAAAAGGAATATTGGACCTACTATTTGATTTCTTCATATTTATTTTCACTTTGGCTTATTTTTCCCAAAGAATAATTTTGAAATATTTGCTGGATAGGTGAAATAGGCAGAGAATTGGTTTTGTCAACCCTTATTGAAATTATGTGAGGATTACCATTAACTGAAGAAAGAATTTAGCCCTCAATAAATTAGGCTCAGCTGTGTCAAATTTTTAATCACTTGCTTCACAGCATGGAGTCCAAATAGGGGAGTTCAGTCTTTCAGAAAGGTACCACAAATACCTAACCTAAAAGACACTTGAAACCCCACCCATCTGAACTTTAACCACCTGTGATCATGTTGGATCTGAAGTCCAAAACATACTCCCAGAAGTCAGAAAGCATTATTATTTCAAAAGGTGAAGTAAAGATGACAGAGATCTACTGACACTGCCCATCTTTTGTACAGTGCATAACGAAAACAGGCAATTTAAAACCTCACTTTGGGTCATTCATCCAGCAGGAAGGAATTATACCTATGTTTCTCAGTAAAGTGTGGTATCTGAAATGCCACTAGCAACTTTAAGGAAGAGCATACCTTCCTGATGCTGTTGAGACTGGTGATGTTGGTTGCTGATGAAAGATTCATATGGCTAGTGAAAACCTGACTGCAATTTTGCAGCCAGTCCTTCAGCAGAGTGAGAAGCCCCAGGCCTAGCTGAGTAAGGTTTTTCAGGATGAAGTTTAGACTAAGATATGTAAACATTTTTGGATCTATACCTTCTCTTTTGTGAAGAAAAATGTATTTCCATTTTAATATTAACAAGAACATTGTTCTTAAATAACTGGCAGAAGTGTGAACAGAAATCAATTTCCCTTACATTTATTTAGCTTTTTACTCCTTGACACACCTGATGTTGTAAGACTACAAGTCTTTTTATTCAAAAATCACAAGATAGGAATTTAAGGTATGCGACAAAAAGTTGTTTTTTCCAAATGTCATTTCACTGCTTTATATATCGTAAAGCAGCACAACAAAATATGTCTAGATTTTTGTTAAGTAGCAGGGATAACAAGTGGAAGAACTGTTCCCATCACACTGAGGCCCATTTTGGGATCTGTGGCATAGTTTTGGGCAGGCACAAGAAGTCAGTTTAATTGTGGAGTTCTGGTATGATGCCGGTGTTTAGTTCCCTCTGCAACATTCACTAATTCTTGAGGTTACATCCATTTCAAAGATCAGAGTGACATGGATTGAACTAAGTCCTCAGATCAGCACACACTGTAAGTTAAAGTTCCTTAGAGACTGCTATAATTGTAGTGATGCAGTATATTTAAACCGTAATTCTTTAAAATAAACAAACAAATCAACAAAAATGAAAAATCCCAAACATTAAAATATCTAGTGGGTATAGGTACATATTCTGATTACACACGCACGAGCCTCCAACTTAAAGAGGAGTTAAAGGTCACGACTGATATCCAGTCTTAGAAAATAGATCTGAATGCCCTCCTTGGATGAAATACTTTATGCTCTGTTTCTTCCATTGCAAATAGCCTACTGTACACACTGCTGTTTGGAAAGCAGGACATTATTTTTGCTCATTACTTATTTTCGTATTTTTAAAAAACAGACATGGGCAGTTTTCCTCAGAAGATAGGAAGAGATGTCTACAGAGCCCAGAGAGGGGCATCCAATTCCCAGAGAGCAGAAGGGCTTTTGGCATATTTGTAGCACTCCTTAACGTCATTTCAGGCAGCGTCCTGCTGAGTGTACAAGATATTATGCATTCTATTCTGGGAAGCCATTTTTTCTTGTGTAGGAAAATTAATGTAGAACTATAGATTTCAGTCTGAATTCTGGTGCTTAAGAATTAAGAGTTGCACTCTGCGTTGCAAGGGTTGTGTCTTCAAAGGTTTTAGGCTTACTTTCATTATAGCTCAAAATTCTTTCAGAAAGTACAAGCAACAGCATAAAAGTATTCACTCTTAGAAGTTAGGCAAACAGACACAAATATATCAGGTAACTGAAACAGGTTGGAACTTTTAATGGTTTTGAAGTTTCAGATAGAAAACAAAAGTTACTCTAAGTCTTGGAAGAATATACTAGCAAATGAGCATTTTTACTTATTTAGTTCCTTCATCTCTATTTGGAAAGCTTTTCAAAACAAGCTACCAGGCACTGAAGCTGTATGCTGCACACAGTTTGATAACAGTCTAAAAAATAAGGCCTTAAAATTAAATAAACACTGTTTAATTATTAATAATGATAACTGAACTATTTTGATTAAAAAAAAAAAGTTCTTAAAGTTGCCATCTATTAAGTCAATAACATCTTCAGGGTTTTAACATTTTCAAAGAATAATGGTCTCCAGGTGAAACCAAGATACTTGTTTTCATAAGAGACAATTTTTTTCTGGCAGAATTACTTGACATTGAATTAAGTTTTCTTACATGGAATTGTTATTACTTTGGATAGGTAATACATACTGGCATCTGTTTGTTTATTGAGCTTTTTACTGAACTGTCTAATCACATAGCTAATACTATCAAAGATATCTGAAGAACATACAACATAGAAACACATTTAAAACAATAGAGAACTCACTCCCTGCTGCTTGACATCTTAGCTTACGTCGATATTTGAACCTTAGCAAAGTCAGTGTAAAGTATATAGAAAGCATTGTCAAAATCTTCTGCTCACATTGGAATATTCTGCATCTCTGTGTTTTTAATCTTATGGCACAAGGTGCTGGGGAAATTTGGACTCAAACTTTCAATATTTCTCTGAGATCTTATGAGATTATTCTGGACATTAGGAGACAGTTTTCAAGTCTTACGAATTTGCCTTTGTATCATTAGCCAATATTTCCTTCATGCTTGCAATTTTGTCTTTTTCACACCATATCATTCTGACACAAGCAAGGACATCTATGATCGGTGAACTTGCATAACACTGGAATCAAAAAAGATAGTCAAAGTGACCAAGGTCTGGAAACAGAGCCATCAAACAGCAAGTGTCTTGCTTTTTAAAGAGGCAATGCAGATGTATGGTTTGATGTTTGGGCATGAGTAAAGTTTACATAGAAATATACAGTCTGGAACAATTGGCAGCTGAGATCCAGATTTGCACAAAAACTCTTGGGATACCTGCAACTAACATATATGTTAATCAAAGTAACTGCAAGGCTCCCTTACAGATCAGCGGTCAGGACAAATCTCCTTTCCCTTTGATATCCTTACCTGATAAGGCTTATGTGTAATCCTTCTGTAGAGAAGCTTATTTGGAGCTCAGCTGCAAAAGGACACAGTTCACAGCTAGTCATTGGGCCGGCAGCCCATGAAAAATGCAGGAAGGAAAGACTGTAATCAGGGTGACATCCAGAGATCACGGTGGCTACAGCCACTTATTCTCCACTCCCAACTCTCCCAATTCACTCAGAACAAAATCAGGGGAATGAGGCAATGCTCACAGCTGTCTGTTTACCTAGATGCCTACAGGAGCTTGTGGAGAGCAGCAATGAGAGAAGTGTTCACACTGGAGTTTCTTAACTGTAACGGACATTTCTGCTGCACACACCAAATGTTTTGGCATTTTGAGGTGATTTTAAACCACTTGTTACAGATATCAAAGTTTCCTGAGCACTCTGCAGGCTGAGCACTCCAAGAAGAGGGACATAAGACATGATTTCAAGGCCTGGCTTCTCAACCAAGAGTTTCCACACTGCCAAGGTCCTTTCATTTACCTTTGTGTCAAGGGCACAACTAAGCCTGTAAGCGCTGATTAAGTTATTCAGGCATTATATTTGAACTATAGAAGACTGAGTAATGTGTTTTTATAGTTCATGTGTTTTTTGTTCTTATTCTAGCCACTGAATATTGCACAGTTCCTATCCAGCTGATTTCTGTTCTTTTTCTGTATTCCACCAAATAAGTAACTCTCATTTTCAAGGAGGTTGTTCCCTGCCATCCCCTCAGAGTCTTCCTCTTATCCATCCATGATGCAGCAAGGAGGAAAAAACCATAAGAGGTTTTTAGGTGCTTTCAGAGAGAACATTCAAATGAAGTGAGAGGTGAGAGACTGGTTGAGGGCTTTTTTTGGCTGGAGATAGGGTCTTGGACAGAAAAAATATGTTTCCTTCACACCCTCTGACCTGGTGCAAGACAAGCAGAGCACAGTTATTTTTGTGATAGTAATAAGCCTTTAGTGGTGCCTGAAGTAGCTATCCTTAGGAGATAGTCTAGTAGCTTGTGCACGTTACAGGGAATTCCAATGTTACACAAACAAATGTTTTGAAAACAGCCTTAATATAGACAGCACAGAGTGGACAGAAAAACCTCCCACAGTTATGTAATCCTGCAGCAACAAAATAAGTTTTACTGCAAAAGAAAACAACCTTTTCCATTGACTTTTGCATTAAAGCTTTTGTCTACTTCAAGGCGCTTGCTCCATCAATGCAGCCACAGTAATGCAGATACTAGTGCAGGACAGGATTTGCCAATGTGATTTCATACTCGGATAAATCTCTGTAGTCTGTCGAGCTTTCCCTGAAAAGGATTCATATTTCAGACTGAGAGTAGCCATAAATTGTTGATCTGGGTGAAAGCTGCGATGTTGGATGATGTCAAGTCTGCATCAGCTTACAATTATGAACTAATTTTTGTATTTCTGCTAACAAGTTGCATTCTCTATGAAATTGTTTTTAGATTGAATTTTCTACTGAAGTAGAAGGTGCCTAATTGGATTCTTCCCCCCCTAAATTTAATAACAAGACCTTGGTTTGCCCTCATACCAGTGGGAGAAGTGCTGTTTTTATTGGATTTACTTTATTCCCTTTTTTACTTAATAAACAGGAAAAAGTAGTCAAATATTTAGCAAACACAGTGGTTCACAATAGTTTTATCTAGCAAAATGGATAAAACAAGAGTGTTTCCATTGCAACATCTTGCAATGGACTGACATTTGGCAGCGAACAACCTTTCTAAAGTTCAGGCACTGCATTAAAAAGAAGATTATAAAGGACATCATTAGAATTGAGGAGGGAAATTGTTACTCAGCATTTCAATTACTGAGCTAGATGAGTGGCAGTAAGAAATAATAGACACAAATTAGTACTATTGAATGTTCCTAAATATCTATTCAGCAGCCTTGAAAAGTGATTTGTGTTTGGATACTGTCATAAATTTGGAAACATTCAAATAAGTTCACTGTTCTGTCTCTACTTTCTCAAAATTCAGTTTCCAAAGAATTTTGTCAATGCAAAATTATGGACTTTGAATATTCTCCTTATTAGTCTGATTGCACCCCTATTAGCATTTTTCTGTGGTTTTTTTCCCTGCTGTGAGCATGTATAATTTATTGAAAGCATTCTCACAATTTACAATCCAACAAAATAAACAGCAAGGCACCTTTCATAAAATTTGATATTTTTAATTAGCCCACGGAGACTGCAAGTACTGAATGCTCTATATACCCTAATAAATCATTTAGGGCATGTCACTAGTGAATACTGTAATCTTACAGTATATATAAAATGATTGCCATATGGTCATCACTACAAGAAAAGGAACATCTATGTGTTACAAATATGGTGAGCCCTACAGATGTTGATGAACTTGGATGGGATTTTTATGTAAATGGTAGAAATTAATAATATTTATCCTTCTTCTTCTATTTAGAACAAAAAATGTTTTAAAGTTATCTTTTCCTCTCTGTCTTAAGTATTAACTGAAAGAAAATGTTGGAATATTGTCATGTTGAAAACGTGTTTATCATTGACTGTACTGTTGGGGGCTGGTGGAAGAGGTTTTTTCTTGTTTCCTATGATCTAAGTCATGCTTAATAGCAAAACAAAACCAAAGGACAAAAGTCTTGACAAATCAA
>VXAK01016890.1:40743-58694 GCA_013399435.1 Arenaria interpres | reverse complement strand
TTTTTTTTTTTTTTTTAAATACCGTGTGTGTCTAGTGACATTTTTTGGAGGGATGGTAATGAATTGACTTCGTGGAGCTTCTTGTGCTCTTGAGCACCAGTTTGCTAATCTTTCCAAACTGGTATTTACCAGTGTTGGCTACAAAGTGCCATTCGAGGGACACGTGAGAACGTGAGATTTAAATGTGGAATAAAGTGTCATGTTATACAGTTTAGTGCCTCTCCTGTACTGGATATGTCATATTTAGGGGTTTAATGGGTGGTATATATGTTATTCGAGAGTACTCTCAATAAAAAAGGAGGGGAGATGGAGAAGAATGGAGGGGACCCTGGCACAGGATGTTCTTGCTCTTGAGGCCGTGCTTCAGCAGCAGGTCTCGGCAGGGGGTCCCAGTGGGGCTGGGCTTGTATCGCTGGTTTAGTCGTCGCAGGGGCAATTTTTATACGACTTATAAATGAAGACAGATACAGCTTTACCAGAGTCTTTTGTGAGAAAATATTCCCGATTCATATTTTCTTTACCTGTGTGTATCAGAACAGACTTTTCAGAATACTGACCTTGGATTTTTTATATCAATAATTTTCTCTTGTACTGTGAATCTTAAAATACAGGACAGGATAAATTAGTGTGTGTAATTCTCTTCTTTTGTAACCGCTATGTAAAGCTAAAGTGGTGACGTTCAAAAAAAAGTCTGGTTTATGCTTTTAATTACTGGTGAAATTATGTGTTGTATCTTTCTGATTGAATAAATTTGGGCAAAATAAGAAATGGAAGCAGTCCAAATCAGAAATAAGGAAGTAAAAACAAAAATTAAAAAAAAGAAATCAAGAACAACTCAAAGGAGAGTCTTATTTAATGAGCTTCAGAAACAGCGTTAAAACTGGCTTATTTGAATCCAGTATCCTTTCCATTTCAGACGTGCGTTTTCTGACTGTATTAGATTTTGAGACTGTTTAAAAACAGAATAACACATTTTTTGCAACGTAACTTATTTAAAAAGAAAAAAGTGTGTGGGTTTTTTTTTTTTTTTAAAAAAAAAGTAAGCAATTTGGATTACAGTGCTGTCTGCTATGGTGTGGGAAAAAGAACAAAACGGATAAATTGAGACCTAGTAAAGTTTCAGAGAGCTTTGGACATTTAAATATGAGAATATGTGAATATCTGAGTATGTGGAACAGTTTGCTGGTGTTGTTCACTGTACTCCTGAGGCAAGAATTGATACTCATCAGGTTAAACTAGCAAGGAAACAGGTTAAAAAAACCTCCAAACCCAGCAACCCAAAGGGAGGCAGTGCTTTGTGTGCTGGGTGGTTCCACTGGGGAAGCTTTGCTGTGCGATGCTGTGGGTGTTCAAAACAGAGGTGATGAAGAGGTGCATGGACAACTTCTGGGAGGGAAGGTTCCAGCAATGTAGAGGTGATGAAGAGGCCTGTGGACAACTTGGAGCGAGGGGCCCAGCCCTGCTGTGTGCAGGGAGCCCCTCTGGGTGAGGAGGCCAGGTGGTGCGTGGTGCCCTGAGCCCTCACGCCGGCCGTGAGGACCCTCAAGAGTGAGGTGGGACGTACTCTGGCCAGGGGCGGTTGCTCCCGTGATGAGTGAAGGATGCGCTCCCCACTCCACGTCCTTTCAGGAAAGGCAGGGGTTGACAAAGATACAAAATTGGGAATAACTGCCTGCCCCTCGGCATCGTGCTGTGTTAAAAGGCCCATCACAGTTCCACCTCTGGCTGGGGTGGGTGGGATAATATCCTGGTTGATTAGTGCATGCCTGGCTTGAAGACTGTGATCTGGTGATGGATGGAATTGAGTCCTTTGGTTATTACTTGGCAGTTCCTAATGGCTGTATTAGCAAAAGGATGACACCAAGAAGTGTGAGTGCTGGATGCCATACTAAATTCTGCTTTCCATTAGTGAACATAAACTTTCATTTCAGTTTTTAATTGACTCTGGTGCAATTGTTATATTCCTCAGTGAGATTAAGTTTAATATTTATAGTAATTTATTTGGGAGGCTGTATTGGGTTCTTTTAGTTAAATAACCTCTTTCCCTTAATGTTCAAAAGTGTCAACAGTAACTAGCAACATGTGTTTTGGAGGGAAACACCATTTCAGAATATACCATGGCTTGTTTATAGATGTGATGGGAACTAGAGCTGGCAGTTCACCAGACAGCCCCGTGCCCCTCCCAGGAGTGTAAAAACCTAATTACTCTAGGAAGAGAAGAATGGCAGTTTGATCTTGCCTAGCATCATTCACAGGCATGGGACTTCTAGGGAAATACAAATGCAAAACGGGGGGTGCATGGCTTGCACCCCCTGGGCTGGATTTGGTGAGAGGCCGAGAAAGGAGAGGGCAGCCCTGGGACTGCTTGTCGCTGGCCAGCCAGAGGGAGCCCAAACGAGTGGGCCAAGTGCTCCAGAGCCGTTTTGCTTTTCCAGGGATGCTGAACCCTGGCATCTCTGAACTGGGAGTGATGGGTGCTGAGCAGCAGTACTCGCTGCCCTCGTGCGCTCGTGGGTCTGCAGGGCCCAAGTGATGACCTGCCCATGTCAGGACAGTCTGGGAAACGGTGGCTCTGTCAGTTCAGTTTTCAAGATCTACACAGAGGGCGTTTCCATCACAGAATGATATGAGGTTGGAAGGGACCTCTGGAGATCATCCAGTCCAACCCCCTGCCAGAGCAGGGCCACCCAGAGCAGGTCCCACAGGAACATGTCCAGGCGGGTTTGAATGTCTCCAGAGACGGAGACTTCACCACCTCTGTGGGCAGCCTCTTCCAGGGCTCTGCCACCCTCACAGGAAAGAAGCTCCTCCTCATGTTTAGATGGAACTTATGGTCAAGTTTGTGCCTGTTACCTCTTGTCCTGTCCCTGGGCACCACTGAAAAAATGCTGGCCCCATCCTCTTGACACCCACCCTTTAAGTATTTATAAGCATTGATTAGATGCCCCCTCAGTCTTCTCCACACTAAAAAGAGCCAAGTCCCTCAGCCTTTCCTCATAAGAGGGCCCCTCATCATCTTTGTAGTTCCCTGTCCTTCTTGAACTGGGGAGCCCAGAACTGGACACAGTTTCCATGTTCATGCTGAGCTCCTTGCATAGTGATGAGATTTCAAGACCACAAACTGCGTGATCCCCATGGACTCCTGCACCCAGAGCAGTCCAGCACCAGGGACATGCAAAGAACCAGTGGTCTTAAAGGGGTGGGGAAGTGAAATTCCTCACAGAGGAACTGGTTCGGTGGGTGGCAGCCATCTGGATTCACGTAACTGAAGAACAGTGGTGGTGGTGGTGGAGGCAGTGCAGCTATTCTTCCCCTTCCCTGGGGCAGCTTGTGGAGCAGGGAGGGCAGTCGGGGGAGCAGCCTGGGTTGAAACCAACCCAGGGGAAGATGGCAGAGCGTGTGTGGGAAAAGGCTGCTTCTGGGCAAACCAACTGGGGACCCTGCTGTGCCGGTTCTGTTCAGTGGCAGCTCTTTGGTGTGACGTTACGGTGCTGAGCACGGCAAGACCCAAGTCTGAGGGTCGGGGCCTGCAAATAATGTTGCAGGATAAATACACACTATTAAAAACCGCTTTTTTACAGCAATAAAAAGGTGTAGTGATAAAAAAAGGCAACTTGTTGTCATTGGGCTTCCTGTGCCAGGGAAGGAACGAGTTTGTGTGCCCTCCTTCAGGTGACCACGTGTGGAGGAGCAGGACCCTGGAAGCTGGGTGGTACAATAGTTCCTGCTTTTCTTCCCTGTGCGGGGCTGTAGTGCTCTCGGCGGCTGGGTCCGAGGTGTGCGTCAGAGCCTGAGGGATGCAGGCTGTGATTGACATTGCCACTTTTCTGGCATCAGAAAGGGGGGGGTGATGGAAACATACTTGTTGCTTTATCCAAAGAAACAAAATCCTTTCCATTGACCTTAAGCAAAGGCCTCAAGGGCAGTTTTTTTTTTTTGCTTTTAGTGTAAGTACAGACTCCCAAAACTAAAAAGGAAAAAAAATAATCAACTGAACTCTTCCCCAGTCCTTATCCCTACAGTATATATTATAATTCTTGCTGTGCTGTTTCATTATGAAAAAGTACCTGGCACTGCCCTTTGCATAATTTATTGTTGTTTTACATCAGGAGGGGCTCCAGGTGCCTTGCAATAAATCTCCCAGAGCAGCATCACCATTTCCTTCTGACAACTGCTGCGATACGGTCTCTGTAGGGTTATCCTGCGGCTGCCTCAGCCAGGAATTAGTGTGAACATTTTGCAGTATTTGTGAGGGATACGCAGCGCTGCTTTGAGAGCAGCCTGTTCCCATAGACCACTGCCCCAATTGCTGGCCGGTTAGAGGTGCCTGGGACCACCAAACCCTCCAGGTTCTCTCCGTTGGTGTTTCATCGGGTCTGGCGTTCGACTATGACTATGAGTGATGTGTTAAATAGTGCTCTCCTGAGAGAAATTGCCTGAGCTTGGGTTCAGGAGGAATGCTGCCATCTGAGGCTGAGGTTCCGCTCTCCTCCCTGGGCAGAGCCGCTGGTCCCAGCGTGGCCCTGCTGGGGCCTCCCTGTGCCTTCTCCTCGGGTTCAGCAGCCAGCGCTTGCCCAGGCACGGGCTAAAGCTCTTTTACCGCAGCTGATCTGTGCCCAAGACTCGGGCAGTATTGACTCTGTTTATAGCTATTTGTACAAATGGTATTTCCATGCAGGGCAGTATCAGTATAATAAATACTAGAGGTTAATGGTGGATTTTGGAGATTTCAGAGACTTCATTCTCAGATCTTTACTGCTGGGAGTTTCTACTCCGAGGGAACTAATCTTAATCTGATTGCAATTTCTTGCAGTCAAAGCCTAACCTACTTTAGCCAGGCTTGACAGCGGAGGTATTTATAGAAGGTGTTGCAAGTGCTGTTGGATGTAACATAAATCATGGATTACGAGTGGCAGAGGTGCGGGAGTGTCTGAGAGCCGTCTCCTGGCCTGAAGTCACTGAGATGTCTCACTGCTGTTTGGTTTACAGGTGTCCCACTGTCCAGGGCTTTCGTGGTGGCGGTGGTGGCGGCCGGTACCACCGCCAGGGCCAGGGCTGTTCTGGGCTTGTGTGGTTTTGTGCTCCCGAAGTGGAAGCAGACTTGGGGCTGTAGCTGAATAATATTTCTAATGAGGTGACCTCTAAAAATGAGCATACATAGCACATTCCTGCAGTGCAAAATTCTCATGCAAAATTTGAATGCTGACTCCTGGATTATATTAAATTGAAGGTTTCATTGAAAGGCAGTAAATGTCAGGGACAGAGACTCACTGAAAATACCTGTACCCTTGAAAGTGCGTTTCCATAGTTACAGTCCTTAGAACTCAAACCCAAGGCCTCCTCTTTCATTCAGGCTCCCTAAATAAACAGAGCTGTATACTGAAGTTCTTCATGTTCCATGTCAAAATTTGACTAATTTTTTCTTGAAAAATAGTTTGTCTTCAGGGCAAGGCTGGAAACCTGCTTTACTCCCGAATGAGTTGTGCTGATGGTGGAGTAGATCCGTGAGTAAGACTGGGCAGGAAGGCAGTGGGACTGGGAGGGGTAGGCTGGAGGGGTCTGTGGAAGGCAGCGCAGTGTGGGCAGCGATGGAGATAAGGAGCTCTGGATCCTGGTGCCTTTAGGACGTCAGCGGCTGCGGCTCTGAACACTGCTGAATGCTCCTCTGCTGTCTCTGCATCAAAGCAAGCATTTTGTTAGCAGACAAGATCTAACAATTTGGAAAGTAAGAGCTGTTGGAAGAGCAGAGAGATCTGTGGTGTTGGGTTTTTTTTCCATCTCAGGTGAGAGCTGGCACTAGCTTTGCTTTGAGATGCCCTGGAAGAGATCAGACCTGATATTTTGCAGTTTTCTCCTAAGAAGATGACCTCAGATATTCAACTCTTCCCAAATGGACACAACCCATCTGGCCTCCTGATATCCCTTCCTCCCTGTTTTCATGTCCCTGTTGACATGTTTTAATTTTACCAGGGAGAGGTAAAAAGATTACACAGTTTATTGCAAATCCATTGGTTGTCGGCCTCCTGTTTGCTGCCACAACTCATTTGCCTGTGGATGTTTTTCTTTTTTCCTTTTTATACTAGAGCAAGGAAATTATGTAGGCTTGGTTCCTTGGTGTATTGCTACTCCACAAATAGCAGAGAGGCTTCAGCATCCGACCAGAGAGAACAGTCACCTTTGCACTGTGACAGTGTCACACACTGTGACAACAAGGGGTTGGTGCTGCAAGTTTGAACCAAGTGGAGGGCACTTTGGCAGGGATCAATTTATAACCCTGCAAGACAGAAACCTTGAAAAAAATTCCATTAAATCACTGCTGTTTTGAAAATCTTACTGCTTGGAAAGTGAGCATTAGCAGCAGTGTTGAGGTGTGGCATGCAGGGGTGACAGTGGGGAAATTCTGGGAAGAAATTAGGATTGCTTTCTCCAACAGGAGGTGACTCAGAGGCTTGAAAAAAATCATAGCTGTCCTAGGTGAGGTAAACATGGCAATGCAGAATGTAATGCTGGAGGAATTCTTTTGGACTGCACGATATCTGCGAGATTGCTGTTTCTTCTTGTGTGAAGACTGGGTGGCTGTGGTTGTGGTAAAGGGCCTGCGGCAACAAAGGGCACGGACTCCGCCAAGTGACGAAGTGAAGACGTTTAATGTTTTATTTTTACAGCATATATAGTTTCTCTCTTTGGATCACACGCTGTGCTCTCTACACAGATAGGTTGTGGGGCCTGTCCACACGCCATTGTGAGCAATACCATTGGCTGCATAGAAGTGTTCATGAGCCCAGGCCAATTAATTATTATTATTTGTTTTGTCATTTTGTTATCTATTTTGCTGGCTTGCTATCTATATTGTTGCCTTCACATTACCATACAAGGACATTGTTTACTGTTCTCAAGGCTTCCTTCCCATCACTGCAAGAACACCTGCCGAGCTCTCGCTCAGCAGCGCATCTCCACAATTCCTCACTCCCCACAAGGTCCCTCAAAAAGAGTGATGAGAGCTTAGTCGCAGAGCCAAGAGCTTGGATTAATCCTGGTGATGAATAGCAGCACATAAATTATAATATACTTAACCTGGTATCCATTTACCAGTGCAGCAAGAAACAGATGTGTGCTCTGAATTCTTCTCCTGTGGCTGTCTCCTGTGACCCACCTGTGTAGGTGGGTCTCCAGCACAAGCTTGGCAGGGCTTCCCTGTGTCCCCTTTGGTGACGGAAGGGCCCAGGGACATGCATGTAGGGAGCAACAGCCCACAAAGCATCCCCCCCTCCCTTGCCTCAGTTCCATCTATTGCTAAAACAATATCATCTTTTTAAAAATGGATTTGAGAACAAGAATACCATCATTATGGCTGCAATGATTTGAAGTAAGGTTTGTTATCCTTATGGTTAGAAGATAAACTTATTTATAAGCAGAAAGCTATTTTGACTATCTCTTTCCTCTCTGAGAGCAGCATAATTTATCTCATAATCCTGTTTAGATTCCCTCAAAACATAAGCAAGTACTTCCTTTACCACTTCACCACAGCCAAAGCCATCCTGCATTTAAATACAGTCTGGGCTTAGTATAAGCATTAATATATAGCTGAACAAATCCACTAGTCAAAACTGAGAAAACCCCAAGTCAAGAAACTTCATCGTTTTAGGCCTGGTTTTGAGGATTAACAGAACATAATAAGAAGAGATACGTTCTGAAGTTAGTTTTGGTTTCTTCCAAAACATTACTTTCCCAGTAGTCTTTACTTTTACAGTTCTCAGAGCAGTAGATGCTATAGTGGTCAATGATTAGAATTATGTATTAAGTTAGCAAAACCTGTAAAGCATGTTTAATTTACGTAGGGTGTATAGTTCAGCACCGTTTAGGACAGTTTTGAACACACGACCTTGATGGTGATAGGGGCATTAGCGAACTTCAGAAACAACATTAACCTTGGGTCTCTTAATTGCAGCACAACAGGATGCTCTGAGTTAAGTCTGTGCTTAGCAAAATTGCCAGCAAAACTCTTAGATCTAAAGAGACTCTTTTGCCTCCAGTTAGTTTTGAGTGAAGTTTTTGCGAGGAATAGGGGCTTGGAGCTGTCAGAAGTCTTTTTTGGGATGAAACTCAAGACTCATGGACTACACAGCTGAAGTACTCAGTTTTTTTGGAAGGTTGCTGTATGGAGGAGACAGTTTGCTTCGACTCTCCTCAGACTGTTAGTTGGTTTTAGTGTGTTGCTTCATTTAGAGTGTGGGTGACTTGTGCTGAATGGAAACTCCGGCACTTCTCAGGACATGTGTTTCTCCCCGGAAACGTTCCTTCACAGGCTGAGCAAGAGCAGCCCATCCTCTTTGCTTTCCAGGGGCAGGTAGTGCTTCTGTATTTGTTGGATTTGTAGAAAATCCAGCTCTGGATGGTGGATCAACGTCATTGGAACTGTTCTTAGAAACCTACTGAGACAAAAATCAATAGACTGATGTCTAATAGGGATTAAAAAAAAGTGACATTATGAAAACAGGAGGAAACCTGGTGTATGAAGTTTGCAAGCAGTGAGAGGAGGAGCAGGTTTTGAGGAGAGAGGACTTTTTTGGTAGGAGTTTGTAGTTAATTGTATCATTTTCAGTGATGGGGCACTTGAAAGACAAATGCTTCTCAGGATTGTGTAAAAGTTGCTGTTAGAAAAGGGAAAATCTTGAGACACTGTCTTGTTGCCCTTGTAAGAGGGACAGCGTTTCAGGTGTGTGGCTAAAAGCAAGGTAGAAGAGTGGTCGCTGCTGTAAATCCCTGGAGCCGGTCTGAGAACCCCCTTTACCCTGCAGTAATAGGGCAGGTGAGCGAGAGGCTGGGGGACCCTTCCCTGCAGGTACCTGCTGAGTTCCACCACCCCGTGCCTCTCCACACAGCGGCTGGGCAGGACCCGGGGAGGAGGATGAGGACCAGGAGAGGAGCCGGGGGAGGTTTCAGGCGAATGCGTGTGACTGGTACGTGTCTGCATTCCCCGGGTCCTTGGCAGTTGGGAACTCAGACTGGTTTTGCTCTGTGTAAGAAGGGAGATGCCATCAGGGATGTGGTCAGAAGAGGTCTTGGAGGTCGGTCAGGCAGCAGCGTGGTGTTGCGGCCGTGTGACAGGTTGTGCACTCACAGAGGGTCCTGCCAAGAAACCTTTGGTTCATTGGTAGTGGCAGACCTGCCTGCAGCCATGCACTTCCGAGGAGCCTTGCAGAACTTCCCAAGAGACAGACGTGAGATCGAGATTGCACTGTGCCTCTGCTGGCTGACAACACTGTTTAGGTTAGCTTTGGGTAGATTTTTACGATGGGGGTGGTAAGACTCTGGCCCAGGTTGGATGGAGCTTTGAGCAACCTGATCCAGTGGAAGATGTCCGTGTCCATGGCAGGGCTGTTGAACTAGAAGATCTTTGAAGGTCTGTTCAGACCAAAACCGTTCTGTGAGTCTATGAATATTCCCGTTGGTCATGCAAACATCTGATCTTTCAGAACATTGTGGATGATTGACATCAGAGACGTGGAGGGGTGGTAAGTTCTGCAGAAAATGATAGAATTGGTTTTAGCACCTTTTTGGTTTTGTTCAACTCCTCCTTTGTTTCTGGGTGATTTATAAGGGCGAATTATGCTCTTTGGCTTCTTTTAAGTGATTCTTCTGCAGTTCATTGGGCACATGTGCTGTGAGAACCTGAACTTAGAAACTCTCACTGTAAGAAAGACATTGAGGGGCTGGAGCGTGTCCAGAGAAGGGCAATGGAGCTGGTGAGGGATCTGGAGCACAAGTCTTGTGAGGAGCGGCGAGCTGGGGGGGTTCAGCCTGGAGAAAAGGAGGCTGAGGGGAGACCTTCTCGCTCTCTCCAACTCTCTGAAAGGAGGGTGTAGCCAGGGGGGGTCGGTCTCTTCTCCCAAGGAACAGGCAATAGGACGAGAGGAAATGGCCTGAAGATGCACCAGGGGAGGTTTAAGATGGATATTGGGAAAAATTTCTTCCCTAAAAAGGTTGCCAAGCCTTCGAACAGGCTGCCCAGGGCAGGGGTGGGGTCACTGTCCCTGGAGGTATTTAAAAGATGTGAAGATGTGGTGGTGACGGACATGGGTTAGTGGTGGAGTTGGCAGTGATAGGTTGATCGTTGGACTAGATGATCTTAAAGATCTTTTCCAACCTAAATGATTCTGTGATTTTATGATCATTGTAATATTTCATGCCCTGAAATTGCTGTAAAGTGCTTTGACCTGTAACTAGTTTTTTCTCTGATTTTTGGTCTTGAAGTTATCCAAAGCACCTCTTTGTGTGAGGTAGAGAAATGCTGCAGAGTAGGATGCTGCCTTTGCAGAAGGGCTGTGGGATGGCTGGGAATGCTCTAGGGCACGGGAAAAGGAAGGGTGTTGGAGGAATCCAGATATTGGGCCAGGTTTGGGTGGCTGGTGCCTCCTGGGATGAGCAGCAGTGAGTTGTTAAGACATCACCCCGGCAGCAGAAAGCCCAGGGGGTTCAGTCGCAGGCTCCTGGGAAGGTGGGGTGGAAGAGGGCCTTGTCTGGGCATGTTTTGGTGGAGAGGAGCACAGGTCTTCTGCAGCCAAACAGGAACAAAAGAGGGGCTTCTGCTGCCCAGAAGGCTGGGAAAGGACATCTCCCTTTGAAGTTCCTGATCCTGCTGTTGCTCAAGCAGGTTATCTCAACTTCGATAAAAAATACATAGCCAGTGGCTGGAGCGGTGACAAGGACTACTTCCACCCATCTATTTATTTTCTTTTCCCCATGCTTTCGCTGTTGGTGGCAGAGCACCCTCCGATGGGCTCAATTTTGCTCTCTGCTTGGTGTCCCACGTGGCAGAAGGGAGTGCACAACAGATCTCCTCCATCTTCTCTCAAGCCTGGTTATCTCTGTTTGCTGAGGAGGGTCAGGAATCCTGTCATGAGCCCCTCCTACAGCTGGGCTATAACGTAAAAGACACCCCAAGGTGCCCTTCCCTCCCCAGTGCCATCCACCCTGTGGCTGGTGGCTTGCCCAGGCTGTCACCAGTGGGTCAGGCCCCTTTGCCACCGTGGTTGCGGTTGAGCCTGTCATGTGGGTCTGTTCAAAGGAATGATTGTGTGTGGAAGGTGCTGAGGGCTCTGTGTGGAGGTGCCCCATGCCCCTGCCAGCTGCTCCTGGTGGTCTAGCTCTCACAGGAGGCGCTTGGGACTGACTTGGAATAAGATGGGGAAGATCTTGGGGTGAGAGGTGACTCTGTTTCTCCATCCCTGGGGCCCTAACACAAGCTATGACTTGCTAATGTTGTGAAATGTGTTTTCCTTTTCTTACATTGTGTTTAACTTTTCCTGTTTATTTCCAGATCTCTTAATATTTTGTTGCTGACAAAAAGTTTCCTTTCTGTTTGTTGTCTCCCAGGTAAACGCAAAGCGCTGAAGTTAAATTTTGCAAATCCACCTTTCAAGTCCACAGCAAGATTTACTCTAAACACTTCTGGAGTTCCTTTCCAAAATCCACACATGTGAGTATAAAGCCAAAGGCACAACTAGTGGAGCAACTTTGAAATTATTTAGCCATGTACAGGGTTATTTTAAATGCAATTTGATTACTTCAGTGATTTGCAGGTTGCTCAAATCTGTCAGTTTGAGTCACTGTAGAAGAACTTTTTGGTTTGGTTTNCACCCCCCCCACCCCAGAATTAAACAAAGTTTATATTTGGGATCTTTCTGTTCTACACTGGAGCTAGGGTCTTCCAGAATGGATTAAATTGAGATAAATTGTAGCTGCTAATTCAAGATATGCCTATAATGAAGTTCCAGACCTATTCACTCTCATTTTCCTCTCTCTTTATTCAGTTCTTATTATTTTTTGTTAGAAAGAAGTTCTTGTTTCTGTGTTACTTGTGAAAGACATAACTGTGCTAGATTTTTATTTTTTTTTCAGCACTAAAATAAACAAAGGTTCGAGGATTGTCATTCTTCCAACATGGAGATGTCAGGGAGTTAGCAGGGATTAGCTCTCACTGAGGTTTCTAGACAGCTAGCTACAGCATCTCCTTACCCCAGGTGAACACAGGTGTGGCACAGAGCTGTTCCTGACGCTCAAAAATAACAGTAGGACATTGTCACAGAAAATAGTAGCTTTGTATCCTCAGATCCACCAATCTAGATGGATGGCTGATGCACCCACAGCCTGTACGTGTGGCAGAATGCACGCAAAGGTGTCCCAAACTTTTTCTCTCAGAGTTCCCCAGCTGGTCTCTAGAGTTTTGTCGGTGGCGAGACTGAGCCTTCAGCGTGCCCCACCATGGGGTGTCCCTGGTCACAGGCTGCTGCTGCTTGGCCCTGCATGTCGCTGCCCTACTCCTTGAGCTGAGCACCTTCTGCTTCCCCAGGATGCTCCGTCTGGGCTCTCTTCCTATTTCTGGTAGCTTCTTCATGCTGGAGATTTTCAAGCAAGTTGGAGTTAGAAATATATTTCTGATGAGTTATCAACAGTAGTTACAGCATCTAGAAATTCTAGAGTACTCTAGATGATTCTTCTTACCACCCCAAATGATCTTTCCAGTGAGGAGTCCTCTCTCCTTTTCTCTCTGTTCCAATCTCAAAACAGAGTATTCTCGCTGGTTGTAGAGCTAGCATTTATATATTCACTTGTTTTATCTGTCCCTCAACGTCATCAAGTCTTTGTAGCAATTTTCTCAAGAGCCCCATCTGGGACTTTTCTCTCTCTCAAACCTTGCCATGTCTGTTAAATAAAGGACTTAGTCTCAGCTACTGAGTTCCCATCCTCAGCCATCTATAGGGATTTGACTTTTCTGTGGTTTTCTACATGAATTTCTGTCTGGAGTTCACTGGAACTCACAGGGGCTCCTGTCTAGCACAGAAGAGCTTTTGTTGTTAGTCGGTGACATCTTAAGTTTCGTGTTTGTGCAAGTGGCTGTCAGCGTTGTCCATTAAGAAGGTGCTCTTCTTTCTGCATGGGAGCTGCAGTTGTTGGCAGGGATGGGCTGGTCAATGGTGTAACTGGTTCTGAGGGCTTGGAAGTGTTTTGGGTTGGATGTGATACCTGTTCAGGTATCAAAAATTATGGTGATGTGTCTGCACTAAAGCTTTCTTGGGAGGCTGTAAGCTGTAATAGCCATATCTGTATGAAGGAGGTGGATATTGGTTGGATTTCTTTCTCTGTGTTGAGGCTTTGCTAAACTTGGATACAGCTAATTTATCCTCATGTCCTTTGTGTTGTCTGTCCTGGATGCTGTTCCTCAAAAGCATCATTCACGTCTCCTGGTTGCGTGCTTCTCTCGTGTGTTTGTCTTGCGGCTGTTACCTCGCGGTGATGTCTCTGCACCTCCCACCTGCTTCTCAGAGAGCCTGGAATGTTTTTTCCTCTGTTGTCTAGAAACCTTTCTAGACTTCTGACTGGAATTGGATATTCCAGACCTCCCGGACCGGATGTGTTCCTGATGCACGATGTGTTTCTATTCATTGAATTGCTTCTCTTCCCCAGCCCGATGGAGCAGAGTGGCCTCGGTGCCCTCCCAAGATGAGTCCTGGCTCGGTGCTGCTGGGGATTCCCTGTGCAGACCCTGTTGGTCCAGATGGGTGGATCTGAAGATACAGAGGGGTCAATTTCTCGCACGAAATTTGGGTTTCTGT
This sequence comes from Arenaria interpres, assembly GCA_013399435.1. Classification (NCBI taxonomy): domain Eukaryota; kingdom Metazoa; phylum Chordata; class Aves; order Charadriiformes; family Scolopacidae; genus Arenaria; species Arenaria interpres. Next base: position 45,078 of record VXAK01016890.1, on the reverse strand, counting down.
GACTTGGATCCACCGATCCGGAGGTGTCCTGTTGCTCCTGCCTCCAGGAGGGCAGAGCGTCCTGTTGTCAACTGCCTGTTGCCTGTGCTGAGCAATGGCTGGGGCTCGAGAGGAGGCAGCCAGCAGTGTCCTGCAGCTGCTGCAAGATGTAATTTGCCTATTAGCTGTATTTTGCTTGATTAACAGGTTTTGTTCGGGGAACTGATCAGGCTGGATTGGTGGATGTTCAGGTAAGAGTGTGGTTTCTTGCTATGTAGACAGAAAGCCAAGGAGCAAACGGGGGTCCCTGTGCTTGTGTGTGTGCGCTAACAGGGAGGAAGCCTCTGTGTAAGCTGCATCACGGGAGCAGAGACACTGCTGTGAGGAGGGAAGGTACATTGTGCCAGAGGTGGCCTTGGAAATTTTAGGTATCATGTGTAGTCCCTTTCCTCATCAGTGCTGAGGCTCCATACCCTGGTAAAACGGGTGTGGACCCCACATAACGCATCCAGGTGCGATTCGGCTTTCTTTTAGGGTTTGTTTTTTCAGTCTGAGTGGTCTCAGGAGTGTTGGAAAAGAAGTTGGGGAGTGTGGAGGAAACCATGCTGGGAATTGCTGTAAGCCAGGGGTGCAGTGTAGCTCCTGTGGGCAGGGGGATGGACAGGAGGGCTGGAGGGTGCTCAGTGTGGTTTCCTCAGGGAGGGAGGATTCCCAGATGATCCATGCACGATTCCTGACTCCATTCATGCTATTTCCTTGATTTTAATGGCGTATTATCTGGAGGCTCAATTTCAAAGGCCATGGAATCCCAATTGCAAAACATGCCATTATTAAGACCTGACCAATGCTTCCCAGTTGCGTTAAGTCCCATGGCACAGAATGGCCTCTGTAGCCTGGCAGCCACCGCACCCACTGTGCTGCCCTGAGGCTGTTCCCAGAGCATCACTGCTCTCGTGGGTAGAGGCTTTTTGTTAATAGATAAACTGTGCCCTGGAATACTATTTACAGGGAGAGAAAACATAGGTTAAACACTATGGAATATAGAAAGTTGGGACAGGGGTTCCCAAATCTTTGTGTTTTCTTTCCCATCTGCGAGTCATGTCTCATGGTTTGAGTTTCCAGTTGAGGATGCATCCCTTCAGGATGTGTGAGTGCGCTGGTCGGTTTGCAAAGGGGCTGCAGGAGGTTGTGCTGGGGCAGGACACAGAGCAATACGTGGGAATGTGAGACTACATCAGGAGCAGGAGGAGCCAGTGAGTGGTTGGGACCTTTGAGCTTCCTTGTGCCATCTCCATGATGGCCCTGGAGCTGAGAGCTGGTGAGGACTGTGGTGGCTGCATGGGAGCGGTGTGGCATGGCCCCTGTGGCTCCTGCCCCATCCCTGCCCAGCCCATGGCACCCCTGCCCAGGACACCTCCCTCTTCCCCCTGGCCAGTACATCTGCTACTGATGTGTTGGGATCTTGAAGGAGGTCACCTTTGCCATGGATCACCAGCAAACCAAGCGAGGAGAAGACTAGCAGAGCAGAGGCTACAACTGCTCAGACCCCTTATGTCTCCAGTGCTGCTGGGGTTTTGCCCTAAATATTTTCTGATTTAGAACATATGGTAAAACCAGGGGGCTTCAGAGTGATCTTTAAATAGGAGACTGACTCGGGGTGGCTTTGAATGAGATTAGAAACTAGAGATACTTTTCTAGTTGCTGGAAGAAGGTGCCGTCCTGGTGATGCTGAGGGCTGAGACATCCCTTATGGCAACTAAAAGGTGCCGTGGATGGCTTTCCTGCGCAGAGCCCTGGGGTGACACGTTGAGCAGCAGGGAGCCAGGCAGGGAGCTGGAAGGAAGGTCTGTTCTGGTTCTGTGACTGCATGTGACTGACGGAGCCATGGAGGATGTGCGTCTCGTTCGGTTCAGCTGTGGCCGTTGCCACCAAATCTGCTTTCTAAGTGCAGAGGGAGATTTTGTGTAGTTCTGGTGTACAACTCAGCCTGCCTGCAGACACCCTACAGCACAGCAATCCACAGGATTTACATGTGACCCCTACAGGGGAAAGGCAGAATCGGCCTGAATTACAGAGCGCTGTTGGAGAGTAAAATTCTGAATCAAAAGGATGCAGTCTAGAGGAGGTACAGGTGTTTCACCCCCGGCACAGGGAAGCGTGGGCTCCTGTGTGTGGGGTCCTGTGTGCTCCTGCCCAGGGCCACGTGTGGCCATGGTATTCTCAGACTGGCTGTCGGTGGAGGCTGAGAAGAATCGTCGGTTGAGAGCGTGGTTCTCGTCACTTCAGACTGTTTTTCTGATTTAGACCAGATTACCAATCGCTAGCTTCGTTTTCCCTGCAGCAGACGTTGTGGAGGCTGGAGGACACAAGCCACGGCTAGGGTGAGCTCTTAAACTTCCGACACACTTTTTCAATTGCTATTTCCAACTGACTGAAAGGCATCCCACCTTTTACCTCATCTGTTCTGTGTCCAAGTAGGATTTAGGTTGCAAACAAAATGAGCTTACGAACAGATAATTGAGTAATCTATACAGAGCTACTTGCAGCTGGTGGCCTTTGCTGAAAGGAGGTTCAAATAACAGTAAGACGGGAATGACATGGTAAGAAGTGACTGTATAGCTGTGCACAGCAGGTTTGCCTCGCAGCATCTGTGGTGTGCTGGCCATCGCTGGCATCCATGAAACCAAGTTATTCCGTTTGCTGTAGATGAGTTTTGCGGTTTTCTGGAAAGTGTTTTACTCTTCTGGTGCAGCAATACCTTGATCTTGACTTCAGACTACAGAAGTTAGATCCAGCTGCTAAGAAATGAGCATGCATAAGGAATTTTGTCTGGTGTCTGGTTCACAGCATGTTGCTGCTTGAGTATCCTGTCAGAGGTGCCACCTCTCTAGAACTTGGAACACCAGAGCATTGCAGTCTCATCTGGAAAGGTACCAAAATGAAATGACCCCTTTTAATGCTCACCAGCCTAACTTCTGAACTGTTTCATGGCCTCTTAGACTCCGTAGGCTCCTTGTAGCATGTGGGTGTCTTCATGTTGTGAATTAAAGCTTCTGGAGGTGCCCTGTGTGGACCTTCTTCTCCTTGTGACACTTGGGAGAGTCACACGCTTTCCAGAGAGATGCCTCAAGAGAGTGTTGGCAGATGTTTGTTCAACAGACCTTTGGGGTTGGATTCCTCAGAAGCAAATGGAGGTCCAGTTGCATGTCAGACTCTGCCACTTTCTGTATTTCTGTATAGTTTAGGGACTGTCATTATTCCTGGAAAGTATTTTTCTGGCTGTCCCAAAGTCTCTCTCAAGTGTCTGCTTCTCTTTTAATCTCCTCTTACACTTTTCCAAACCTTTATGGCAGATGGTTTCAGGCTCTCCAACTGCACAGTCTACAGCTGGCTGAGTTCATTCAGAAATAACCTCTGAGAGTTACTACCATTTGTCTAAGAAATACTGAAAATTAAAGTGGAATATCCCAAATTGGCATGTTCACAATTACTTGTGTGAATTTCCCTGTAAATATTTCTCTGTCTGTTCCCCATTTCTATCTCAGTCATTTCCCATCTTTATTGTTACTGATTTCTGATGCTTTCCCGCCTTGTGATACCTCCCCACTGTGGGGTGGGGGCCTGGGGAGCCACAGATATGGGTTACGGTGTAAAAGGTACCAGTTTAGAATTTGAATTTTTTTCTGTGACTGTTCTATAACATTTACTGGAAGTTGTGGTACCTGGATGTAATCCCTGGGAAACTTGTTTGTATTTTCAAGAGAGCACAAATAAAATTGAAATCTCCAAGGAGTCAGCAAATACATTTAAATGTTTGAGTGAGTCTATGGAAAACAGGCTTTCACTTCTAATACAAATATCACCATTGTTTAAGTGCTAGAGCAGTGTTTCTTAAACATTATTTTTTTTTCAGGCACTTTCTTGACAAATTGATGAGTGTTGTCTTGTATTTAACCTTCCCGTTTCTTCCAGAAGTTTACAAGTTTGTTTGACCAGTGATCTCTGTGGCCTAGATGACAAAGAGGTGATATGGCTTGTAAAGCAACCTTGCTCAGTGTCTCAGACTCCAGAAAGTTCACCTCTTCAGAGATGGTGCTACCAAAGCTAGTGTGAGATTTTGACTGAACATGCTGCATTAAGGTCTCTTTTTTTTGGTTGGTTTTTTTTTTTTTCCACTCCCTTCTAAGTTTTGTTATTTCTCTAAGGTGCTGATCCTGCTCTGCGGAGGAGCTTTTTGGTGTCTGCTGCTTCCAAAATAAATTTCTCTAGCAAATTCCATGTCCTGTGGAGCATCACTGCCCTAGTAGGACTGTTCTCTTTTTTTTCTGCAAGGATTTTGATACAGAATCATAGAAT
>VXAK01016890.1:0-40520 GCA_013399435.1 Arenaria interpres | reverse complement strand
CACAAGACTTGTGCTCCAGACCCCTCACCAGCTCCATTGCCCTTCTCTGGACTCGCTCCAGTCCCTCAATGTCTTTTTTGTGGTGAGGGCCCAAAACTGGACACAGCTCTTGAGGTGGGGCCTCACCAGTGCCCAGTCCAGGGGGACGATCACCTCTCGAGTCCTACTCGCCACACTGTTCCTGATACAGGCCAAGATACTGTTGGCCTTCTTGGCCACCTGGGCACACTGCTGGCTCATGTATCTCAGCGCTCTGCTTCTGAATTTAGGCCTCCCGTGTCTGGAACCAAAATGTGGAGCTCGTGTAACTCCATTAAGCTAATAGACATTGACTTTCCAAGGTGCTGAGCACCTGCCTTCCTGCCACACTGTCGGGACTTGGTCTTCTCAGAACTTCTGGAAACCTAATCACCTACGTTTGGGTGTCTAAATCAAATGCAGCCCAGTGTTACATACTGATCTGGCTCCCGTGGGTTCCGTGTGCTTCACACGTGCTGAGGGATTGAGCTTTGTATTCCAAAATGGTTGCATAAAACTCTGTGTTCCCCATGCTGCAGATGGGGACCTGGGGCATGCTGTGATTTGGCAGAGGCAGAAGTTAAGCCCGAAGCTTGTGGCGGGGTCGGGAGTTCAACAGGGATCTCCTGACAGCCCCTGCTCCACAGGTCAGCTCTGTTCCGTGTCCCATTGACAGCGTTGGGGGCTGTTGTCCTGATTCTCAGACATGGCCATGGGCAGAGCTGCTTTTCTGGGAGCAGCAGTGTGACCGTGCGGCCACGACCCTCTTGGTGTGCTCTGTGGGGTGACACAGATCCCCTTTCTGCTGGTGAGAGGAGGCCTGTCCCTTCTGTGGCAGGGAAGAGCAACCGTGGGGGGAGAGACTGTGAGATGGCGATAGTGGCTGTGACCTCCCAAAGCAGCAAGCTGTGGCGCATCCTGCCCGGCGGGGCCAGCAGCTGGGGTGGTGGCAGCAGAGAAGAGCCCGTGGTAGCAGTGGAGTTATCCGGGGGCTGCCCGGGTCCCCCCTGCCGCGGTGGCCCCTCCTTGGTCAGGCACAGGCCCTGGTCATCGGCACCCGGCTGTGTGAGACACGCCAAGGCAGGAGTTCACAATGTTTCCTAATTCCGGGCCTGACGTCCGATGCTCATGCTGCCTCCTCAGGTCTCTGTCACTGGCACCAAGGGGCAGACGCAGAGCTGCCGTCCTGCCCTGTCTGGGAAGCTGTTTGTGGTGACGCTGTCTGTGGCTTTCCTGCTCCAGGGACACCAAGGTGGTGCCTGAGGAGAGTCTTGGAAGAGCAGCGGTTCTGAGTTGACTGCCATATTTTTTGTGCAGAGTTGAATGTTGTGTGGAGAGAGGTGAAGCATTCTGGTTCGAGGGAAATTGGAAAATTAACAGGCAGAGCAGTGAAATGGAAATGTTCGTTTTCAAACCGAACCCGACTTCGTTTGCCATCAAACCCGCTTCGGTGTGGCTGCATGTCGGTCCGTAAAGAGGCTGTACAGAAGAGCAGAGCTGGGCGATGTCTCCCTTGGACAGAAGTATCCTGTAGACTTTCCTTCTAGTGCCTGCCTTTGGGTGAGTTATGCTGCCTGCCCTTTCTCTGGTAACATGGGTGCATGGGTGACCTCTGACTGGCCAGATTCTTCCTGAGACACGTTAGTTGGGTGTCATCATCTGCGACTCCATCCATGCTGATGGCAAAAGTCAGATGCTTGCAGCCTGCCGAGGACCAAGCTCCTGCTCTGGAGGACACGCTCCAGAGCCTGGAGAAGAGCCAGACGGTGACTGTGTTTCTTCCTTGGTGAGTTTGGTTTAAAAAGCGCAGGTTTATAAACCTGGGTCGAGGTCAACACTTCAGTAATAATTTGTGTGGCTTAAATAAGGAAGATGGTTTGAGAAATGCATGTTGTCCTGACCATTGGAGAGTTGGAAATCTCCCCCAGCATTTGTGGGTTTGGAAAGGGAGTCTCCTGGCTGTGTTTGAGATGGGGGGCGGTGCCGCTGTTGTGTGAAAGTGCTTCAAGGTTTCAGATTTACGGAGGGTTTGATTTAGTTTAAGGATTGCGGCTTTAATTCTGCTGCTTGTGTGGCGGTGGTTCCCGGGCGGTGCCGAGCCTGGCAGGAGCAGAACTGTCACCTTAGTATTCAGAGACCCTGGGGATTCCTGAGTTACAGCCCTCGTTGCATGTCAGGACAGACACATCTGGTCCTGGCATACTGCATAATTCACAGGAAAACGTAAGTGCTGCAGTGCTTATTTAAGAGAGGTGAAAGTAGGTCAAGTAGTTTCAGACGCTGCATCAGCTCTTCTGTTCCCTCCACACTGCTGTAATACCAGAAGCATGATTTTTCTCTCCTTTATTGCTTTCCTTGATTTCTAGGTGCTGCCTCCCCCAGAAGGACAGCAGTGTGCATGCTTATGTGCAAACTGGTTGTAAATCTTGGTGCATGGAGATTTTAAAAGCATTCAGTCCACCGAAATAACCATATCTTCTTAGGAGAGTTAGAGAGAAAATGGGAGACTGCAACTCTATTCATGTCAGACTTTTCAATAACATTTGAATCTCTTGCTGTATTTTTCACAGTATTTTAAGACCTATGTGTCTGTGCTTTACCATTTTTTCTGGTAAACTCTGTAAGTCCTTCTAAAACTTACATTTTGTACTTTATAGAGAAAATCTAACGTGTTGCCATCTCTGAGCCTTCAAACAGTCTGATTATCTACATGCAGTAGTAACTTTTTCTGATTGAGAAGTACAGGTGAGATCCAGAATGGGAGCTGCTAGTTCCCAAAATTCTCCTGTCCTCCCTCCTGTGATGAGCCGTCTTTGGGACTTGAGCTTTTTGATCAAAAATGCCCTATGGCACCTGTGTGTTATCTGTGTCCTTGGTGCCCCCAGGACCTGTCGAGCTGAGCTCATCGCTGCTGTCCTGCCTGAAATCAGAGGGCAGATTGGGCATCCCCATATCTGAACGCACCGCTTTGTCAGGCGTGTTCTGAAAACCTGTCAAACCGTACTGATTTCAGATAAAATTTATTCAGGGAGCAGGAGGTGCTGTTGCTCATCTTTAGAGAACATCTCAGAAGGTGGACTGCCCTCTTGGTCTTTCTCCTTCAGCTTCTTTTCTTCTAGACCCATAAGTCTGGCTTTTTGAGCTGGGGACCTGGTCCAAGGTCAATAGGGCAATAGGTGTCCCATCCTGTGTGTCTCAGCATCCAGTCTCCTGGAACACAGATGAAGTCCTGACATTGAAGAGAGCCTGTATCTCCACATCTCCTCCCTCTTGGGCAAATCCAGTAGCCGCTAGCTTAATATGCAAAACCTGCTAGTGTTTGGAGGGGGAAATGAGATGAAGGAGATTATTATAATGTAACGTCTTTGACTATGTATGTATATATGTGCACACACAGAGGTTTTGTCTCTATCCATTTTTTGGATAAATATATTGTTCAACAGTTATTTACAAATAACTAAGTAGGGCATCACTTGTTGATCTGAGCTTAGTGCCTGTGTCCAGGGGAGCTCAGTGCTGCATTGTGCAGATGCTGTATCTGGTTTCTGACCCTAAGTGGCTGTCACTGTTGGACTCCAATTAATTTGAGATGGTCAGTCACAGACATACTTTTTTTTTTGCTGGTTGTGTGACATACAGAAATGTCAAAAAGGATTTTGTATATGGACCACCTCTGTTCATATCTGTCATTTAAGTTGGACTTGAACCCTACGTTTCCAGATACGGACCTCACAAACCACATTCCTGCAGGAAACCTCAGTAAATAACTCCTGTTGCTGGCTGTAGGAATAAGCTTTGCTTGTTGCTGTTCTGCGTACTCAGGATCACACTGTGTTTCTTCAGAGCAAGTACGTCCTCTGTCTCTTCAGACATTAATAACCACTTCGTAGTAAAATATCTTGCATTTTTCCCTGGCTACAGGGAAGTGAGATGGCTCTTCAGCTTTGTGGGTTAAAACTGAAGGGGTCGGTCATCCCTCTTATCTTCTGTACAAATCAAGAAATGGAGACTAAAGAGAGGACAGTGCAGATTCGGAGACTGCTTCAACCCCACAGGTCATCGTCAGCAACTTCTGTTTTCGTCCTTTGCATAAATGAGTGACTTCCAGAGTGTGTCACGGAGGACATCTGGACTGAATGAATAGGACGCACCCGGGAGAAACAGCTGCTGTACAAAGACTTCACGGAAAGGACACTGTGGTGGATTGGATGGATGGGATGGAGGTGGGGGTTGGCCTGCAGGGCTGAATTGCTTTTGCCATTCTGCTCGTTTGTGGAACTGACTTCTGGAAAGGACTTAGATTAACTTGGTGGATTCAGGTAGATGTTCCTTCTCTGCCATCATGGAGGTCTCTTCATGTTGGGAAACCTCAGAAAAGAGAGAGCAAATCGCCAAGCCAGTTTACAAGTGGATTATGGCGACCCTAAACAGTGTTCTCTTTGAGCCTCTCTTAATTCCCTCCTTTGTAAAATATGCTTGAAGTAAATCTGGATGGTCCTTCATGCCCATTGTAACTGATGCCCTTGCAGAGACAAGTGAGGATCAGTTGAAAGAGATTGTTTCAAGTATCTCTTGCTGCAGCAGAGTGGAGGCGGCTCAGGAGTGTGGGGGCTTCTCTGGAATCCAGCTGGGTTTGTTTGTCTCTCTGATGTTGTAGGTGGGTATTTCATACCAGTGAGAGTTGGGAAAGGTGATTCTCTAGAACCATTGGCCTAACTCCTTACAGCAACCTTAATTTTCTGCAAGCATCTTTACAGAGCTTACAGAAAATTATCTCTTGGCTCCTGAGAGTCGGTGGAGAAGACAGCCCCAGACAGCCATCTTGGACGGGGCCAACATTCAAATCTCACCCTAGTGCTAGGCCATGGAGCATGGGGACCTTCAACACGTGGTGACTTTCACTGGCCTGTAGGAGTCTGGTGTCTTGGAGGAGCGGCAGTTCTGAAATAGAGGTCACATTTGGTCTATTTAGTCTTGTTATGAGCTCTCTTTTAGTCACTACATTTATGATAGCTGCATCACTCTGAAAAAACAATCCCTGTCTTGCAGTTAGGGGATTTCTTTGTCTCCTGTCTGTCCTTGTCCGCCACAGAAAGAAAAATATTGCCAGGTACATCTTTGGCGCTGAATTTCAGGTTAAGCCCTGTGATGCAGCCCAAAGGGTTTTTTTTTTTTTATCCTAAATAGAAAATAAATCCTGAAGGAGAAGTTGGAGAGCTTTTCACTTTCCCAGACTAGAGCTGAAATTTTATGACATAAAGAGGTTTAAATTAGAAAAATCACTTGTTAGAGTAGTTGAAACAAACGTTCCATGTCGTTGAAGTAACAGTCCTCATTATCTACCTCTCTCCAAGAAGGAGCTGAGGAAAACCATGAGTTTGCATTGCTGACGGCTTGTAGGTAGCTGCAATGGTCAGTTGAGCTGTACTCAAGAGCTCGCTTTCCATGTGCCCCCTGCCCAGCGCTCAGCAGGAGCCCATCTCACCTGAGCCACTCAAACCTGTCTGAGGTAACAGGTCCTTATACTGGGAAGGGAGGTTTCCAGAGCTGGACAGTTTGAGGGACTTGGAGATCTGGAACCTGACTTCTGTCCTTGGAGAAGTCTCATAATACTACTAATGCTAATTAACCTTCTGTTTATCTGTCACTTGTGTGTCTCTGAAGGTAATAAGGAAGGACGTAGTTGTTCAGGTTGTGCGAACTTACCCATGAGGAGATAGGATGAGATGAATGACAAGCCCAACTGGGAGAGACCACCAGTCCTAGTTTGGTGGATTCAGGATGGAAGCTAGACTTTTTTAATTAAAAAAAAAAATTAAAAAATTATAGTAATTTCTGCTTTAGAGACTGCAAGAAAAAACCGCAGTGATGATTAATGTGCATCAAGGAAACAGCATGTCACTAACACACAGACATTTGGTTAGGAGGTTGAGTGCAAGTATTAATGTTTCTAATCACAGTAATAATACAAATGGAAATAATAATTGCCATTGCTATAAGAAAACAAATTGCTTATGATTTCATATGTTAACATACAGTTCAAATCATCAGATGCTGCATTGATCCCAGGGAGCGGAGGTTGTCTAGGCAAAATTTGGAAGACAAATATATAGTTTATTAATTTCTTATGTTAAGCACTCCATGGGTAGGTGATTAGCTGAGTATTGTGTTATACGTTATTGTGTTATGTGATAACAGCACCATGTTTTCCTGTCATTTTCACAACTTTTCCTGGCTGAAGTGATACACAAGCAACCCTGGGTAGTAATCACATTGTCCCGTTCAGTTTCAAAAGGAGAGAAGCGGACCTCATCCAGAAACTTTCCAGCAGGCTACAGTAAGCGTAACTGTCTGTTAGCCATTGTCAAATATCTTCCATACATGCAAAAATGGCATCTATTAAAGTAATGGAATTTGTCTCAGAAATAGTGTCATTCAATTGGGTGATTTTTGTGTAATGATAATGATATTGCACCTCAGGATCATTTTGCAAGCTATTTATAGTATGTGTTCAGGTTCTTTTGGTGATTCTTACGGATGTGCTGGTGTCTCTGTTCCCTGTTCTTTTTCGGGTGCTGACCGTGGCTCAGGAGACGTAACGTTTCAGAAAGAGCCAGTATTCTCAGAAGGGTTGTTTAAATTAATTAGCTCAGGTTTTGTTTTGTTTTGTTTCATTTTTTCTGGTGTTATTCTACAGGCTTGAATCCAGTGTCAGTTTTGAATACCCAGCTGTGGTGGGTTCAGCGGATGTGCTGTAGCCTGGCTCATGTCCAGATCAAAATGAGTTTGAGATTAATGTGCTCAGTTAAATTCAGTACAGGCTTCACCACGATGAATTGAGAGGATTCCTCTGTGTCAAGGGCAGGTTTAATCAAAATCCATTATAACTCAGTAGTTTACCAGGGGAACTTAATACAAAATATTGACATTTTAAAAGCCTCAGCCAAACCCCATTGAAGAAGGCAGGGAGACTCTTTGCACCTGTGAGCATGTGCTGGACTGAGTCTGAGGGCTGTGGAAGGGGCTCTGCAATCTTCTTGTTAATATCTTTATTTTCAAATTTTGGAGGAACATAGAAAGCCAGAGCAATGCTGGGGATAACTTCTGCCACTTGGTCATGGTCTAAGGGAGCAAGTGTGCTTTTGCTTTTAGTCTGAGTAGCTAAGACAAGACATACCAAACTAAACCATTTCCTTCCTTTGACCTGTTATCTGTATCTCCTCTTCACGCCAAGGAATCTGTTATCAAATATAACTAAGCCTCAGGACAGCTTATGTGGGTCAGAGCAAAACCAATGTAGTTCTGCTCCTCTTGAAAAGAACGCTGTTGCTCATCAGCTTATTGGAAGCAGAAGTTTCTTCTCAAGAAAATCTGGTAGATCTGTGAGAGCTCCAAGGTTTTCTTCTTTTGGAGACTTTCTCTGGTGAAATTTAAACTAGGGATTTTTTTTTATTAGCATTAGCCTGCAGGGTCTGAAAACGGTTTTATAAGTACCACAGACGATGAGATAGAAGCTTTGCAACCTCTCTAGGGTGTGTGAAAGCCAGGGTGGGAAGCTGTTAGCCAGAGTCAGGAGCTGTGTTTTCACCCGGCAATAACGGACAGTGCAGAGTGTTACTGAACCCCTGCAGTTTGCATGGAAGCTTTTCTCTGAGGATTTACGTTTTAGCACTTCTTTGGCTGATTTACCACAAATGAGATCTGAAGTCCCGTTGTGTTGAGCAGCTTTTACCAAACTTGTGGAGAAGTAGAATATATTCTCATTAACTGTAGTGGAAAGAGGAGCCTCAGTGAGAGACTTCCTGGAAGAATGCAGCACTGAGCAGGCTCAGGAAGCACAGCTGGCTTACTTGGATCTTTTTGGCTCTGCAGATTTGTTTTATTTATGCCAACTGTAATGTCAAATGCCTGAACTTTTGGGCTTCTTTTTGTCCTGTGGAACTCTTAACAAAGTGAAGAGGAGATAGGTAGCTACCTACAGCATCTTTCTGGCTTTGCTCTATGTCTGATAACTTTCAATTTTGCTTCAAAAATCCACCAAGTTTTCTCTGCTTCTCCCCACAGCCCTTCTTTTTTGTGCCAAGGAAATGCTTGTTTTAAAGGTTTTTGCATCCCTGCAGTTGGGTGCTCACAGCAGAGCTCGGGGAACTAACACAGCCCATCCCAGAGCTTCCCAGTGCCTGTGGTTCTTCCCGGGGGGTTCTGTGGTGGCTCTGCCTCCCCGGGCTCGCAGTGACCACCCTCTGTCCCCAGCGTCTGACCCTGTCCTTGGCCCGGCCGTGGTGCCTGGCGCCAGCCGGCTGCCTGCCTCCTGCCAAGCTGGACCCGCAAACGGTTTCATTTCTCACAAAGGGCAACTGTTTGGAGGAGTTGTTGTCCTGCTTGGTGCTCCTAATCCCTGGGATAACTGCTGTGACAAGCGCAGTAACCATCTGCAGTAAGAGCAATACATTGGGGCCTTTCAAGTGCAGTGATCGCAACCACCTCCCGAGCCTTTTCTTTTTTCTTTTTTTTTGGCTTTTAAAACTTTTCAAAAGCAAGATGAGGAGTTGGAAGCTCAAGTAGTCCTGGACAAGTCAACAGGAGTATAGTCCATTAAGGCGCATTTGAAAATCCTGCTTTTAACTGTTTGAGGAGTATCTCGCCCTCGTTAGCTATTCATTTTATTTTTTAAATCCTACCTTACGCCCCACAAGTCCATTGTAGACATCCTGATCATTTGGAGAGGATACAGCCATTTTTGCCCAACATTCCCAGCCTTAGAGAGATTTGGATTGCACAGTTTAAAACCAAAATGGCAAGAGGAGGCGTGTGTCTGACCACATCTGTGCAAGCGCTAGTGAGCACTAAACGCAGGGACCGAAACCTGGTAGGTTGCAGAGGCAGAGACGGGGCATTAGTTGCTTTTCACCTTCATGAGACACTGTTCTGTGTGGTTACCCTTCTGTTGGCTGAAGCGAGCTGTTGTAGTATCCAGTGCACTAGGAGCCAGGACAGGGTTTTTGGTATTTTGGGGGCATGTCTACTCTGTGGATTTATGTCCTTGTGTATCTGCAGCAGTGCAAATCTAGTAATAGATGTACTGCATTGATTATTTACTTGTTCTTACTGCCTCACTCAGTTTTGCATCAGAAAATTCCTATTCGATATCAATGCGGAGAGTCTATGTTCTATATTTGCATTTTTTGAGCTGCTTTCGTGGCATGGGAATCTCTTGGGATTTTAATTTACACTGAAAAATTCCTGAAGTAAAGTGTAGTTTTTTGATGCTAAAAGTAATCATTGTGTTTCAGTTACCCACTCTTAAGAGAGGCCATGCTGCTTAAAGGAAAACTGCATTGTTTCCATGTGACAAATTAGCTAAATAGCAAAATCTATATTAAAGTGTCTGTCACTCTGTCAAATTTGTCATTTGGTTATTTGACCATTTCCCTGGATATTTGAAAAAAGATAAGCAGGAACTGTGATTGCAGCACAAGGCAGATGGCATAATAGATGCATAATGGAAAGTAAGCCACACTCCAAGAGGTGAGGTTTTGTGGATGGGGATGGTGCATCTCGATCCCAACCCCTGGCTGCTCAGTGCAGACCTGCGGAGGGGGAATTTCTTGGCTCCCATCTTCTTCCCGTCTGCCGCGGCCACCCGTCCCACAGCTGCGGGAACAATGGCACAGATCTGCTTTCATGCTACAGCTGGGGAGAGACAGGCTTCTTGTGTAACAAGGAAAGAATGAATTCAAATTTGCCTTCTCTTCTGATACAGAATAAGAAACGTAAAGTTTCCTGGGCAGAAAAAGAGAAGAGTGGAGATGGGTTTAATCACTTTATTTGAATAAACCACGTCAACATTTAAATTTTTTAATTCTTCTGAGAACGTCAATCTGATTTATTTATTTATTTATTTTTAAATAAGAGGTGGAAAGGGTTTGCTGACAGTCAGATCTCACATCTCACCCTACTGGTAGCACCTCTCTCCCTTTTTCTTCCTGCCTTTTTGAAGAAGATATAGCTCTCAGTGGTCATGCTTCTTCCTGCCCGCAGCTGGCAAGGGGAAGGCAGGAAATGCCCATTTACTGGTGCCTCCTCAGCATGACACTTGTCGCCCACTTTCTTCCATCAAAAGAACTGTTTTTATGGGGCTGACAAAATCGCATGGTTGAGCAGTGAGATAGTGATTTGTGCAGCTTCCAGCGTAAGCTGCCTGCGACGACATCTGCCAGCTCTGGAGGTCATGTTTCTTTTCTTTTTTTTCTTCTCTTCTTTTTTTTTTTTGGTCATTTTACTGCCTTATTTTCATTCCTTGCTTTTAGTAAGCAAATCCCATGGAGAACTCCACTCAATGCAGTGTTTTATTAGAAGATATGTAAATAGTGCTAACGAAGGGGTGCCACCTCTGCCTCTGTGGGCTGCGGCATCACGACTGTGCCATGTTGGAGCACTCTCAGTAGGTTTCCCAAATTCTTTCTAAGGGCAGCGGAGGGGCACTGCAGGGAGTGGCAGATGAAAAACTTCAAGGTAGGGAGGTTGGAGAGCAAGGAAGCCCAGAGCAGGCAGGGGCACAGATGTGAGGAGAGGAGGTGTTCAGCCAGGCTCTTCGTCCAACAGGTCAAGGGTTCAGCACATGCATCTGCTAAAAGCCCAGAAGGTGCTAAACCAAAGCATTGCAGAGAAGCTGAAGGGCAGCAGATGGAGCCATCTGAACCATAGCCGCTCCAGTCAATTGACCTTTGGACTTGACCTCATTGCCCTCATAAAACCTGGGTTCCAAATAAAGCCTGGTGGAGGTCATGGTGGGGTCTACCATTGCACCCAATGGGGTGGTGTCTGCAGCTGCTGGTGACAAACGGTTGGGTTTATCAGTGAGGAATAGGCTGTAACCTGTGTGTTCCTCTGGCTGATAAACTCCGTGAGCATTAACGATTTGGTTGGATACCTCGTGTGTGCTCTGTTCCTTTGTGGGGACCTAGATCAGGTGCTCAAGAGCAGTGATCAGAGTCCAAGGGATGAGTTTGACAGAATCTCCCTCGGACACAAGGTGGTCACAAGTACCCATGGGCTTTAATATCTGTGTGAGGTGGGCGTGCCCCGCTGTGGGAACTGTCCTTAATGCTGCTAATGCTACTTGAAAGTGGGAAACTCGGGCTTTTGCCTTGCTTTACAACCCAAGAAATGCAAATCAATCAGCTAATTAATTAATGAAAAGCTGAAAATTTGCACAGCATTTTAAGAAGAAAAGTGTTGAAAATACTTTTGCATTTCCTACTAATTCAGTGATAGCATTGCTGCATTTGAATGAGTAATTGTGGGCACCTTAAAATGGCCGTTGACCTGTTCTGGGTCTGCTCCTTACCCGGGCAAACCCTGGTGGCTTCAGCAGGAGCAGTGTTTGCCCGAGGACGTTAATTAAAGTGCTTGGTAAAGAGACACTTGAACAGTCAGTTTGTGTTTTCATGTGTCATAAACAACTTGTCTTGTTTTTGATAAATACAAGTCATTGGCCCTTCATTTGTTTTTGAATAAATGAAATTATTACCTAAAATGGTTTTTGTTTTTTAAATTAATTGCAGTTTTCCATTAAGAGCAAACTCTAAGGTCCCTTTGATTCCCACAGAAGATCTTGCCTGTGTTGCATGGAAACCCAGCTGCAGGGAGCAAGTTGCTGGGCCTGTGGTGGTGTAGAGCAGCAGAAGCTTTGGGGAGATGGGACTGGGGCGAGCACTTTGGACTCTTTGGTTCTGCATGTTACTGGATCCTGCTTGAAGCCTGATGTATTTTATGCAAAGTAGAAAGAACTGTGTAAATAAGTGATTAGAATGACTCTACTGTATGAGACACATTGAACTTTATGCCGCAGCTGGAGAAACTTACCCTTAATTGAAGCTGTGGGCAAGTGTATGTCATTTTTGATTTAACATTGTCCTTCACCCCTGCACCCCCCACCCCAACCAAAATCCTTCGTGGAGTTAGATTGTTGCTATAGCCTTTGTGAACCCCTCTCTTCTAATGTTTAATCAAGTGCTGAAAAGAGAAATTTACAGACTATTTAAAATGTGGAAAAATTGCTTCCCAATATTTTTGACAGAGAGAGACTGAGAACACACAGCATTGAATCATCAGGAAAATTGAAGATTTCCCCTGAACAACATTGGGATTTTACAGCAGAGGACTTGAAAGACCTTGGAGAAATTGGACGAGGCGCTTATGGTTCTGTCAACAAAATGGTCCACAAACCAAGTGGGCAAATTATGGCAGTTAAAGTAGGTGATGCCCATACTTACATTTGTACTTCAGTCCATCAGGGATGAAATGTGATGGAGAATTAATGTTCTTCCATCTAGCACCCATCTACTGCTCTTTTCTGTTTATTTCCAGTGTAAAGGCTGCTATTTGCTGAAAATGCGTTGTATAATGGGCATATTGTGAAGTGATTTGTGAAGCTCTCATAATTGCTTGTGCCCTTTGAACATGCCTGTCAGGCACCTACTGTTTTGACGGGATCGCATGTCTCTGGAGACTGATAATGGGGCACGGGCCTCTCACCTCTGGGTCACTGGTTCAGATACAGCCTAGGTTGGTGGTAGGCATGAGGTGACATCTAATAGCTCCTTGGTGTCTTCTGTGAAATAAGGTAGTGACTTAAAATTTGTTCTTTATGTAAGTGTGTGACATGGTGCAGCCTCACCAGGAGACGTGGGAATGGACATCTAGGGAGTGCTTTGAACTTGCTCATTGTACGACAGAGTGTCTCTGCTTTGTGCTTACCGTGCCGGACCTGCTCTGGAGATGGAGAGCATAGCTGTTTTCTGGACTGTCCATTTTCTATCTTACGCTACCCAAAAAATCACCTTAAAACCAGAAACAATGTGCAACCTCCTTTCCCTGCTGGGCAATACGAAGCAATCTTTGTCTTGCTGCAGCGGTGCTGCTCGTGGAGCGTCTGTGAGGAGCTGCTTGTGCATGGAGCTGGGTGAGATGGGCAGCAGCCACTCTCTCTTTCGGCCTTTCCTCTGCTTGCTGTGGCTGGTAGCTGATGGCATCAATCTCTGAACTCCATTGATGATATCAACTGTAAGTGCTCCCATGGCTCTTGTGAAGGAGTAGAAGTGAGCCATGTAGGAGTGCGTGTTGCTCTCATTTCCAGCTCTCTCTGTCTTCTTTGGAACATTCCCTGATCTGGTCTGGAAGCGTTCACTCCCGCTGGTCTCACATGCCAGGCAGACATGTCTCAGCCCCACCTCTAGCTGCTGTGAATATAATTCATGCTTGTCTCTAGTGTGTCAGGTTGCTGGAGTAACCATCATCCTTTGATTTTCTCCAGTAACTATTGACTTCTTCACAGCAGCAGGGTCACTGGCCAGGTCTCTGGGTGTTTTGGATCACCATGCAGTGGTGTCTGAACCTGTTCTTGAATCCCTAAAAGTCTCCATTAGAGGCTGCCTGTAGCTAAAGGCTTGATTCTCTTAGTTGCCTTGGGTGGAACTTGTAGATGGAGTTTGCAGATGACAGGTTGAAAACCGCTGATGTAGTGAAATGATGCCTGGGCACCCCAGCTTCTCAAACCCGGGGTGTGTGACCCGGGTAACTATAGTTTTGCTACAATAATCATGACAGCAATGGGTAAGAAAAACGCACGCTAATAGCTGAGTGGCTTTGTTCTCTGAAGCTCAGCGGTGGGTATGGCTGTGCCGAGAAGAGCACTTTGTTGGATGAGATGAGGTCATGGAGGAGGAGACGCGTC
Source organism: Arenaria interpres (assembly GCA_013399435.1). Lineage (NCBI taxonomy): Eukaryota > Metazoa > Chordata > Aves > Charadriiformes > Scolopacidae > Arenaria > Arenaria interpres. The sequence continues at coordinate 26,764 of VXAK01016890.1, read as the reverse complement.
TGCTGGCACAGAAATTCTCTTGTTGCATTTGTAACAAGGCAATTCCCTTGACTGTGTTTCCACAGGGGGTGTTCAGCATGGTAGGATAATCTCATAAGTGTTGAGGGTCTGTGGTGCAGGTCCAGCTCCTGTCTAGGAGGCAGAAGGCACTGATGCCGTGCTCTTGAAGCACACAGTTGGAGATGACGTTGCACAGCATGTTGAGCCGGCTTTCCCAAGGGAAGAGAGGTGGTCTGAGCCCCAGGGGGAAACTGGGCTCGGGGGCTTACTTTTAAACAAATAAAACCTGGTAGGTTTACAGTAGTTAAACTTTGAAATGTCAAAGTTGTAGGCTGGGATGGTGCCACCTTCTTTTCTCTGAACCCACTCCTCTTGGGTGGGCCCAGCTAGGCCTGCAGGAGAAAGGAGCTTGGAGGGTCTGGACAACCACATAATTTCTAAAATGTTAGTAGCAAGGGGCTGTTTGTTCCAGTGGGCATAAACCATGGAATTGAACAAAGGAAGACCAGGGAGTGAAACAGTGGGGTCTCCGAGGCAGCAGCAACTATGGATGGTGCAGTTATTTGAGATGAGGTTTCAGGACAGCGCTGAGCTTGGACCAGTGACTAGTTCATCCCAAACTACTCAGCCTTTTCTTTCTCAGATTACTGTTGCTTTTGGGGCAATCGAGATCGTGCATTAATCTCCCTGTTCCTGCTCTATCTAAAGCTGCCCTATGGGCTACCCATGTTTGGGGCTGTCCACCTCCTGCTCTTTCTGTCTCCTTCAAGCCTGTGTGGTGTCCTAGTTTGCGGAGCCCCAGCTCCCCACCTGCATTCAGGGAAACCAGCTGCTTTCTGTGGTCTCTCTTTGCTCTACAGGCAGGATCTTAATTTGTTTTCTTCTCCTTCAGCATAATGCCCTTCTGTAAGAGAAGATTAAGAAGGTTTAGAAGAGGGATGGTGGATTGAGAAGAAAACGTGCTGGTCTAGTGATTTGAGGTCTTGGCTATGATCTTAATGACACCTACTCGCAGCTCTGTGGCATTACACCATGCTGTGTGCAGGGCATCAGGGACGCTGCCCTGCAACCAGATGGGTTGCAAAGCCAGTGTCTCTGGTTATTTTGTGGAATATTTGCTGTCTCCCTCTCCCATGCCTCCCCAAGAGAAACATCAGTGCAGCAGGGACATCATCCTTGGAAGGACATTCAGCAGTAGGAAGTAGCTTTATGAAGGACACAGGCCAAAAGTTGTTGGCCCTTCTGTGTTGATGAGTGAAACACAGGGATGACTACAGAAGCTGCTAATTAGATGCAGAGAAAATCGGTACAGGGGCCTCCCACAGCTGCTTCTCCATCCGTCACCGACACCCAGACTCCCACTGCTGCAAGTTTCCCATGCAGTCAGGTGTCTTCCTACCCTGCTTCTGGAAGGACCAGGTCCTGTTTGCAGCTACTGAGACCAGGCTGCACCCTTTGTGGTTTGACAGCCCCTTCTGCCCTGGGCAGAGTCCGGCCCTTCGTGTTGTACAGGGGTGCTGCGGTAAGATTGGGAAGAGCCAAGGAAACATTGCTCTTTTCCTGGTGCCAGAGCCTCCTCTGGCTGATCCCAGCTCCTGCTGTGCCGTGGTGCCTCTGGGCACTCATCCTGCTCACCTCAGCCCACGCAGGTGCAGCTGCTGGAGCATACCCTCAAATCCTGTCTCCAGTGCCTTCCTCCGGCTTTTCCAAGCTTGTCGTGCCTTTGCACAAGGTTCCCTGAAGTAGGGTTCAGTGTAGCCCCTCACTTCTCCCTGCTGGGGGGCTCCAGGTCCGCTGGGTGTGTGTGGCCCCAGCGCTGCAGAACACAGCAGCTCCCACTGCCCCGGGAGCTCCCCAAGCACGGCCCTTTTGCTGCTTCTCCTGCCTACGTTCCTTACCTCTGCAGCAAAATCATCCTCAAGTGCTGAAATACCCCCAAATAACTTGAGATCTCAGGCGGGGGCACCATTTTCTTTCATTTTTCTGTTTTACGCAATTTGGCTTCATCAGCCATCATCCTGGCAGCATCCCTGGCACCTGCAGTGAGGGTCTGGCTGCTCGCAGCAGGGCTGCCAGGCCCCGGGGGGACTCAAAGCTCTCATCTGGGCTCCAGCGTCGGCGGCAGAGGAGAAAAATGAGCCTGAAGGAGGAAAATGAGCCTCGTCGTGTAGCTGGCATGAAACCGCTGCAGCAAAGCTTTGGCTGGCAGAGCATCTCTGGGGAGAGGCTGGGATGATGAGCTCCTGTTCCCAGTCCTGCTCCTCCTTCTCCTTCAGCCTCGGTCATTCTGTGCCTCTATGAATTTAAATCACAAAAAGACATTACAAGCCTCTTCTGGAACAGGCTGCAGCGGCTGCTGGTTTCGGAGGCAGACAGTTGTAGTCTTTGGTGTGATGCTTTTGCATCCTTTACCCTTCCTGCTGTAGACAGCTCTTCCTAGAGCCATGAGGAAGATGGGGAAAGGATAAAGAAGGGAGGAATCCAACTCAGAGGATTTGTATTCAAATTTTTCTCATTTTTGCCCCTGGAAAATGTTGTATTATGTTTTTCCAAATCTTAGTAAAAGACAATCCTCTTGTTCATTAGGTCTTTTCCTCTCTTAGATCTTCCTAGAGATGCCAAGTCCCTGTGCTCTGGGTCACTGACATTGTGGTCTTCCTCTCGCTGAATAGAACCCTATTCGTCTTCTTGAGAGTTTATTGGTATATGAGGTCAAGACTCTTCCAGGTGGGAAAGAGAAGAGCCCAATTTTGCCCAGTGCCAGCTCCATGCAAATTCACAATTGCAAGGCCAGTTTGTACATTAATTCCTCGCCTCCTTGACAGGTTTCTCTTCTGGGCTCCTTATTTTCCTTGAAAAAGCCCCTGTCCTGGTCAGCATTTGCCTGTGGCACCAGCACCAGCTCTCTGCAGTATCTCCTGGACCGGCTTCCGGTTCCCCCCAGAGTCCTTCAACTTCGCATCCGGTTTCTTGTTTTCTCTTTAGTCTGTTTTTGCCCGGTCCGTGGCACTTCAGAATGTCCCTGGCTGCTTCACTCAGCGGAGGGCCCTGCTCCTCCCCAAGATCAGCTCTGTGGCCATGGCTTCTGGTTTCGCCACAGAGGCTCCACTGTGTGTGTAGTTCTCCAGCACCCTTTTGTCTGTGCCTTCCAGCATCACCACAACACATGCGGTGTTGTCCCAGCTGCTCTGAGCATTGTGCATCTTGTTTCTTGAGAGTACCACAAATTCAAGGAATGGGACTGTCTGTGGTACATCAGAGGAACCGTAAAGAAGCCCCATTTTATTTGGGTGCAATGGTTTTCTTGGGAAGGTCACCCAGCAGCTGCGGGGTTTCTTTCTGTCCTGAGGTTTCCCTCTGGCACTGGTGATAGCTCACACAAAAAAGGTGCTTTACAAGATCTTTGGCATACTTGGGTTTTCCAAACTGGTATAAAAATACATAAAGGAAAAGAAGTCCAAACCGGAATGAAAGCCAGGGAGTGTTCTCCTTGTTAGAGCAGGAGGCTCTGCTTTTTACTTAAATAGTGTATGTAATACCTGGTTTCATTAGCCAGGGTACTTAAAAAGACCCCTTGAAGGCTAGGAAAGTTTCTTCTTTGAAGAGTTCACAAAATAAAAAAACAAAGATTTAAAATAGCCAGTCTGCTAGGTGGTGTCTGTGCATGTCAGGAGCCGGGGGGCAGCGGTGGTGTCCCGAGCCCTCCTCTGCAGGCCCTGCCCCGCGGCGGGGAGCGACTCCAGCATTTGGGGTCCGCTGTTACCAGCTTCTGCCAGTTTATTTTCAGCCAGAGCCAACTGCCTGAAAAACACACCATCAAGAGACGAGCAGAGTGGCTTGTGCTTCGATTGACCTTCAGGCTTCTTGCCGTGGCCGTGTGGAAACATCTTGCACCTCTTTTTAATGGAATTGTTTTTCTGTCAGAAATAGTCGCATCCAGGATCGTTGGCCAGCTGAGGAGAAGGCATTTTTGTCCATGATCCTTGTGTTTGGTTTTCCTCCACCCCAGAGGACGTAGTGATTCTCAGCCATAGACCAGAATTTTCTATCTCTTCTGATATCTATGATAGAAATCAGCCCAGCTGCTTTAGTCCCACCCTGCAATATTTTCCAGCCTAGTCTCCAGTTCCAACTAATCTTCTCAGATATTGTTGCTGGTTTCTTGTTCTCTCTTTAGTCTAGCAGTGTTTTGACCAGATGACAGGTGGTCTTCCACTTCTTCTAATCTAAACTTGTTCTAAGAAAATCAGAAGCAATTTCAAGATCAAATGGCTAATTGGAGGAGCTGCCCAAGGCACTGTTCAGAGATAAATAAAGTCCAGCAGGATATTAAGCCTATGAGGTGTCCACAGAAGATCCCTGTTCTTAGTGGAGAAGCCAGTGGAGCCATTTCTTGTTCAGAGCACAGTGGACCTTTCACATCATTTTGCCTTGTAGTCCGTGTTTACGCTCCCATCCGTAGCTTTAAAACAGATGTTCATGTCTTTGGATTTCACAGATTTTCTCTGCTGGCATCCTGGCAGCTGAAATAGGCTACCAAGGATCAGATAGTCCTGCGACCAGAAATTTAACACCTCTGTAATCTCTCCATCCTTACCTGAATGCCTGATAGCCCACAAAAGCCCACCAAAATGACACATTGGCTTATTAAGCTCAGTCAAGAGGCAAATTTCTTTGTCCTTCCGATTCCCTGTATGACTTCTGAAGAGAAGTCCTGGGATTTTTTGCAAGCTGGCTTTATTGCAAATCATCAGAGCCATTCTTCACACAATTAAGTACCCTCTCCCAAGTTGACCCTGTGTGGTTCATGGAGCAGAATTTTCTGTTTCAGCCACCCGTTTGGGCAGCTAGCGGAGAGCTGGGGAAACCAGTGCTCCAGGCCCTGCTGGTGGATCACTGGGGAAAGAGGGAATGAGCAGGGGCTAAAGGGAAATGGTGAGCGAGAACCCTGCTGTAGTAGGTGGAAAACCAGTTGTGAGCAGTGACCTGACGTACTTCTGTCAGCGGGAACTGTGTTTCAGGTGGGTAGATAAATATTCTCATGATCAGCAACAAGTGGACAGACCCCCTTCTTGCTGCTGGTTTGGTGTCCTCAGTCCCTGGCATTCCCCGGGAGCACCAGCCCTCCAGTGACACTGTTGTGCCTTCTGCTGAGGACACACATGAGCCCTGTAGGCAGGACAGCACTGTGCTCTCTTGCACCTCGAGGAGTTGGTTTTTCAGTTTGGTGTTTATAGCTTTGTTTTCTTTTTTTTTTTTTTTTTTTTTTAACTGGTCACTACCCACTGCACCTGAATCTTTTCATGTGCGTATTGGGGCTGGGTGATGTCTCTTCTGGTTTTGGGTCCTGTTTCTGGGATCTGTCTGGTTTTAGGTTTGAGAGTGGTCCAGTTCCCAGCATAACTTATCCTTTTGCTGTCGCTGCTGCCCAGGGCATAGCTTTCAGAGGTCTTGTTCCTGATATCGGAAGGCTTTGTCCTAACCTGTGTTTGTGTTAAAAGGGCTGGAGAATTTTCTCCTGGAGGATTTGATGCAGTTCAAATTTGAGACCAACAAGGAACTATTAAAAGAGAGACTTTCTGTAAACCTCTACTACAAAAACCACTTTTTCCAACATGTGGCTTGTTTGGCCCTCTCAGTGACAACATGCAGTAGAGTGACTGGGCTGAGAGAAGTAAGACCTGAAGCTGTCAGACCTGTCCATCCGTGTCTTAAATGGTGTCTTCAGGCTGTTGCCTCACCTTACGTCTTCCTTCCCTGCCATCTCCTGTATTCTTGGGGGAGACTGTCTGTCATAGCTCTGCAGCGTCAAGGATTCTGCCTTGAATTTAGGTAGCAGATCATCATTTTGGCCCCTGTGCTGTCTGGGTGGTGGCTGCTTGTGACTTCAGTCACCTTTTGCAGTTTCTTCCTGATTTCGCTGGTGGATGCTCATTCCTTCGCTGGTGAATTGGGAGCACTGGCCTGCAGCAGGCTCCCTGTAGACTCCAGCTAAACGAAGCCATCTTTGCCAGCCTGGGCTGCCCCCAGCTCAGCGCTGTGCTCCATGCTGCTCCAGGTGGTTTTCCCCTCGTCTTGGATTTGCCAGTCTCCAGCACTCTTGTATGGGACCTCCCAATCTGTCCTTGCCTTCACTCCCTGAAGCGGTGTTTGTTGGGAAGTCCATGATGGCTTCTCAGGGTGTCCTTTTGCTCTTGCGTCTGCCTGGATGCTCTGCCCTATAGCCCACCCACTGTCCATCCTCTGGGCTTTCTGCCTGCCCTTTCTTTGGGTTCAGTGTTGTTCTGGGCTGCCGATTAAAATCACCTCATCCATACAAGGGATATTTCACGTGTTTTCCAGAGCTGGAGAAGTAACAGCAGAGAAGGCAGTATCAGAGGTGGGAGGAGATGCTGTCAGGGGGAGCTGTCGAGTTTGAGGAGCATCCTGTGGGGATGGCTGTGAAGGGATTGTGCACATGCGAAGGGAATGGTGAGAAGGGCTGGGGAGACTCCTGGATGTCCAGAAAAGAGGCTTTTTGGAGGCAGATATGGAGTTGGCCCAGAAGGGAGATATGAGTTACAATATGGAGAAAAGCTCCTTGTGGTATTGCAGTATTTTCCAAAGAGGTGAACTTTTCAGAGGAGTGGGTAGCATCTCAGTGAGAGACTAAACTATTCCTCCTAAGTCCCACCATGGTGGCTTTGGCATCCATTGTCTTCTGTGGAGGTCAGAGCAATGGCATTGTAATTTCCTATTGCTGATGGTGTGCCACCTGGAAGGAGACCTTCAATCTGCTTGGCCTTCAATACCTCAGCCGGGGGTTGTTGAGTTTTATGTGGTGTAGATGCAAGACAGAGAAATAATAAAACCCATCAGGCTTTCTTCAGTGGTGTGTCTGAACTTCTGTGAAACAGACCTGAACCAGTGACCTAGAGGTGAAGCTTTTTAGTTTCATTACTAGTCCCTTGAGCTGTCTTCTCGCTCTGTTTGTGACTCCAGGATCCCACCCGCTCAGTGGCATGGTGGGGTGGGGATGATACAGATCTGGATGGTCTGGGCAAGGCTCTTGCCAGTTTGCCCAAGTACTGTAGAATTTGCTGGGAGGGAAAAGGGCAATCTGAACATGAAAATTGCTGGTCTAAGCCAAACTAGAGCTACTAGAACCTTAAGAACGAGTGGTGAAATACCAAAATATGAGGATACACCAAAGGTAAGGAAAATTACAGTGTCGATACTGTCCTCATTTCATGTGGGTCATCACAAAATAGTCTTAAGGTACATAATCATTCAGTGTTTGTCAGATAGTGGTATCTGAATGGCCAACCTTGCAAGTACCTTCATTTCCTTAGCCCTGGGCTCACTAATGTGTGTGGTCTTGATGCCACCAGCAGCTGCCCTCAGGGCAGCAGTGTTGCTGGAAGAGGGTGCTGGTATCTTGCAGAGTTTTTCCACAATCTTGAACAGTTTTTCTTTCTTTGATAACCAAGTAATTTTTCTCCTCGAGGAGGGTCCAGGCTACCTCTGTTGCTTTGGACTTCCTGCAAAATAGTTTTTTCTTGTTTTATTTAATGATTTTTCAACATGAGCCACACCTTCAGGATCACAACTTTCCTCCCGTTATTCCACGAATGCATTAATTAGTGCAAGATGCTAAATAAGTCTGTAAAATCACATGAGAAACTGTGGATGATCTTTTCCATCCTTCATTTAACAAGCTTCATGTTTGAACATGTACAGTTTTCTATTTTCAAACTTGCATTGTTCTTTCAAGGCCAAATGAGACTTTTCTTTATACATAGTGTGTCTATATTGTGTGTGTATACACATAGCATATATTTCATATATATAAAACATCTTTTATATAGTGTTAATGTTCCCTAGACCAGTATAGGTAAAGAATTGTTAGTTTTATGAGGAGAGCTCAGGGAACCGTTGGCCACCACTGGCATTACCAGAGCAATGTGTTCCCTCAGTTCTGCGATGGCCCCTTCTCACCATGCTGGAGGCATGGGGGAAGAAGCCTTCTTGTCTTCTGTGCTTGTCTTAGAAATTTTAAACATAGCATTCCTCGGTTAAATTTCAAAATTGCCTTTGAGCCCCATCCAACCTGGTCAAGAACTGTGTGGGAATTTCTTTTGAATTAAAAGCCTGAATATGTTGTTTTGCTGTAGTTTCAATGAAATCTCCGCTCTTTAATTTCATTCTGACATTTCATCTGAAAATGTTGATGCTCGTGAGAGGACTGGGGATTTTATAGTCTGATTTAAATGGCTTTAGGGGTTTTCAGTTATATTTTGTATTTGAGAACACAGCTTAATTCTCTAGGTGTGTTTGAGCATGCCTTGGGGAGTGTCTGCTCAGCCCTGGGTTTGGGGTCCTTGGCGTGTTTCTCCAGAGGCGGGTCTGAGGATACAGTAATGGCATGTAAGTGATAAAGTCTCTGCCACTCTTCCTCTTTCAGAGAATTCGGTCGACAGTGGATGAAAAAGAACAGAAGCAGCTTCTGATGGACCTTGATGTAGTAATGCGAAGCAGTGACTGCCCGTATATTGTTCAGTTTTATGGCGCGCTCTTCAGAGAGGTGGGCACCCCAAACTTGCTTTATTCATAGCAGAGTTTGGTTTTTACTTTTTTTTTTTTTCTCTTTGCAGTTTCCAACTTGCAATAAGGAGGAGAAAGTTAATTTATGTTAGGTTTCTTAGCTCTCCGTATTTAATCAAGGGCACTTAACCAGGAGACCCCGACGCCTGGGTGCTGCTGAGCACACACATGCTATTCCCATTCCTTGTTATGTCTCTCAGTGTATTTCAGTCTCTCCTTCTTTTCTTCTCTCTTGGTGAGCTCTGGGTCCGTGTGTGCTGCTGAGCTGAGCACAGCTCTGCCACACAGCGCTTGGACCCAAAGGTGGCTTCTGCCAGTGGCTGTGAGATGGGACCCTGTGGAGGACCTGTGTTTCTGTCATGAAGGTCGCTGCTGTGACAGCAGCTCCCCGTGTCTGATGTGTGTGTGTGTGTGTCTGTAGCTGGGCTGTGGCAGACTCCAAACTGACACGCATCTTCCCTGAAGTGGTTTTTACCCGAGATACATAAGAAAACAAGGGCAACCACACTGGGTTGGACCAAAACTCCTGATGGGGTGTTCTGTCTCTGGCAGTGGCATCCAGGACCCACTTGCAGAAGCGTGTGTGATACTTTGCCCTGTAGCCTTCACTCGTATGCAGCTCAGTGTCTTCTGAGCTGGACATGCTGTCCTTGTGCTGAGTGATTGTTGCTGGATTTCTTTTCCATGGAAGTGTTCAGTTTGCCCTTGAATACATGTACCTTTTTTGCATCTGTGTTGCTCCCTGAGAGGCACTTTCCTTGCTTGTCCACCCCTTGTTTGAAGGCCATCACCTTGATTCATTTTGAATTTTCATCCTGCTGTTTTGAGTGGTGCCTTGATAGTTCCCCTAGTTTTTGTATTTGAAGATTTATCCATCCTCCTCAGGCCACTGGGGATTTTATGGACAGTTGCCATATTCCCCCTCTGTCATGTCTTACCCAGCCTGATAAGTGCCAGCCTGTGTCATACACAGAACCCCTTCCAGACCGTTGATCATCTTTCTTGCTGTTCTCTGAATATTTCCAGTTCTACTCTGTCCTTTGGGAACAGAGACCAGAATTGCATGACTGTTCTTGAAAAGAGCAGTGTCTGCAATAGCTGGCCTAGAGGCTGGAATTTTGCTTGGCCCTTCTACGCGTGTAGATACCGTTTGCCCTGAGGGGGTTATTCAACATGATGCTTCCATGAGCGCTTCCAAGCGAAGAGCAGAGTTAGGCTGTTGAGAGCGCTCTCAGCTGACCACTGTTAATCCTGACATTCGTTGCCTGTTCACGGCCAGGAATGCGATGTGAAATCACTGCTTGTTTGTGACTCCTTTAGCATCTACTTACTGTAGACATATTTTAAGGTAGACATGCTGCAGGGCCACAGAAGGTACCCTTCTGTCTCCTTGTACCTTTGCCGAGGTACTCCTGTTGCTGTCCAGCCCCAAATGACCAGTAAGAAGAGCTGGGAACTGGCCTTCTCCATCCAGCCCAGACAGTTTTATGTTGTGGTTGGAGGCCAGTCCTCAGGCCGAGCGAAGCCTGTTTAGTAGAGGCACAAGGAGAGGGATATAGCACTGTGTTGGAAGCGTTTGGTCCATTTGCAAGAACAGGAGTTTTGGAGAAGATGAATGTCCAAACCTGGTTACTGGTCCCCATCCTCCAGAGCAGCACAGCTCCTCTGTGGGGTGGACTATTCCTCTCCTGCAGTTGACCCGCTGTTGAAGTTGGCACAACGTAAGGGGGCAGTGATTTCCCCTTGCCTGTTACCCACTACTTCAGCAGAAATCCAGCACACCTACTCCAGGAAAAAAGGGAAATAGAGAACTGCTGGCTGCAAGTTGTCTTTGCATGTTATCAGGCATAGCAGCCTATGCACAGTCTTTTGGGGCTTTACCGGGGAAGTGTTAGAGAAAGAAGGTCAATGGTGTAGTTTAAGCTCAAAACTGGGACTGAATATTCAATTTCTGCTTCTAGATTGTCTGCCTCTGTAATTTTGGCAGATCCTCTGGCTTTAAATATCAGTCTCTAAAATAAGGAAAATCATCCTTCCTTTTCCCATGCTGCGCTTTTTGTTATCTGTTTAAACATGAAGCCATTTTGGGTGAGGAGATGTTGTCCATGTGTACACAGGACAAGCTCCTATCAAGAGTGGAGCCTCAGCCTTGGCTGAAAATTTCCAGCTTTGCTGACATACAAACGATAAGGCGTTGTGAGGAAAAGTCTCTGGGCAAGACAGTATTTTGCCAGATGCTGATGAGCAACATGTTCAGAGCTGTGTGAGCCCGTCACCTCTCTGCAGCTCCAGGCACATCCCAGGATCTAAGTGTAAACACATATACAGTACAAAAACCTGCCTTGATCAGCATCCAAATGTCAGCCTGGCTTCTGCTGCTCCCTTTGTCTTGTCCAAGAATCCTGTCCTCCTGCAGCCAGGCAGAGCTCCTTGGGTGCTCCATCAGGGACAGGTTTCAGTAAGGTCACTGTGAGTTATACCGTGTTGGTCCCTGAAATTCCCTTTTCCACCCACCCTCAGCATCAGTGGCATTTGCTTCTAAGATGAAAGTGGCTTCCCCTCTTCTCAGTCCAGTATGACCAAGGGGATCTTCCAAGTCATGTACCTCAGAGGCACACAGGGTGAGCTGGTGTGCTTGGATAAGGGATTCGGTCTTGTTATATTAATTACATGTTCTAATATTAATTACATCTTTTAAAGCTAGGAAGCTGTGACAGCAGAGATGCGCAGAAAGGAATAAAAGAGTTTCACCGGTATGTTTGAACCTGTCTCACTGCCCCACTCCGCTTAGCAGATCTGTTCCCAAATAACTGAACGATCCATGTCACAGCTGCACCATCCCCTGGGTATAAGAGCACATGGGACATTACTAAAGACTGAACTTCTCTCAGAAAGTCCTACAGTAAAACATGTGTAAAAAAGGCTCTTTGTTCCAGCATTTCAACGTGAAAAGTAAGGAAATAAGTTCCAAAAGGCAGATCCTCTTGGGTCCACTTGCTCCGAGCCAGGATTCAGATTTTCCAGGGACGGGTGGAACTACCGATAGGAAGTCTTCTTCTGCCTGCTCCTAAAAGGAAGACTTCAAATTGAACCTCTCTGGAGGAGCTGGAACACTGAGGAGGCAGCTTTCACAATCAGGTGATGGACAGGAAGATGACAGTGGGCTCAGGAGCGGCGCAGGGAAAGGCAGGTGCCTCTCTGTAAGGGTGAGCTGTCGATGGGGAGAACCAGACCTAAGCTTCTGGATCCCTACAGCTTGGGGAGTGGGAGGACTGAACCAAATTGGACAGAACTGCTCAAGGATTTATTTTGAAGACAGATGAGTATCCCAGCTTGCAGTTCGGAAAGTAACTGCAAACAGACAAGTTACTGTTGCAGTCTCTGTGACTATGAAAAGTTTGATTTAGAAAGGCAAAAAAGACTACACAAATACTTTTCCCTAGTTATATTCTGTCTCACTTGTTCAGCAAGCATCTTCTAATAGGCAAGGTCTTGTCTGGGAACTGGTCCTGCCTGTCCTTTAGAAGCCAGCATCATAACACATATTATTTGCTTCTTGTTATTTAATCATATGGGACATCCTTCTGTCTATACCTTATACCTTTGTATAAGGTAATGTGTAACCATGCAAAAACTACAAGTTGATTGCTGGGAACAGGACTTTGCTTGAGTTTATTGGTACACATCAGATGAGATTAAATTGCCTGTTGAATGAAACAGCAACAAAGTTGAAAAAGTAAGAGATGCCATTTCAGCCTTTGCATGGAGTAAGGGGCTTAATTGATCTGATGCCAGATAGTGCATCTGCTGGGGTCAGGTCCTCCATGGAACAGCATGTGCTCACACCTGCTCCCATTGATGAAGCTATGACCTTCACGTCACCGTGTTAAACCTCCCTGTGATATTACAGCATCCTTCATATGCTAGTGCAGCTGTTGAGCTCTATTACTTTGTTCTCCAACAATCCTAGGTAGAAAAAAAAAATTAAACCTTTTTTTTCAATAACAGAAGGAATCCCTGAGCACTGATGTTGTGATGTGTGGCAGTTGAAATTATTTTCATGTCCACAGACTGACATGCATCTAGTAAAGGCTGGAGAATTAAGAGAATCAGAAAGAGAAAGGCCTGGAGGAAAGTGCAGAAGGGGTAGCTATACCAGGGGCTATAGAAGGGATTCGGTGGCTGATGAATCATAAAATCATCAAATTGTAGAATGGCTTAGGTTGGAAGGAACCTTCTAAGATCATTGAGTCTGACCCCCTGCCCTGGGCAGGGACATCTTCCACCAGACCAGGTTGCCCAAAGCCCCGTCCAACCTGGCCTTGAACCCCTTCAGTGATGGGGCAGCCACAGCCTCTACTGAAAGCTTTACAGTTAATCTAGTTTGAGACAGTACCTGTAAGGCCAGGAACATTTGGTTGGTTATGACCACACTAATTGCTTTTTCAAAGTAACTGATCCTGTTACTTTTCTTCTCAAGAGGAGAAGAGGAAAAAAGCCTTGTTTGACTTGGGATCTGAGCAGTGACTCCTACACAGTGCGAGCGTAGCCCAGCCAAGTTTAAACAAACAAGCTCAATAGTTGATAAAATTATTCAATGCAAAATTCATAGCGATTTGCAAAACCTGCCTGGGAAGCCAGGTAAATTAGCCTGTGGGGAGCTTCTGCTGGTTAGAAGAGCTGGTATATGGGTATGGATATGTCAGTAGCACAGACTGACGTTGGTATGAATTGTGGACATGTTCTTGGTCAGTTCATAGAAGATGTTTGCTCTCTTTGCTATTGATGCACAACACCCTATTTCTGTGGAAGTCTTTGGCTGTCTTGGCTTTACTCAAGGTATCTGTCCCCATGATCAGTGCCCAGTCCATAGGAGGAGTGTCCTGTGTCACATAAGGATATGTGAGGGTGATGACATTCTTCATTCTCACTGGTGTCAATGTAACTTGCATAAAAAGTTGGCCACTTGTGCAGTGCGCTGATCTGAAACCTTCAGCGTAGGTATCACAGAAGGGTTGAGGTTGGAAGGGACGTCTGGAGTTCACCTTATCCAACTCCCATGCTCAGGCAGAGCCACCTAGGGCCACTTGCCCAGGGCCATGTCCAAATAGTTTTTTTTAATATCTCCGAGGATGGAGACTCCACAGCCTCCCTGGGCAACCTGTGCCAGTACTCAGGTGCTTTCTGTTGTGGTTTAACCCAGCAGGGAGTGAGTGAACACCACAGCGCCATTCACTCCCTCTCCAAGTGGGATGGAGCAGAGAATCAGGGAAAAAAGGTAAAACTCGTGGGTTGAGATAAAGACAGTTTAGTAGGACAGAAAAGGAATGGAAAATAATAATAATGATTAAAGAATATACAAAACAAGTGATGCCCAATGCAGTTCCTCACCACCTGCTGACTGATGCCTGCCCAGTCCCTGAGCAGTGACTGCCGCTCCCTGGCCAACTCCCCCCAGCTTTATGTGCTGAGCATGACATCTCATGGTCTGAAACGTCCATAGAATTGTCCTGGTTGGAAGGGACCTTTCAGATCATCGAGTCCAACCATCAACCCAACACTGCCAACTCCACCACTAACCCATGTCCCTCAGCATCACATGTGCCTGGCTTTTAAATAACTCCAGGGATGGTGACTCCACCACTGCCCTGGGCAGCCTCTTCCAAGGCTTGACAGCCCATTCAGTGTAAAATTTTTCCCAATATCCATCCTAAACCTCCCCTGAAACAACTTGAGGCCGTTTTCTCTTGTCCCTTTTGTCACTTGGGGTCAGCTGTCCCAGCTGTGTCCCCTCCCAACTTGTTGTGCACCCTCAGCCTGCTCACTGGTGGGGTGGTGCGAGAAGTGCAGCAGGAGCTAAAACATCCCTGTGTTATCAACACCGTTTTCAGCACAAATCCAAAACGCAGCCCCATACTAGCTACTGTGAAGAAAATTAACTCTATGCCAGCCCAAACCAGCACACCTTCATGGTGAAAAAGCGTTTCCTGATATTCAGAAGGAACCTCCTGTGCTTCAGCTGGTGCCCACTGCCACCAGTCCTGTCACTGGGCACCACTGAAAAGAGCCTGGCTTCATCCTGGGGTGCATCAAGAAGAGCGTGGCCAGCAGGTTGAGGGAGGTCATCCTGCCCCTCTACTCTGCCCTGGTGACGCCCCATCTGGAGCACTGTGTCCAGTTCTGGNCCAGTGACAGGACAAGCGGAAATGGGCACAAACTTGAGTATAAGAAGTTCCACCTAAACATGAGGAGGAACTTCTTTACTGTGAGAGTGGTAGAGCACTGGAAGAGGCTGCCCAGAGAGGTGGTGGAGTCTCCTTCTCTGGAGACATTCAAAAACCACCTGGACAAGTTCCCTGTGCGACCTGCTCTAGGTAGACCCACTCCGGTGGGGGGTTGGACTTGATGATCTCCAGAGGTCCCTTCCAACCTCATATGATTCTATGATTCTATCCTCTTTGCACCCTCCCCTCAGGTATTTACATACATTGGTAAGATCCCCCCGAGCTTTCTCTTCTCCAGGCTGAATGGTCCCGTCTCTCCCAGCCTTTCCTTACAGCAGAGATGCTTCAGTCACTCAGTCATCTTAGTGGCCCAATGCTGGATGTGATCATATCTCTCTGGTACTGGGGAGCCCAGAACTGGACACAGCACTCCAGGTGTGGCCTCACTATGGCTGAGTTGAGAGGAAGGATCCCCTGCCCTGACCTACTGGCGATGCGTTGCCTAAGGCATCCCAGGGCACCGTTAGCCGCCTTTGTAGCAGGGGCACTTTGGTGGCTCATGGTGAACTTGGTGTCCACCAAGACCCCTAGGTCCTTTTTCTGCCAGGCTGTGTTCCAGCTGAGTGGTGTCTTTGTGACATGCTCACTTGTCAACTGGGAACTCAGTACTCAGTATCCTTGTTGCTGGTGAAGCAGATTTTGTGTGTGCTGGAGCCGGGCAGGGTGTTTTGAATGAAACATGCAGGGTGTTCCTGAACATTTTTTGGAATGCCTACAAGATGTGGATTAGCATCTAGCAATCTAATACCCGGTAAGGACTAAAATACATTATTTGGAAGAATAGCTCTAATGGGAAGAGAAAATTGAAATGCTTCTTCCATCATTTTATAATTGGAAATCAACCTGACCTGAGAGTGTAAATTAAAGAGAAACTTTCATTAAGATCATTCTGTCCTCACAATTCACGGTGAAGCAGAACTTCCTTGTGCACATCAGTGCTTTTTTGTATTTGGTCAGAAAGGGGCTGGGTGACCAGCATCCAGTCATCCCTGTCAGTCTTCTTTTTGTTCTTGCTAAAATTCATCAGCTTTCCCAATGGCTAAGTCCTTTCAGGACCCAGGCAGAGATAAGAACCTGTAAAAAGTTCTGAATCTTGCCACCAGGCTTAATGAAGCTGCACGGTTGAAAAAGTCTGATGTCTTTTTTCATGCATCTTGCTGACATGAATTTAAGTTGATCAGGTAGATTTTTATGTTACCAGATCAATAAATGCCCACATCCAGGATTTCTGTATGGCATATACTTCAGGAGACCAAGTAAACTCAAGTCTTTCCTGGCACTTCTGAATCATGCATAGGTTTTCTTAATGCTTAAATTAACAGTGGGTAACACTTTATTGTACTTGTTTGAGCGTGCAGTAGCACGTACATCCAGCCCCACAAGCGCACAGTGTTGTGAAGCGCTAATCACTAATCAATGTTGCGAAGCGCTAATCAATGCCTGTTGAACTACTCGAATCCAAAAAATTCCACCTAAACATGAGGAGGAACTTCTTTCCTGTGAGGGTGGCAGAGCCCTGGAATGGGCTGCCCAGAGAGGTGGTGGAGTCTCCTTCTCTGGAGACACTCAAAACGTTCCTGTGCAACCTGCTCTGGGTGGACCTGCTCTGGCAGGGGGTTGGACTAGCTGATCTCCAGAGGTCCCTTCCGACCCCATGTGATTCTGTGATTCTGTTGTTTCACTTGAGTTTGCTTTTGCTGTCCAAACACCAGCCGTTGTGACCGGGCAACTGGAGACATTCACAGTACTGGTGCGACTGGAGATGGGCTGTCAGGGGTTTCAGTGTTCTGGTGTTCCTGTACCAGTCCTGTCCCCAGCAGTCTCGGCACAGTGACACGGGAATATAGTACAGGGATGGCTTTTTATGTGAAGCTGGTCAGAACAGAAGCAGTGTTTTGGTCCTGCAGCCAGTAGAACAAGTCCGCGTTGGCTGTCACTGTAGAGGCTCTGGGTGGCTCCAGGTGCCCGGGTTTGTGCCGTCACTAGCGCTGGATCCACACTGCTTCCCCTGAGCCACCCTCAGTAACGTGGAGGTGCCTCAGCCACGCTTTGCATTTGTGGCCAGTGCTGAAAAGGGAAATTCTCCGCACATGCTCCCTGATTTCTTTTCTGCAGTGTAAATCTGAGCAGGTCCTCAACCAAATTCACCCATAGCCATCCTTTTTTTCTCCAGTAGCTTGAACTCACCTTCCTCCATGTCTGCTGAGATGCCAGTCATGTCCTCTGCCCGTTGTGCTGACTTGCCTCTTTTGTGGTGGTGTCTCTGCTTCTGTGTCTGGCACAGCACCTTTTCCATCCATCCCTCCTGCTTTGGTTTGGGTGAAATGCATGTTTTCTGGGCTCAGGCGTGTAGCAGCCCTTTTGCTTGGGTGGATGGATGTTACCTCCCACTCTACCTTGTGATGGTGTAAGAAGCCTGGTGCCAAATGAGCAGTGCAAAATGGGGCTGCCCGTGGCTTGGAACTCACAGTCGCCCTCCCCAGCCAGCCCACTGGTGGCTCAGCCTTTCTCAGGAAAGCTGATCCCCCTCCTCTGGGAAGGGAGAGGCTCTCGGGGGCAGCGTCCCTCCTTTGGCAGGAGGCGCTGATGGATTCGCTGTCACTGAAACAGCAGCACCCGTGAAGCTGGTGGCACCTGGGACACTTGCTGACCGTGTTCTGTGTGTATGGCTGAAGCAGCCCTGCGGGTGCATGACAGCCCCAGACCACACTGGGTGGCCCCGTGGCCTCTGCTGATGCCGGCGTGCAGTGTGTGTGACAGCACCTTTTCTCTCCCGCTAAACCAAGCACTTAGACTGGGGGCATCCATCTTGGCAGATGCAGCGCCTTGGCTTGGGTTTCACAGGAGGTCATTCTGAGCAGTCAGAAAAGCCCTTTTTAGCCTCAAAACCTGGGGCTCTTCAAGTTTTTTAATCGGCTAAATGTAACTTGAGACCTGCTGCTGGCTCTTGGGAGCACTGGGAGCTTGTCTCAAACAGAAATGACTTGGGTGTGCAGAACCGGAGCCCTCACTTTCCCACTCCTCCAGCCTGTCCCTACCCCAGGGCTTTTTCTGATTTCATTCCCAAAAATATAGAGTTTGGTTGGTTTGCGTTTTGTCTGTCTACCTTCTGTAGGATAATCACTTGGGGAAGTTTCTCCTCTATCCCAAGAGCATGCAGTGTATTGGTAACCGAGAGGCGCCCTGTGCTCTGAGCCACCCCAGCAGCACAGCGCAGCGCCAGCGCCAGTGGTTTGGGTGCTGTGTGGTCAGGATGGGACAACCAGGCTAACCCACTCCATTCTGCGCAGAGCTTTTGGCAGCTAATGCAATTTTAAAGCTCACTGTAATACAGCCTGTCAACGACAGGTGCAAGTACATTGTTTCTGGTGAGGACAGGTCTAGTTCTTGTATTTCAGTCTGTCTGGCATTGAAGAGTGGCCTCAAGCACATGAGTCTACAGATAACAGCTCACACAAAGCCTTCTGATTGTAGAATGTTCAAAAAAATTGAAACAACTAAGATCAGTCCAGGGCTAAGCTGTTCATCGCCACATGCTAAACACATGCTAAAACAAAAGATGAAGTCCTTTTGTAGGTCCTCTTGGTAGGGATCTATTTGTCATCTGCAGCAAATCCATTGTGAGCGGGTGGATTTACAGATCTCAGGAGAGAATTTGATAAAAAGATGTGTTATTCTTCTGTGATAGCTGAGCTTAGCTTGGTTTAACACAGATACTAGAATGTTTTACAATTTTCTGCATTTAAATAGCTTAACTACAAGAAGGAAATCAACAAAACTTTCCATATACTTGAAAATTTTTTTCATTTTCTCTTGCTTAGATGATATTTCTGAATGTGATGTGAAATGTCCTCTGTCCATATCAGGGTTGTTGTAAACTGCAAGGGGTTTTTTTAGTCTTGCTGTGCATGCTCACGTCTCACTGTGCCTTCAGCCTTCTGGAGAGCCAGGTAGTTTCTGAGACTTGGATTCATCTAGGTTCAGACATCTAAAGTGGAATGTCAGGTCTGAGCTGGTGAGCCAGATTCCTCTGCAGGTGAAGGGGGTTGGGGGAAGGTACGTGTAGGGGTGAGTCTTCCATTGCTAAAAAGAATCAAGATCAATTCTGTCCTTCCTGTCCCATGCATGTTGCCGTTCATATGTGTTACTGGGTTCAGAGGATCTCTTTACGCGCTCTGGATATTTGTTTCTTGTTTTAGCCTGGCAGTAACACAAATTCTTTTCTCTTTCCAGGGTGACTGTTGGATCTGTATGGAGCTCATGTCTACCTCGTTTGATAAGTTTTACAAATATGTATATAGTGTATTAGATGATGTTATTCCAGAAGAAATCTTAGGCAAAATCACTTTAGCTGTGAGTATTTTGTTAAACCTTTTTTTCTCTGTGTGTTTTTGAAGCTAATGTGATCTCTTGCCCTCACGTGTGAGAAATCTGGTTGATCTGCCTGCAGCAGAACTGCTATTCTGTTGCACCATGGTTTTAATGATCGTGGAGTATAGTCTGACTTTCCCATAGCATATTGCATGATGGAAAAGCAGGTCCTGGGGTTTGTAATTGGTTCATAAAGACACCCCAGGACCAGCTTTCTGCTCTGTCTGCTTGAGCATCAGTGCTGCAGCGTAGTCACCAGTCCCTCCTCAGGGACAGCTTCATGTGTGCTGGTGGTGGCATCAATGGAAGCTGGGCACAGGTCGCCTCATCGCAAGGAAGGTGCCTAAAATAGATCGGTTGTCTCCCCTCCTCTTGTTTGTTGACTTGTTTGTAAAGGGAACAAGGGATTGGGCATTTATAGCCAGGACACGTGAACCCCATCAAACCATTAAAGAACAAGGGTCTGGTCTCAGTAAGTTGCGAGCCCTCTCTCTGGAGTCTGTGGGGAAAGGTTGGTGCCTCTGTGCGGGAGCTGAGTTCCCATCTCGTGATGCTTCAGGTGATGAAGTGAAGTGAGATGAAGCTCACCCAGGGTATCTGAGTGCAGCCCTGGTACACAGACCCCTCTGCCTCCCTTTTAGGAGCCCTGTAAAATTATCCTTGGCTGTGCCAAAATGAACTCTTGTCTAAACACAAGGGCATGTTTTGGCCCTGCAAAACAAACATTTTGTTTTGGGCTGTTGAGGAACGTGTATTGGAAGGTGTCCCTAAACCTCTGTCCTGCTGCTGCCTGTGAAAATCTGTCAAGTCCATTAGATTTCTGCAGGGGATGCTGTGCCAGTCCAGTCCAGAGAGGCCTCTGGTAGCCTTGTGCGAAGGCTCCAAAAAGTACAAATGGATCTTCAACAGGTGGAGAACCTGGTTGATGTTTTCTTGACTGAACTTGGAAGTCCTGGCCCAGTAAAAAGCCAATGCCTTGCCAAATGAATTATTTCAGTAAGGCTGCTGGAAGGTGAAAGGCTGCAGAAGCGAAACACCGTTCTGGAGTAGCAGGGGAAAATGCGAGTGAGCACTGAAGCTGTGCCATGTTGGTGAGAGATGGGGAAACTGCCTCTGCATTGGCTTCAGCACGTGAAAGCCGTGGTGAGCTGGCCCTGAGCCCTCAGAGAGAGGGGAGGCTGCTCAGCAAGTCACAAACCATGACCTCTTGAAAGGATATGGGCAAGTTCTTCTTGGTGCCTGATTTTGGGAGAAAAACATCTTCACTCTTCTTAGGGGCATCATTATGAAATGTTGAGCCTGACCTGGGCCTGCTGCCACTTCTTACAGCCAACAGGCTGCCTTGACCGCTCCTATGCTGTCACATGTTTAGATGTTTATGGCCGAGACTGAAAATCCTATCAAAGGCAGCTGATGGCTGTTCTGCAGCCCGTGGGATGCATCATCTTACCACCAAACAACTCAGTGTATTACTGTCCAAAGCAAGACTTGAGACATAGACAAGGGATGGGTTAAAGGTCTGTCCTTCCGGAGTACACTGCTTGGAGTTATATGTAATTCTGTGGGAGGAAGAAAAGGAGTTCCTTTTAGGGTTTTCAGGGTGTTCAGGGTGACATGCTGGCCCATTTTGGCTTGGACAGACCTTGCAAGATGTTTTCCCAATGAACATTTATTGGACAGGGAGTTGACGTGAGTTTTGAAGCTCTCAAGGGAAGTTTCTCTGCTTACTCGGTGCAGGCAGTACTCTGTGAAAGTGGACCGAAGCTTTAACTCCTAGCCAGGGAGGTGGCCACCTCGGTTGTTTCTGGCCTGGGAGTGAGGGATGGATGGACTGAGTAATCTCAAATTTTCCATACCTGGTACCCACAACAGATCTGAGGATGCAAAGGCCAGATGTGTGGTGTGGGAAGTCGGGGGCTGCTCTCCTTCCTTCACATTGCACCTGAAGGCAGCCCAGTGCCAGAAGCTCCTGAGGGAGGTGCTCTGCACAGGCTGGCTTTGGGAGCCGAGACAAGTTCTGACTAGAGCTTGTGGTCTGGAGTTTGTTTCTGCCCCTTTTCCTAGAAAACAAATTAAGAATAACATTTAATAACTCTGGTATGAGAACATGCCCTGAGTATCTTAGACCTTGAGGGCATCCAGGTCCAGAAGGTCTATGTGTGCACCGCCCTGGTAGCCCCATCCTGTGCAGGTGGTGTGTGTGCTGCAGCTCACAGCTCCCCCAACCACCCTTCATTCCATCTTAGCACTCCTTTACCCCAGGTGGAAGAGCTGTGAGCATCTGCTTCATGCACGTGAGGGTTGGGACAGAAGCTTCTGGCAGGGTCAGCTGGGATTGAACCCAACATTCAGTCATTGTGTCCAACAGGCTTTCTCTTGCTGGAGCTCAGATCCGAGGAGGCCATTCAGTCTCATTCCTCTGCAGACCTGCCTGAGAATCAGTTGGTGGTTTGTTGTTCAGAGACGTAGCAGCTGCTGCTGCCAGAGCAGAGACCTGCACTGGAGGAGCAAGGTGGGCGGCAAGGAGGAGACAGCCCTTCTGCTGCCCCAGAACCTGCCAGAGCTTTTAATTACCTAAACGCTTGAATGTGGGGCAAGGTGAGCCTCCACTCTTGGGAGTTATTCCTTGGTGCCAGACTTCATCCTTGCTGTGGCACAGCGTCAGAGCGCTTTGCAGCACAGCATGAGCACCCTCTGACCATCATGTTCAAGGCAGTTTTTTTGGCCATAGGCTCCAATGATATTTTCAGTGGAAGCAAAATGAATTGAAATGGTGAATTTTCAGGGGTTTTTAAAATCATCCTGTGAAATCAGGCTCCCTTAGTGCCTCTCCCATTTGATGGTGAATGGCTAAATCAGAACAGCCTCCTCTGCGGCTCCTCACACTGCTGCTGCTGAGGCGGTGAATGGGAAGAGTGTTATCTCCTGAAAAAGTCCAGCCCAGGGCTTGCAATAAGTTCCTACTCAAGACAATTAACATCAGAAATTGCTTGACTTCACCTCTCGCTCCCCTCTCCCAGACTGTGATCTTCCCGGGTTACAGTAAGTGCTGTCTGTTTACTTAAGCACATGCCCTCTCTTATGTCACCTTCTGTTTGCAGGAAAGATTGTGAGAAAAATGCTTTAATGACATATTACAGATTCATATCTCAACATATTAAATGTTCTCCCCCTGTTCTTGGAGCTCCAAACGTTTAATGATCACAGAAATCTTATGACATTTGCTTATTTTTCATCTGTTTTTCTTTCCTAGACTGTGAAAGCACTAAACCACTTAAAAGAAAACTTGAAAATCATTCACAGAGGTGAGTTCATGTCTTTTCTTCTTGCCTACAAAAATCCTTGCAAGGATTTTAAGCGGCCTTTACTTCAAGTCAAAGTGTAATTAGCATGGGTACTGCCGCCAGGGTGAGCGCAGGTTTTGCACAAGTGTGTCCCCAGTGGCTGCTGTGTTGCCACTTCAGTCTGTGCTTTTCCATAAAAGCGTGGTTTCGGGGTTGTTGGGTGTCCACCTCTGTCTCCGGGCACGTGGCATCTTTGGGGCTAGCTCCACATCCCGCTCAGGATGCTCAGCACCGGGGAGGGCATCCCCTCCATCCCCCCTGCCAGGGGCACCGCGGGGCACATTCTGCGCAGCTGCTCTTCTGGAAGTTGAACCCTCCAGCAGTGACTTACCCGTTTAAATTTCTTTCCCTCACAGACATCAAACCTTCCAATATCCTTCTGGACAGAAATGGGAATATTAAACTCTGTGACTTTGGCATTAGCGGACAGCTTGTGGACTCCATTGCCAAGACGCGCGATGCCGGGTGCCGGCCGTACATGGCGGTGAGTGGGGCGGCCCTGGGCTCCTTCCGCTGCCTGCGCGGCCGTGCCTCTCCTGGCTCTGGTGTCAGCTTCTTCCCATGGGATGAGCACCCCCTTCCCAGATGACACTGAGCTCTGGAATGAGCGCTGCAGCTGGCAGCATCAGCAAAGGCATCCAGGCTGCAGCAAAGTGACCAAATTCCCTTTTTTTTGCTGGGTCCCTGTGCTGCTGGTGGCACTGGGGCAGAGAGCTGCTCTGGGACACCAGTGCCTGCTCCTGTTGCAGCCCAAACAGTCAGGGGGCAGGCAGTGCCTCCGGGCGTGGGGTTTTCTTGGTCTGCAAGAAATCCTTTTGCCACGGTAAGATCACGTCACAGGAGTTATTGCAGAGCAGAATTATAGTGATTTTGCAAACCACTTCGATTCCAAAGTGTGCCATAACTTCCATCCAGCACAATGTGATTCCGGTGCAGCGGCAGCAGAGCAGCTGTGGGGAAATGGCTGGGGCTGAGCTGTGGCTCCGTGGAGTCTGTCCTGCCCCTTGGCTTCCCTCCCCTGCCAGGGAGAAAAGCGGTGGTGGGGATTTTTGAAGCTGTCTGAGGGTTTTAAACATTTCTGTGCTTCGGGCTGCTTTGAAAATGCATCTTTTGGTTTGACATGAGGTAGGGGAGCCTGCAAGGGGCTGTTTCTGCTGTTGTCAATGGAACTTTAATTTCAGTGGCTGTGTTTAATTGTCATCACTTATGTTATGGCTCTATATGCTGAATAATACTGTTTTTTGAATTCTCATCCTTACCACCAAGGAAACAAGAAAGGAAAAATCTCTCTCTTTTGTGATAGAGTGCCCATCTGGTCCGGGGAATGGCTCTCATGTGGCTTTTATCTGACGGTGGTGGCCAAAGCAAAACCTGCCCGTCCCCATCCTGAGCTGCGCAGAGTTTCTGAGATTTAGAGCATTTGACCTTTTCCATTCACTGTCCAGAGCAGAGCGAGTTACAAAACAAGCTGGAGAGAAGAGTACCGATGAGGTCTGTTACTGGAGCCCGGTGCTGTGGTACAGCAAAGGGTGTGCGAGCCCTGGCTACCTGTCGTGGTGAAACGGGGCAGAGTGGGGAGTTGGTTTAGATGAAGATGTTGTGAGGCTGGACACCAGCAGGGGCTGTCTCTGCTCTGAGCTCTTCTGGCGAGTGCATTGGAGGTCCCTGCAGGGAAGGGGATGTTCAGAGCTGCCCGGTTAGTGAGAGGTGAGGTGCTGAGGGGAGCAGAGGGAGCGCCCAGGAGGGCTGGGCTTGTCTCACCCCAGCCTGGGTGTTTGTGCCTCAGACTGCAGGTGCTTCCCATCGCACCCCTCTGTCGAGTTATGGCTGTTGCTGACTTTCCCCTGTCCTCTGAGGTGTGCATTGGGTCTGTAAATAGGGCTTTTGAAAAATTGCTCACTCTTTCCCACCTCCCAAGTTCAGTGGGCTATAATTACAGGAATTAATGTTCCTACTTTTCCCTAAACCCGTGGGTAGAGGGTTAGCTTTGCACAGGCTGTTGGTTTAGTCATGACAGCGTGTCTGGAAATAGCTGTGCTGCTTCATTTCCCCTGGGACTCGGGTGGGTGGGTGCTTCTGGTAGCCCCTTGTCTTTCCTCCCTGTCTGTGCATATCCACCCTGCTCTCCGCATCTCCATCACCAGCTCCACACTCTGTTGGATTTTTAAGTGAGCAAAAGTGTTTCGGTTCAGTTTGTGATTTTAAGAGCCTTGGCACGGTATAGGGTTTGTGAGATGAGCCAGCAGCTGGCAGGCGGTGTGGGAGATGGCTGGCCTCTTCCCTTCTGCTCTCCAGGCTCGGTGACTCCTCTCCAAGTACATGAGCTTTTCCATGTACTGAGAAGCCTGTGAAACAGGGAGATGTCCCCAGCACTCAGGCACATCTGCCAGCTCTTCCTCAAAGCCAGGAGAGGCTGTGATCAAACCTGGATGGAGTTATGTCAGTTACACTCCTTTCAAAAGGATTTTGTCTTTTTTTGGTGAAAATAGGTGACTATTTTTAGTACAAAATAATGTGACTGTGTCCAGCCAGGGAGCGCTGGATGATGCTCCCTGACAATGGGAGCGTCTTGCTCTGCAAAGCCTCCTTGGCCTGTGGCACTTGCAGTAATTCTGGTAGCACTTGCCCACTGAAGGAACCTGATAACGCCGTGTTCGCTGGAGCTGGGTCCCCAAG
The DNA here is from genome assembly GCA_013399435.1 of Arenaria interpres. Taxonomy (NCBI): domain Eukaryota; kingdom Metazoa; phylum Chordata; class Aves; order Charadriiformes; family Scolopacidae; genus Arenaria; species Arenaria interpres. The sequence continues at coordinate 1,506 of VXAK01016890.1, read as the reverse complement.
TAGCTGCTGACAACAATAACATTGGAAGTTGGCCAGCGTGACTGCGAGCAGCCTGATCAGGCAGCAGGAGCCACGTCCAGCTGCTGAGCCAGCGCTGCGGGGTTTAACCAAAATTGTAAGAGCTGTCACAGAAAGCACATATCAGCCTTGGAGCCACCAGTGCTGGAGAAGGTGATTTGCTTTTGGCTTTGAATTCCCCTGTGATCATTATATTGAAGCATGTGTCGGTGCCTTGTGTTCTCTGAAAGAAAGGCAGGAAGGACCGAGGCAGCAGCCCAGGCTGTGTGTGAGCGCCCCGAGACCCCTGCCCGGCCCAGCACCAGGGGTTTGCTCTGGCTGAAGGCTTACCTTGTGCTGATGGCAGCCTTAAACCTGCCATGGGGCTAAGATCGCCCCTGGCCCTCCCCGGCAATCCCGGCACTGATTCCCATGGCAGCGCTGGTTGGGGTGGGAGCCGAATGCCACGCTGGAGCTGGCGGTCCTTGTGGCATTAGTGCCTCTGCCATCGGAACGCTCTGAGGAACCCAGTTCCTGTGTCAGGGAGGAGGGATGAGACTGGAAGTGAGGGAGAGGAGGACCCAGCCAGCCTGAGGACGGATGTCCTGCCCTGCCCTGGGCCTTTGGGACCTCTCCAGGGGCAGAGTTGGATGGTGTCACACGCGTCCACAGTCCCTTGGACCTTTTCCCGGATCACCTGGGAGCTGCGAGCTGTGGCTGTGCCCGGGTGCCAGGGCCCTGCCCTGCTTCAACCACCATCCCCTGGTCTCCCTGCAGGGCAGATGCTGCTGAGGAGTTGTCGAGAGGAACCCACAACAATTTATTGTCGTTTAGACAGTTACTCTCTCCCGATGACTCCTGCCCATCCAGGAAAGGGAGTTGGGAAAAAACAAGGAAACCCAAGGGTTGAAATATAAACAGATATAAGAGAATAGGACTAAACAATTAACATTAATAACACTAAAGAACCACTATTGCTCCCGCTACCGATATAAAATACACAAGGACCATACCCAGCCCATTCCCCAGCAGAAGCCGTGCTCTCCCCGCAGGGACAGCCAGTGTGGGACCCTGCGAGCGCTGAGGCTTCGGGAGGAAGGGAAGGGCTCAGGGCTCCGGCACCGGGACAAGGAGTTCTCAGGGTGCCAGCCATCAGGCGACAGAGAGAGAACTCCTCAGCAAAAATTCTAATTTATATTGAATATGACATTCATGGTATGAAATAACCCCGTTGGCAGCTTGGGTCAAGTGCCCAGGTCTAACTCCTCGTCATCCCCACACCTGGGGAGCTTGGAAACACTGAGACCTTGAAACCCACATACCGTGGCTGGCTATAAAGTAAATACTCTCACCAATTCAGACACTAGAGTCTTCTAAAAGTTCAGTTTTCCCAAGCATTAGAAGAGAATTTATTGAAAAAAAAAATACTGAAAGAGGAGNAAAAAAAAATACTGAAAGAGGAGTTATTCCTGTGTCACAGGATCCTGGATTGGCAGGGGTTGGAAGGGA
>VXAK01016881.1:27417-79354 GCA_013399435.1 Arenaria interpres | reverse complement strand
TTTTTTTTTGTTTTTAATGATATTATTTCTACTGATGGCTCATATCTAAAGCTAGAAGTTATCTGAAATTTTATTTTAAAAAAGTAGCTGGTGACTCCTATTTTCTTTGGAAGTTGAGCACATATTTAAGTGTCTCACAAATCTTCTTGATCTTGATCTTCAGCTCAGAGTTGAGAATTAATTTAACCTCTCTGGACATAAGATTATCTTCAGTATTTAAGCCATAGAAGGGAAGCAACACATTTAAGAAATTCTAGTGCATGTATCAGAAATACTGGTCCTGGGATGGGCACATAAAGACTTAATGCTTATAAAGAATAACATCCCCTAAAAATAAAATCACAAAAACAAACCAAAGAATAGCCAAAACCCAACAGATGTGTTATCTAGCCTGAGAATGGAACTTAAGTGTGTCAGATTACTTTGAAATTCTCAATGTATTTAGAGTTACTCTTTTCATAAATGTCTTTTCCATCTAGTTTGATAGGATTCCACCGATGATACTTTTTGCTGGAAAATGGCTTCCTAAATGAAAAGCCCTTACAATAAGTGAAGATTAAAAGCTGTCTTAGGGCCATTATTTAAAAAAAAAAAAAATTTAACAGCACAAGATTCAGTGTTTTGCATGTAAGAGTGTGTGTGTGTAATGTATATATATACTTCCTAACCTAATACCTTTGCACAATCTGTAGCCTAAATCTCTCTTTGCTCATTTCAACAGTCCTACTTGGACTACATGTGTTTAAACAAAATATTTCTATTTTTTTAAAAAACTACTGTGATAATGTTGAGATACCAACCAGCTAATGAAGTCGATGAGGATATGCAAATGAATTCCGATTGGGCTCCTGCTATCTGTATCTGGTGTGTCCCCTCACATTACCATTTACATGATCTACAGCATAATATGATGTGACAACTCTTAATATCAACTGAAATGACACAATGTAGTATGACAACAATGTAAAAGAATACACTGCTTTCAGACTGGGATTTTACCCCTTATTTCCAATGGGCTGTATGCAAACTAAAATAACCCAAAGTGATGAGATGATAGTATGCAACAACTGCTATAAATACCTTGGAAATAATAAAGCCTACCATCTTATTAATGTGTTACCAGGCAGCTCAGATTAGACATTTCTTTTGTAAGTAAGACTTGTGTATTAGGTTGCATATAGCTCCCATGTAGCTCGAGTGCACTGAGCTCATTATGGACTTTAACTTGGAGATATTTTCTTGAGTTTGAGCGTATGGGCAAAGGTTGCAGGACTTGAGACTCTCTTCATTCAAAGTCTCTCATTTGACAGCCACCATCACTACTAAGCATGTTACTGTCAAACAGTCAGCCATTTGTACTTCCTACCTTTATCCCAAACCTTATTTTTGTTATTTTGCCATTTGAAGGGGTTATGCAAGAGGATTGGTCTCTGTCCCAGAGCTAATAAACAATACACTCTATGTAACCTTTTTAAACTCCCCATCCAAGACAGTTAAAACTGGTTAGCACAAAGAGTAAGGTCATCACGTGCATGAATGGGGGCTGCATGTGAATGACAACATTGTATTAAACTTCGAACAGAGGTCTTCAAAACATCCAAGATACAGGCAGGCATACCTACAGTCTAAATAGCAGCACTTGAACATGGTTGCATGGTTCTTTTTTTTTTTTTTTTTTTAGTATATATACACGTTTGTGTTCATTCCATCTGTTCTCTAAGCTGGTTTGACAGACCAGGGTGTCTTTCTCCGGGAAAAAAAGTGGACCTTACTGAGAGTAGAAACACCTTTAGATCTGAGCTTACTCTATTGAATTGCTTTGGAGTGATGACACAGAATCACAGAATGGTTGGAAGGGACCTCTGAGATCATCGAGTCCAATCTCAAAAACAAACCAAGAAACAAAAACAAAAAAACAACCACCACAAAACACAACACAACACCCCACCACATCACACCCACCCACAAACCAATAATCTCAGGCACTAGAGCATGCCCTGAAGAGCCACATCTACACGTTTCTTAAATACCTCCAAGGATGGTGACTCCATCACCTGCCTGGGCAGGCTGTTCCAGTGCCTGACCACCCTCTCAGTAAAGTAGTGCTTCCTAAATGACATAGAGACATGCATAGCCATGCAATAAAGCATGAGTTTGAGTAACAACTGGTTTGGAAACAAAAAACTGAATTATCTTAATTCACATAAAGATGTATCAAGTTATGTACCACACATTACAGCTCTTTGCCATGAGCTTAGAAGAATATCTGTCTCTCCCCAGGACTAATGCATGTACTGGAACAAATATCTGTTTTTTCACATTATAAGATCTTTGTTTCCTCTTGGAAGCGCAAGAATTTGACCTCTCCAGTAAATAGGATTAAAGTTCTTAGAACCTTGCAGGCATTTGTTAGTTATTACTCACAGCATCCTACTAGGAAGATAAGAAATTGCTCTTGCTCTATTTTATGTGTTCGGAGAAAACAGAAACACAGAAAAGCTAAGGTATTTACCAAGTCTTTTGTCTATGTCTCACCTAACACCAGGGGCTCTGGACAGCAGGTGCTGAAGTTATGTGATTACACCATACTTGAAGTAAATGCAGAAAGACATTATCTTTAAAAGACCAACAATGGTGAAGCACTTTTTCATCTTAAATAAGAACAATTATATTAATATTAATATTCATTCCATTGTATTATTTCTTAGAATAAATATGTATGTTTTTTATGAACTCTTAGGAAAATCTGAAGCTAAACCTCTGCGAATAAATCTCACAAATTTGTACAATCTTTCAATGATTTGAGCAGTGCTTAAGCTGCTAAATATTAGCATCAGTATTAATGGTTCTCTGCCATTGCACACAAGCTGAAAGTCTCTCTTGTAATTTTCTATTAGGAATTTTTCAGATGATTCTTTCTCTCTGAGAGGTTACTTGGCTTTCTGCAGTCATTTATAAAACTCATTCTTCTACTTTGATATTAATCAAACATACACCTCACTACTGGCTGATAACACTGGTTCTGTATTCAGATCAGATTCTTTTCATCACTGAGATTCTTCCTTCTTGCCGCTTGCTAGTACCTCAACATGGCATCAAACATCCAATGAGAAACATGAGATTCTGAAGATGGGATATGAAAACATAAAAAGAGAAATAATGCAGAATTTCCTTTCTCTTGTGATATGGAACATCTTTTTTCTCTCTGTCAGATGCTTCACATCTGTCATAGACTATTTGATACCCGTGCATTCATCACATGCTGTGTCTTAGATCAAATGTCAGGCAGTTCACATCATCCCAATTCATCACAAAGCCAAATATGTGTCTTTGCAATGGGGGCCAGGAAATATAAGCTAACAAACCCAAGAAATTTAGTGAAGTCTTTGACACTACTGTCGGTATGTGACCCAGGAGCAGACAGGAGTTTCACAAGTTTCTTGGTGTGGAAATCATACAAATGAAACTTAATCCAACTACTTAAAGGACAGAAAGGTCCTGGTGCCTGTGGTCACTTGATGCTTTCCCCTTTTCATTCACTTATTCTTGCTTTTCCGTGAAGTTTTCTTATAGGTCAGATAGTTCTGGGACAAACACTAACTTTCCTCCCAAGTTCTGCTGGAATTCCACATTGGTAGGATTCCCTGAAGTCTCTGAATCTGCATTTCAGACAGGCAAGACAGGGTTTTCAGGTACTCACACTATGATAATTTTTTAACCACTATACACATATTTTATATTGTTATTATTTTTCTTTCAAGTATGTAGTCATTCACAGCAGAAGATAAGAAATCAGCATTTGTTTTCTTCAAAAATCCAGTAAATGTTTAAGAAATTCTAAACTACAACAATGACCAGGTGAGATTAGGGCAACAGCATTCCAAACGTCAAGAATATTAATTTAATGGGGTTTTACTGGATGTCTTTTTTCTTTAGTCCAAGCTGCGCGTTCTAGGAGAGATGAAACACCAAGAGCATTGGGAAGGATTAGACTTCGGCAACCAGCTGAGGAGCAGCAAATGCTCCCTAAACTTAACCTGAGATGGAGTTCCCATCTTCTTCTCTTCCACAAAGAGAAAGGAACATTTATGAACCTCTGGCCTTGAGGGAATTATGTGGAGTTTGTTGGAGGTTATTATGTGTCACAAAGTCATATATTGTTTGATAATAAGCAAGGGGAAAGGAAGAACAGAGCACAATGGGCAGGGAGGAGACTTGTATTCAAACCCTTTCTTTTTCGTGGACTGTCTGAATTTCTCCATTTCTAAACCTCATTTTTCTACTAGCTTTTCAAATGAAAAAAATCGCTGTAGAATACCTAAGTTTTTGTGGTGCTTTTCGAATGCTCATTTTAAGGAAAACATGGACCAGATCTTCCTCAGAGCTCTGTCTGTCTCCAGGTCTGAACACTTCTTTGTCTCAAATGTAATTTATGAAAATCTGCACACACATGGGTAACACGGGCATAGAGATGCAGCCATTGGACTCAGTTTATTTCTTCTGTGGATTCAGTTTATTACTTCTGATGAGCTTCAAATCAGCCTGAACATCAAAAAACAAAAAATAACAACAAAAAAAAAACCCCAAACAAACAAACAAAACCAAAAAACCCCAAAACAAACAAATCCCAAAACAAAAAAGCCAAACTCAACAACTGTTAAATGTTTTCAAGTGGTCTGAAAAATGTGAAGTATGTAAATATCACTGTTATTACTAACATCTCATGTTTATATCTCAGCATTTGTATAACAAAATGTGCATAGGCTTTAAAAATTGCCTGTACTGGAAGCCATTCATGTGCAAGGTCATTCTAATCATCACATCATCTAATTTTATCTGTATGAAAGTTAGCCATCAAAGCTAATTATCTACAACCAACGCAGAGGATGTAACACCTCCATGAGCAATCCGTCCCACATATCTCAGACATCTACCCTTGAAAGGAATGAATTGCTCAGTACTGATGCCCGTATCTCTTCATTACATTCATGGGGAATTTCAGCAATTCAATTATATTAGCTGCCTAAATTTTTTTATGGCCAAAGTTAAGCAGAACAAATGGCAATTGAGGCAGATCCCTTTTAAGGAGAGATTGAGATTTCAACCTCACCTATATGACGCCTAGTGATTTTTAGAAGCCCATAACATCTGCTGAGGGATTTGCCTCATAGAAAGCCCCCTTCATTTGGGTTGTTGAAGGGATATAAGCTTCAGAAGGAGTCTTGGTGAAAATAGCCTTCAGAATCTACAAGGGATGGATTAATGCATGAATGCATGGACGCTAAAGGCTGATATAAAATGAAACAGCTAATTGATCCTGGAGGCTTTGAGTGTTTAATGGTAATAAACAACACCCAGAAATAGTGCAGTAATTTGAACATGCCAAATTTTGGAGGTTTCTTTGATGTGTGATAGAAAGTAATTTGAATCAGCATGAGAGTCTGAATCAAGCAGTGTAAGCCCTACCATAACCCGCAGGGGCTGGCGTTCTTCTGGCTTGATAAAAGGTTTCTCAAGGCATTAAGTAAAGTCCATGGGGGGTGGGAACATAAACACAGACAGGAGCCACTGAAACGTAAACTCCAGTTTTCCCTTCCCTCTCAGCTCTCTTCTTTCTCCGCAGCATCAGTTTGTCATGAGATGTTTATCATAACATACCATAATATATGTTAGAAAAAAGAAGAAATATATACTGGACAACTTGGAGAGAAAGTTTCTATGATGGAGCACTTGTTAAGGTAACACTCCATCTACTTGTAGCAAGCTTGGACATAAATAATTTCAAATGGGACCAAACCCCTATTGGAACACTCTGGTTTTGGCCACATCAGTTTAACTCAGGTTCAGTAGTCTCTGACAAGGCAAAGGCTGCAACTCACCTCTGAGAGGTTGGTGCTGAGATGGAGGGAAGTCCATCCATCCCCTGTGCAGACCTGGTTTGTTTGGCCAGATCAACATGTACTATTGCCAAGAGGCATCTTTTGGGGTGGTTCTTCTTTCCAGAATTAAAGCTTTGGTCACACAAAAGGGCGAGTCCTCTCAGATGTAGCCGACATTCTGCACACAAAGACGATAGCTCAAGTGGAAAGCTTTAGCTGCTGAATGAAGTGTCCCAACAGCTTGGCTTTAAAGCCTTGAGATTACGTAGAACCACTGTGTTTAGGGCCTTTAGGGAAAGAATACCAGACAAGTTAGATCACTATGAAAAATGATCACTAGGGACTACAATACAGAATAAGGTATATAAATAAGTGTCACACAAAACTGCTGTAGAAAAATAAGAAACAAAGCCAGCAACATTCTTCTACATAATGGTTTTATAGAAACATTACAACATTACACAAGGATTGGAGTACAGTATGAACCCCTGCAGACTCTGAAATGTGGTAAGCTGTAGGGTACAGGAACCCACAGAGCAGCAAAAGCAAAGGTTTAATGGTATTTTAAATGTTATGACTATACAGAAGGAGAGATCTGCAATATAATCCTTTTCAGAATTCTTTGTGCACGGCAGAATAGGCAGGAGCCCTGATGCCGTCCTCTAAATCCAGCTGTGACCGACCGAAGAACAAATGCGGGTAAGGGCAGCAGTTGAGGGAAATAGTTTGCAAAGGCAAAGTTTAGGATATCATCGAGGTCTGTGCTGCTTTTGTTCTCAGCATTCCTCTTATTACCATTGATACGTGCATTCATTTCCATTTTGAACACACACTCCCCTTGCCATAAAGTATTTTGCTTCCAAAGGGAGAAAGTTGCATGGTCAGACTCTATCATATTTGTCCTGAACTGAAATTCACTCCCATCAGAGGATCCTGGAAACCCAAAGAAAAGTTTTTAGGATTCTAAAGTAGGGTGCTGCTACGTTAAAAAAAAAATAAAATGTCACTGCAAGACTAAAAAGTGTTGTAAAATTACTCAAGTTTCCATGGAGTTTCATCAGCTGGAATTCAGACAGCACTAATGCAAGGAAAATACTTTAGCGATGAATATTGTCTTGTCTTCTGCCAGACAGATCTGCTTGCCTGGCCATGTAACCCCCAGGCTTTCCTTGGTATGAGTCAGTTGGGAAAACAGGAGAGGGCTCATCACATGAAGGTGACATGAAAATGCATTTAATGTGCTAACACTCCCTTTCAACATACTTGTCCTTTTACAACTGACAGATAACTGAAAATGTTGTTCTCTTAATTTACATGGCCTTCTGATTTTTTTCACATCTAAGATTCGTTGCAAATTTCTACTTGAACACACAAATCTCAAGCTTGAAGAGGGAAAATTCAGATTAACGTGAGATGTTCAACAAGCAAGAAAAGGAAAACAAGACAAAACAGAAACTAAAACACATCTTTGAGAAGGCATTTATTTTATCATCTTGAAATGAAAGTTTTGTCTGTCACAAGTGCTGTTATTAGCCAGCTGTTTAGTTAACTGAAATATTGATCAAGCCTGTCACACTTTCTTTGTCTGTCAGGAACAGGAGAAGGTGCTGACCCTTTGCAGGAAACTGTAGTGACAGGTCTGTAATTTGATAATTGCTTATTCAGGAAAGATTTCACTTTGTTCTCTGATGTAAACTCTGGCTACTTGGTTTCTTTTTTTTTTTGTTTTAATAGTAATTTTAAAAGCTTCAGAATCAGATAAAGAAAAAATATTATTATCAGTTTTGCAAAGTACAGTTTCTAGATTTTTTCTCTATTTAGTTGAGGTGATTATGCTTATTAGTGAGAGGCTATTAATTTTTTTCTTCTATTTCTTATCTGTTGAGATTACCTACAGAAAAACCCTGTTGAATTGCTTTTTTCAGACTGGAGCTATACCTCAGCAACTATTTCCTACAGCCCTTCTTACTGTTGGATTTCAAAGGGTCCTTCCACCATAACAGCATTTTTTCTGGAATTGGACATTTCCCATCTTGTAGTGGTTGGAAACCTCGAAAAATACCCCCTGTATTTTTTTTTAACAACCCACGAGGCCTGATTCAGGAGAACTTTCCTATTTCTCAAGTATCGTAGGAGAAACAAATCTCTAGTTTGATAACTTCGTTAGGAGTGTTTGAAACTCCATGGGAACAAGACTCTGCACCATGCAGAGCAGAAAAGCTTGTCTTTTAAAATTTTGAATAATCAAATAACTAAGTTAGTTAATCTTCCTGTAATTATTTTGTTCCATTAAATGTTCTATCCATCAGGAATTAATTGTTGTAATTAACAATAGAAGTATTCTCCCTCTTCTTTCTATGTCACCGAAATGATCTTCTGCATGCCATTACTTGGCATCGTTAACTGAAATGAAGACTGTGTGTCTTCGTTTGATGAACAAGGCTGTCACCTTCCCTGGATTTTTCTGTATTTTTAGTCTGATCAAAAGTAGTCAAATATTTTTCTCCACAGCTAACATACAGCAGTCAGGCTCAGAGGTTACACACTCTTGAAACTGAACCGATACTTCTGTGACAAACTTTAGTTGCCTCTGAGATGAGCTGCATATAAACCAATTGGCTGAAAACAGATTTGATGCAGAAGCATATTATTAATATAGCCCAAAATGGAAAGAGACATTAGTTTGCCATTTTACTGTTTGGTATCTGATCGTGATTAATTTTTGAGGACGTTTGTGAATTGTATTAAAGGAAAATTCTCAAAATCGTGTAAGAAAACACTTCACCTAAATTCTTTCAGATCTTGGAAAGAGGAGGTTCAGTTTTTTTAGAATCCTGCATTAATGTTGAAATACTGTTATTTTTCAATACATTACATGTTTTAGTCTGGAGTTCCCACTCTGTCGCTAATGAGTGGATTCTGTCCTACAGATTATCTGAGATTCAAGGAAGCCCATTTTGCTGTTTTCTTGCCTTCAGTGGTTAAGCACCTACAACATTAATAAATTCCTTCTGAAATGAAGGAAAAACATGACATCCATTTGACTGGAATTTAGACTATGAAAAATAGGGTATGTAGCCTAAACTGGCTACATACTGTCTCAGTGAAGAGAGATGCTACTTGTAAAACCATCCTAACCCAGGTATCCACAATAACGAGCATGACCAAGCCTTGGGAGGATACCTCTGTTTTCCTACTTACCATAGATAGGACCTGAATAACGTCTAACTTTAGAATGCTAAACCTTTATGAAGTAAATCCCAGCCTTACTGACAAATATTTCCTTCTCCATTTCAAGAGACATCAAAATAACATTTTTCACATCTAGGAAGTATCTGTGATTCCATGGCAACCTCCTCTGTCAGAATCTGTGGATTGACATCTCGTCTGTCTGTCTGATGTAGACCCTGTTGCAGGAGTTTGCTCTTGCCTCTGTAGTACTCTGAGAAGCAGTTTCAAACTCTTTTAATTCACACCAGAGCAAAGCAGGTGTAATTCAGTGAATGAAGAAATAACTCTTTGTGCATGAGCAGAATTAGGTCTTTTTTAAAGAGAACAAGTACTACTACAGACATATCAGGCATGTCAGGTATACATCCTCCCAAAGACATGGATTAAAAGGCTAATGAGAAAAAGAAAAAAACAGAAAAAAACATGTCACATAGGAAGGAGTTGCCCAAGAATATTATCTGCAGTTTCTGTAACTGCTGCTTTTTAATTTTATTTTTCAGTTAGGTAAACTCTTGCTTTGGTCTTACAATTTTTGACCTTATAGCATATTACTAGCCTTTCTTCTAAGAAGTTAATGGTCTCACTGAAACCTCCAAAAATATAGAGGATCTCTCCTTAAAGCTTTAGGTTGCAAGGCTTGTTGAAGGTTATCTTTTTTAAGGTGATGCAGTGAAATGGTATCTTGACTCCCAGTCATCTGTTGTAGCTACCAGACTGCTCATACTAGTATTGCATTAATTCTTTCCCTGTGTCAGTGAAATATTTTTCTCCTCCTTTTCTTTAAATAAACTGCACTTGGTTACACTTTTTGTGAATTTCTATCTCACCTCACTGGAACGTTGCCCCAGTAATCAGAGAATAATTTTGTAACCCAAGTTTTACACAGGAGAACTCCCCCTCTCCTTACTATTGCTTCAGCTCTTCTTTAATATATATTTTAAATAACAGCTCATTTTCTGCTGAGCACAGCCTCTAATGCTGTGGTTCTGAGGAGTTTTAGCAACCATAGATGGTGCTGTGCCGTAATTCTTTGATTATTTTTTTTTAAAAGTAGCTAAAAGAAACATAGAGACCAGCAGGAAAGAATCAGTGGTTTTAGTTTTCAGACCAAAAGGATAAAATAAAATAAAAATAAAAATGGACTGGATTAGTTCAAAACAAACTCAGTGGGTGTTCTGGTGTACTTCTGAATTCTCAGCTTCTTTTACTCTCTCTCTCTCTCCAATATATATATTTTTACACTTCTGCTTATTTCTTTCCCACAGCTCTCCTCTGACAGCACCACCACCTCTGGCTGTCCTTTTCATTCTGGCACTTACTGAGTAGTCCATTTTGTGGGTATCTCACAGCTTGCCACTCTCATTTACTTTGTTTTTGTGAAGAAAAGTATCATCACAGAAGCTTTTGTTCAGATTGAAGTTTATCGGTATCTTTTTGTTGATTTCTACTAATTATCCTTTGTGAAACGTATGTTTCTGAAGTTCAACTGGAGATAAACTTAAAATCATGAAATGGAGTATTGATCCAGGATCTGGTCTGAGTTTCTCCAGCCAGGAGGCCAAGGCGTTTTACCAAACAAAAAGTGCAGAAGCTTACCTGAGCCCTTTGAAATTGGGAGTTGCCTTTAAGATACTGAGCTAGAAATGCCCCAGGAAAGCCACTTCTGAGAGACTTTATGTTTCAGTTCAGCTGAAAAGGTCTGGAAGCATCCTGTCATGTGGTATTATTTTGAAAGTTAGTGAAATGACTATAAATCATTATTTTTTTCAAAAAATCTTATATTTTTACAAATATCTCCTCCCTATCCCCCCGAGTTCCTTTTAGATTTTATTTTTGGCCCAAGTGCGTAACTTTTTACCAAGCCTTAATAACAGTGCTCCATCCCTAGGTGTTGCAGGGGAAAAAAAAACCTGCTCAATTCATGTGGTTTAAATCAAATCAGTATCAAGGAGGTATGTCGATTCACTAATGACACATCATTATCTTGCAATCAGTGAGCTATACAGTCAGGATCAATCCAGCAATAAAATAAATAAACCACAACATTAGACACTTGCAAAATGCTAATGAACGCCTACTCATTTCAAGATATCCTTCTGTAACTAATCCCCAAAAGTTGTAATCACACCCACATGCACCCACGCAGACACACAATGCTGAATGCACACAACTCCCCCTCCCCGGGACAGGGGGGTTACAAACACCTATCCCTCTTCTCAGGGCTATTTTCTCACCCCTCCTGCTGGAGATGTGATGGCAGTCTCCTTGTGGGTACCCACACCAAGACCTACAGTTCCTTAACCCTGCGTCGACACCTGCACACACCGGGTGGGGGTGTCTTCTTGCTCCCCCTGCACTATGGGGTAGAAAGGGAACTGTATTATCTTTCAATTATTTTGTTAGGTTGTAGGCAGCGTGTTCCACTTCTACCGCCCATTCTTGCAAACATAAGTGCACACTTGTGGATTCTCCCACAGCTGTACGTTGCAGCATGGTGCATGTCCTTGGGAATCCTGCTAAGTGCTTGACTGGGCTATTTTGTGGGCTCCACATGATCACTCCTGATTAGTTAGTTACTTTTTCATCTTTTGTTAAGTATAATCAAAGAAAGATACACTGTATTTTCTTAAAAATTCCCTGAAATGCCCTCCAAATATCACCCTGTGAGACCTCAGTTTACAGAAAAATTCTTGGTTTAATGAAAAAAGGAAAAATCTTTCAAAAAACATATATTTTTAATATGAGGATTTCTGAATTGCTTTTTTCTTTGCTTCCTACTTGGCTAAGTAGCTTCATTCTTTTTCATCTTGCAAACATAAGAAAAGATCCAAGTAATTTTTTTAAAGGAAGAGCTTAGTAGTAAACACCAACTGGACTCCAGAGAAGCTTTATTTTGATTTTAATAAATATCCATGTTGGACACCCCTGCAAATGTCATGGACTACAATAATATTCATATTCTTTATGCTTGAGAAGTAAAAGGTACTGGTCTGAAAAGCAGAAATTATGTGACTTTCTTACAGTCAGTAGGGTCTTTGCTTTGGTTACCATCATTAGAATATTTGAGTGTTTAGCATATAATAGGTGGGCAAAGTTCTGCCCAGGGTAAGATCATTTTTATATGGGGATATTTTTCACAAATTTGATTCTGTTTATTATGGAAAGATTTGATCAAACAGGGAAATCTCCCGATGTAGTCAACAAGTGGTTCTATTCAGTGCTGATGTATTCTAGAAGCTTAGTCAACCTGTTAATGTCCAATGAAATGATTCTTTTTCTGTCTGCTTATGGCTTATGCTTAAATACTTAAAAATTATTCCAGCAGTTGCTGAGGCACCTAGAAAGATAATCTCTAAGGTATTTGCAGCCTTATTTATGAATTGCTTTGATGAGCAGAGTTCACCGACAGCCAAGGGAGCAACAGATATGTTTATGGCTCATCTTGATACATGGGGGAGGTCAGTAACCAGCTGAGACTGTACATTATTTTCTTCCATTCAGCAATATATGCAATGAAAAACAGCAGTGCAGTATGGAGGTGAAAAATGCACATGTCACCATAACTACATTCTTCTGTGGGAGAGTGAGGAAAAGATTCTCGGGTGCTGGAAGTACAAGGAGAAAGGGTGAATAATATTATACTTAGAGAAATGTATGTGTTGCAATGGTAAGAAGGTGTTTGTGGTACAGAAAAAGACTTTAAAAGACCTTACCTGCAAATATGAACTTGAGCAGGAACATGTGCTTAGTCTGATGCACAAGAGGTCTACTTTGAAAGTCTAGAAAATTAGAAGCTTTCATTAAGGCAGGTGACCACTATATGGTTGCTCTTTATAAATACAATGGATGGAGAAGCATCACAAAAGAATAAAAAAAAACTAGATCCACAAGGTCCAATGGGTCATAAACAGGTAATAAGTGTATTTTAATTAGGAAGTATGAAGAAAACCTAAACACTGAAGTAATCTGCAGCCTGAGCAGTAAAGACGAAATAACCTCTGAGCTAGTTTCAAGGTGTAGCTTGTATTCACAAAAGGGATCCTGTGGGACGGAGACTATGCAGAGGACTGGATGCACTGACCAAAGAGATTACTCTACATTACATATCCCTAGACTTCCAAATTTACACTGAATAAAAACCTAACATTTAAGCTCATTTCTTGCTAGAAACTTTGTCTGCAGAAATATGCTGTGGAGGATGGGTTGGTTTGCGTCCTTCATGTGTGTGACAAATTTCAGCAACGAGTGTTTGCCTTCCTTGTATTCCTTGGGGTCTGCTGGGGTCAAAAACGTATAAAATATCACAGCCTCACAGCTTAGATGCTGTCTTGCTGGCAATCTTTTGCATTTCCAGGTGCTAGATACCAAGCAAGACATGTAAACATATCAGTGGAGTGGAGGAAAATATAAGGAAAGGACTTACAGATCTTAAGTCCCATCTTTTCCCTTAGTCTTTTGACAATTTTTTGACCTCTTGAGATGTGCAGACCATTAGAAACTCACAATAAACAATTTTTCCATAAACGTTTTTGTATCTCACTCTTTTCTACTGAGCTGGGGGTTACTCTCCCCGCTTTGAAATGCATTCTGCAGAGCTGCAATTTTTAACACTCAAGCTACTCTTCTCTCGGTCCTGATTCTAAGTTTAAATGCTGAAATCTATATGCAATTACCACCCAATTACCTTTACTTGTTATAAACCTTCTTCCTCCCACCCACTTTGCTTCATCTCTTGTTATGATTCTTGCTTCCCTACTTTGAGGCAGAGATCATGTCTTTTTCATCATTTCTGAAGAGAACCTCACAAATATAAGATACTTGCTAAACAGTTACTAGTGAGGATGAGGAGGTGAAGTCAAATTCTCCAAACTAATTCTACATTTTAGAGCATGCTGTGTTCAGCTTGACTTTCTCAGTCATCTAGAAAAACTTATACCCTGTGGACCTTTCGGGAGAAACAGAAGAAAAATGGACATTAGGTCTCCTCCTTTCAAATACCTAGTTCCAGATTCTGCTTATTGCATTGTATACCATCTTACTTACTTGGCAACATCATGTTTGTCTACGTAGGTGGTTATTTGTCTATCAAAAAATCACAGCGGCTCTAGGAACTTTTTTTTCCCTACATTTATATCATAAATGTTTACATATGTATTAAAAAATAAATCTCTAAATCATGCAAAACATGTAGAAATAATTTTTGATCTGTTTATGTAGTCAGCCAGGATACTGCAAATAACAGAATCAGGTTGAATAGCATCTCTAAGCCTCCCTGAAATTCAGCTTATGGAAGGGAAAGTGTACTCATAGACAATTTTTCTTCATAGATTCATTCAATATAAGGCAAAGAAATACATAATGAATGGAATTTCTTTTTGAGAGTTTGGAGGATTCTTCTATATATCTAGGAAATTTACCATAGGGAATTAAGTTGTACAAAGATGAGACTTTACAAGGGAAAGTTTTTTGGTCTGGTTTGTTTTTTGTTTTTTTTGTTTTTTTTTTTTTTTTTTTTTTTTTGTTTGTTTTACATCNTTTTTTGGTGGTTTTTTTTTTTGTCTTTTTTTTGTTTGTTTAACATCTTAGGTTTTCAGTGGTTCTCTGAATTACTTTTTTTTTTTTAATTGGGGAATACCGTGGTTTTGGCCAGAGTGGACACTGAAGCAAAGAGTTTTATTTAACTTTTGGATTGGTTTGTTGAGTTACATCTGCTTATACCAGTATTTCTCAGATGTTCAACTAGCAAATGTTTTCAGTCATAGAATGATAAAATCATAGAATCATAGTTTCTAGGATTCTATGATTAACTGTTTTCAATCATGAAATATTATAATTATATGACTATATGGTTTGCATATTAGTTGATAGGTATCTGGTAACCCTATATTTTATTGATACTGTTTCAGTTTAGGACTATTTAATTATTTTTTTTTTTCCTCTTGTATATGCAGGACATGAATAATTTCTGAAAAAGAACCACAAATCCTCCCCATTTCAAATTCCGGAAACTCTTACTAGGAAAAAAATATTTTAAACTTACCATGGGGTCTTCCTCCAAGCACCTCTAACGATGCTACATCAGTTCACAGAGGTTATGGGAACAAGATCTAATCCATTCTATGCTAAGCTAGTCTACAATCAGTTACCGGCAGAATCAGACATAGAATTAAAAAAAGTCTTATTCTTACTTTCCCCATTTCAACTGTCAATTATTCCTTATAGTGTATTAAGAAGAACACAATTCTCATGTTTATCAACAGCAGCAGCTAGTTTTGGACACAGCTATTAAAATGTAAACTTTTCCTCAAACACATCATCTGCCACTATTTAAAAATCTCTGCCAGCCTCTTTGCCGACGTCTCAAAAGATATGCACAAATAAGTTCAATGGATGCATCACAGATTTATTATTCCTACTTTTAGAGCAAGTTTAAGGAAAAACATGCTATTAGCTTTACTTCAAAGAGAGCCACTCACCCAAAGAGGCTGAAAAGCACTATTTCTTTTTAAATAGATCAGAAAGAAAAACAGAGGAAGAAAGGGCACAGAGCAGAACTATCGTGTTCTTCAGTTTACTTAAAATTCTCTGCTAGAAATCCTCTGCTGTTTTTCAGCCATTCTGAAAGCACAGCGCATACCCAATCACTCATGCCCAACGCCTCAGGACCCCCATCACTCCACAGCTGCAGAATTGCTCAACTGCCAGAGGTTCATAGCAAACCGAGTCAGCACTTCAAACCCTCGAACCTCACTTGTGTCTCCTTAGACCAATATTTACAAAATGTTCAATTAATTACTGTGACCAACCAGGTACCATTACAGCATCTTATACCCCGGGAAAATAGAAACACACAAGTCCCACACAGGAAGGGAGTTTGAAAGGTAGGGATACTGAGAAATGTAACATAATTGAATACCCTTTGAAAGACAAAACTCCTTATAACATTACTTAGGCAGTAATTTTGATTCAAATAATGTCAGTAAAATTATTTAAAATCCTTTTAGATAAGAACACCCACCCCCGCACTCATCTCTTCATCAACTGACACCTGTCAGGAAGAAACGATGGGGGGAAGGACTGCTCTTTAAAAGGAATTTAAATAATGTTAATATATTGCTCAATAATATTTGGCAGACACTTTTCTTTTCTTCCTAACAGCTCTCTTCTTTGACCCTCATGTGCTTATGCAATACTCTTGCAGAAGAATCAGGAGAATATAATAATTCTTCAGTTGGAGTTAATAATTTCATTTTGTTTATTTTGAGGGGAAAAGCACAAGTGGTAAAATAATGTTAAATTATTTAACTTTTCCTGTAAAACTAAAACTGTATGAATAATACAATATACCAGCTATTGTAAAACTATTGCGGTTGTCAACATCAAAGTCAGTAATGGTACATACTGGATATAACAGAGGTGTCAAACAAGCTTTTCAAACAGTGTGTCAGTATTTTAATCAGTATGTTCATTAATGATGATGAACAGGGATTAAATTTACAGATACTGGAGAAAGTTGTGAAAACAAACCCCCCAAAAAAAGAAATAGAAAGAAAAAAGGACCAACAGGGGTTAGAAGCATAGGCAGAAACCAGCAAGCGATGAGATTCACAGTTTGAGAAGGAAAGTAATTTATGTACAGGAAATAGTCCATGAAAGAAAGGAGTAAGAAGAAATATTAAAGTACAGAGAAATTACGTGAGTTTTCAATCTCATGAGGTTCTATACTATAGCATTTGCAAAAAAAAAAATTATATTAATATATTTTTCTTGCAAACAGTAGTAAAAAATGTGGCCTTCCATATTCACTTTTCCACTTACTGTAAGAGCAAATCAAAAACAGCAAAGAAGAAAAGACAGAGAAATATGAATGCCAGGGGGAACAGTTTATAGGGAAAGATTAATGGGATTACATTCTCATTTAAACTGAGGGTCAGACACTCCTGAATGCTGACACCTCTCAGAGATTACTTCAGTTTATTTACCTTTGGTAATCCAAGCCAGTCTTATCTAGTCCTCTACTTTCCTTCAATAATCTGTGCAAGAAGTCAGGGCTGATCATGCCAGCCCAAAACAGGCAGAAAGAATTGCTGAGGTGATACTTCCTGAGGGATTACTTCCAGAAGTCATGGTGGTAATTGTGCAAAGGGAGATATTACCTTCAGCAAAGGACCCAGATGACAAGGTGGGAACAGAGGCCTGACTTTTGGTTGGATAAAATCAGGTGCAGTTAATTCCCACCACTAAATTTACCGCCAATTTTTGCAGCACTACAATCTGTGGTGCACTGTACACTCACGTATATTTTAAAGAGATCAAATTTGCATTAGTGAAGTGGCACAGAGGACCAAACACTCAGAAGGACTTTTTCCACTAGTACCTTCTAGCTACCAAATGATTTGCTTATAATGTTTGACATCTGGTTCTGTTCTAGAACCTGCCTGAACCTCTTGGTCTCTTTGGAAACATGAGTAGATGAGTTACTGATGGATCACTGGCATTGGCAAGGCTGAGCCCCACACGCGAGAGGACCACAGGCACCAGGCAATAGCCAAGCAGGTGTTGGAAAAAGAAGCCAGCGGGAACAACCAGCATGTGCCTCTCTCCCACCTCTCAGTGCCTTCAGTTGTGAATCTCTCACTGTCATCTTATGTATGCAGCAATATTAAGGCCATTGTCAGAATAAAGATTCTTCATGTAATAACAGAATCACAGAGTAACATAATGATATGGGATTGGAAGGGACCTCTGGAGATCATCTAATCCAACCCCCCTGCCAAAGCAGGTCCACCTAGAGCAGGTTCATATCTTCCCTTGTGTCTTCTGTATTCCTTTTTTTGACTACTCATCCTATGAGGAAGCTCAGGAGAACGGAACACTACTTAGGTGAGTTTTCTTCTCATTCAGCAAAAGGATCTTTCTCTGACTTGGCAGGTCAGCAGGTGGTTACTTAGCTCAGGCCTAGAAATACCACACAACTCAGGTACAGTGATTTATTTTTTTTCTCTTTGTGTGTGTAAAACAAGAAAGAAAAAATATACTTGCAAAGAGAATCTGTCCATACTCGAAAGTACCTTCAGATTTTCAGATTAGTGGTCCAACAAGCCTTGTATACTATTTTGTTATCGTGCCATCACAATTAATTACAGAGTTTTGAACTGATTCCACTTTTCTTTTCTTCTTTTAAGACTTAAAAACAGAAAAATAAATAAAAAATGTATGTAACCTATTTTGGGGTTTCTGACTAACTAAAACATACAGGCAGATGTTATGTGAGCTTCCAGACGCCGCCCTGGCGCACTGCCTGTGCTATGTGAGTTACAATGCACCTCTATCCTGTTCAGGGTGTTTGGCGACAGCCATACCACATTCAGCTTCTGGCTCTCTCCGGAACAGAGGCTGCCAACGGAGCAGAAATGTGCCAGGTGTATGGGTATGTGATGTAGAGAAGAATGGTTTACATTTGTACTGCTTTCCTTTCTCATTACCCTCTTTTATGACAATGAATTTACGAGTGGCCATTTCCTATTCCATCAATCTTTGCCAGGACATTGAAGTATCAAAATTGTAATGACTCATGCAGTCTGGGAAAGATAACATGAACATATACCACTTTGACTTTATCACTGCTCTGTAATTCAATTGCTGATGTTTTTTTCATTCTCTTTGTTTTTGACCTTCCTGATCTCATAGAAATACAAGCTTACATTGTCCAAATGCAGGTGCCTGAAGTTCTTTCAGTCAGAAAAGATAAGGAAGCTGTTTTTCAGTACTCCTGAGTGACCAGAATTGTTTAGTTTTATGTTCCAATGATTACAATCCCCTGTGGTGAATAAAGACCCTTGTGCTTGCATCTGTATAAGCGCTTAGAGTAAGGTTTTCCCTGTCCCTTGGTACAAATGTACAAAACAGAAGGGAAATGTGTGCTAAATATTTAGAGTCTGGGACTCAACATGTTGGCATACAAAGAAGCTGCCACTGCAGAAGAGCTAAGTGGCATGATGGTTTATCTCATCAGTTATTTTAATCTAAGATTCCCACACAATCAAGGGAGAAAAGGAGGTCTGTCTAGAGGGAGATGGATCTCGTGGTGCAATATATTCCTGAGATTGCTCAAGTGAGCAGTCCTGTAGCTCTACAGCAATTGGAAGTGGATTCTAAATAAGTCTCTGTAGACACAGGTCTCCATAGGTGTCTCTTTAGGTGTCTCTACAGACACCTAAACTTAGGTGAGATAAACCCCTCCCACATACACCAGCAACTTACTGGTGGCCCTCCAAGGATGTGGACTTACAGCATAGCAAATGTGTATAATTCAATTATACTGCCAATGAATACATGACAAAGTGCAGGTAGATATGTGTATGAACAGGTAGCTCAGAGCACTGCAAATCTTTGCACGGTGTTTGATTATGAAAGAGGGAAAAATGTTTAAACCAAGCACAGATATACAGCACAGTAAGAAAATTTGAACTGCTTTGTATCACTTCTCTTAAAGAGATAAAATTGATATTGTCATCATTAATAGAAGCAAAACCCAAGGAAAAAGGTTGGAAACCATTGAAGTAGGGCAATCTTTTTACAGTAGAATCAATTAAATACATGCTGCTCTCTTAAAATGCACCACTTCATTTTAAGAAGCTTAAGGTACGAATAACAAGGCCATAAAATGTTAATAACTATAATAACTGTAGCTTCTACGATATTTTTTAACTGTGCGGAACTGTAATGTGACAAGTAACAATAAAAAGAACTTGCAGAAATTACTTGGGTTAGGAAAGGTTGAGAGATTTTACTGAGAAAGCTCTGTTCTCTCCTGTCTTTGACCTTGAGTGAGCAAAGGTCCAGATCAGTGCAGCAACCAGGTAGATTTTTCAAGCCACGCCCTAAGAATAGCCATCATATTTATTTTGTTGCTGCTGTTTATATTACTGTAATGCCCAGAGGCCTCGTCATGAACTATTGTGGTAAGCACAGAAAAATACAGATTAAAATGACAGTCTCTGTCTCTGAGAGCTTGTATGTAAACTGTAAGACAAGAGAAAACAGCCTCATGCAAAGAGACAGGAAAACACAAGGAAACATTTTCTTTCTTGGTCTGTCTGATAAGCATTGGCCAATTGCTTGAGGTTTTCTTGGTTTCTTTTCCTTCAGTAGACTAAATGGTAAAGAGCTTCATAAGGGATTTGCAAGAAAGTAAGGCTCTGTGGATGACTTTGGAGGGCTCTCGTCAGCCAGAGAGGCTGTGTGGTAGGCATCCTACAAATGTCTTTTGCATGTCTGGAAGGGGGCTAATGGAAACTGGACACTAGGCAGTAGATCTGAGCTGATATGGAATGAGGAAGGTCCTTTGGAGGATATGTGGAAAGAAGAGAACAAAGGGAACTGAGAATCAATCACAGAATCTTCATGGTTGGAAGTGACCTTTGAGATCATTGAGTCCAACCAAAAAAAAACCAAACCACACAAAACCAAAGCAAAAAAAACAACACCCCATTACCACAACAATCACCACATCCAACAATCTCAGGTATTAGAGTATGCCCTGAAGTGCCGCATCTACACGTTTCTTAAATACCTCCAGGGATGGTGACTCCACAACCTCCCTGGGCAGGCTGTTCCAGTGCCTGACCACCCTCTCAGTAAAGTAATTATTCCTAATATCTAATCTAATCTAAACCTCCCCTGCTGCAACTTCATACTGTTTCGTCTGGTCCTGTCATTATTCACTCTTCTCGGCATTGAGGAAAGTATATAACCTATTATGACAAAACAAGTGTATTGCACATTTTGCCTGAAAAACTATGACACAGGAGAAAGAAACTGGTTCTTACCGCTTGCCCTCAGAAGCCCCATGGCTGCCTCTCCCTTCAGCAAGAGGAACAAATGGTAGCACAGAAGGCAATTTACCAACACAATCATCCTCTATTCAGAGAACACAAGATGAGTAGTTAAAATACTGCTTGCACCACTCTCCCTGAAATGTTGAGTTGCTCTCACAGCTTGCAAGGCACGCCTGTCCAGAGGAACAGGGCAATGGTACCCTACCTTCCATGGGCAGGTATCTCTTCTGGGAAGCAAAACGAAATGCAAGATATTATTATACTTTACCACTAAACAATGCTGTTTCCATTGACGTCTCCAGTATTTCATTGATATTGGGCAAAGGAGTGGTCATAGGAAAAAAGGTACATCAGTAAAGCCAGGTGATTTCTGCTGTTTATATTCAGTTTTGTGATTTTAATAGAGGTTGAGTCCTAGATGTGAAATTTTCCTGTAGAACAGGGAGAAGGGAGGGAGGGAGGAAGGGAAGGAGGGAGGGAGGAAGGGAGGGAAGGAGGGAGGAGGGAAGGAAGGAAGGGAAGGAAGGGAAAGAAGGGAGGAAAGGAAGGGAGGAAAGGAAGGGAGGAAGAGCAGGTTTCATTTGAAAAAAAAAAAAGCCTTCAATTTGACTTCTTTTAACATTGACCTTTCCATCGAATGTGCAAGCCCAAAGCATTGTTCAGACCTGCCTTTCTCCGCTTTAAAACTCCAGCGTGATTGTAAAGACTTTCATCATCTCTCACTTCAGCTCTTGCATTTCCCACTTCACTGGCCGCCTGCCTTCTCTTGCACTATGCCTATCGCAGTAATTCACACCTGTTCAGGTTCCTTGTCCTCCTCTCAAGTCTCTGAGCAACTCTGCTTCACCTGTGACCTGTTGGCCACTGGCCATTTAGCTGCAGTTCCCCCTTGCTTAAATCCCCGGCTTGTGTCTGTTTCGCAGAACACTGAGTGCAGTGGCAAACACGCACCGCTTATTTACAGGCAGACCAAAAACTGCATGACCAGGTGGAGATGACTCCAAATTAATATAGTGCATCTGCTGCTAGCTTCAGACAAGAATAAACTGCCTCCACCCACTGTCTGTGGGAAAGTGAACTGTTTCTAGGCTAGAATCTGATTTGATCTTACTAAGAATAGTAAAAATTGTGAGCAAGCTTAGTGTAGGACAGACCCTGAGCCAGTTCCTCTAAATGACCTTTACATGCTTTGCAGCTTAGGGCATGGGCAGAGGGGACCCATGGCCACACCATCTCTCCACAGGACTTATCTGTACTTATTGTACTGTGGCAAGCACTAGAATATTACTTTTAGCCAGACCACAGGCAGATAAAACTCGTATCTTTACCGCTTTTGTCCACATATCTTTTCAAAGTTTTTAATCTGTCACGAATGAGTGCATGCTAAATATCTAGGCAGATAGATTAGATACATACCAACCCAAAGAGCAATCACCTCTTTCTGTAAGAATTTATTTGCACAGGAGATTGCAGGAAATTAATTCCAAATTAATTTTTAATGGCTTAACGAAGTAATGTAAATACATATTATTAGGAAACCAATGTGGATATAATTTAGCTTACTTTAAATCACTTTGCATCCACATAGTTACATAATTTGGATAAGTTTTCCTGGTTTTTGCTGTAGAGATGAGCCCTGAGACATCCAGAAGTCACAGTTCTCTTTGGTACCATGAAAAGCCATGCCCAAAAATCTTAATAATAGATGTAGTCAGAGGGGCTTCCATTGAAAATTCCAGTCTGTATGTAAAGAGCAAAATCACCAAAAGCTATTTTGGGATGAAAAATCTAAAACCAGAAAATTTCCAGTTTTCAACAAAAAATGGCCAACTTGAGGAAGTTTAGGAGCTTATTTTTTCTGTGTAACCCCTTCAAAGAAATGATCTTTTTTTCTTTTTTTTTTCTGATTTTTTGCTTGCCACAAATTTATATAGCAAGAGAACTTTAAATTAAAAGATGTAAGTTTTTAAGCCACACAGTTTATAAATCAGAATAAAATCAACTTAAAGGCAAGCCTCTCTTTTTACCGTCATTCTATTATCACTAGCATTCTTGCGACAATTTATGTCAATGGCTCTGACCATTTAAAGGGGATTTGAGCATTGATTCTAAGAACTGTATGTAGACAAATTGCAGTATTCAAGCAGCTTTGCCTCCAGGTTTCTGCTTTTTTGTTTTGTTTCTCATGTGCTTATTGCAGAACGGAGTGAAGCAAGCACATCTCCTTTCACCGTGCTGAAATACCCATTGATCAAAAGGAAGCCAGAGGGATAAGAATCCACGTTTCCTGACACTGAGTCCAGAACTTTGCCCCTAGGAAAGTGTGGTTTCAAAAAATCTGGAGATTCAGTTACCAAATGTATTTTTGAAAACTTTAGCTCAAATTTTGTTGTCAGGTGACGATAGGAGGGACAGCCCCTGCCTCTGAAGACACTAGGGGAAAACAAAGGAAAAAATATGAGAGAGCAAATCTGCCACTGGATGATCAGGAAGAAGAAATAAGAGAAAAGCTAGTCCTCTTCACCACCAGAGAATGCTAGCTGTTCTGGTAGTTTCAGGTCAGCTGGGACACTAGGGACTCCATAGCAAATGTAGGAACAGAGCCACCAGCAAATGAAGTTATTGCAAAGGGAAGAATTCACATGACTAATGCAGACATTCAGCGTGTGGGTGTCTGCACCTGCACTGGTCACATTAGACTCATTTCACAGCATATGGACACTCCAAGGGTTCAGTTCATCTCATCACAAACGTCCAAGAAAGTCCAGATGAATCACAAAATAGAAATATCTCTCTCCAGTGACAAAGAAAAAAAAGGAGCTTTGGTAACCAGCTAAGGTGCAGACACATTCCAGATGGACACAGACAGAGGACGGTAGTCTCAGCCTGTCATCTTCAATCACCCAAACTGAACTTTTCAGTATTTCTGAAGTCTAATTTTATATTTTTACAGTGCTTTCTGTTTTCCTTATAGAAACGAACACCCTGCAATTGTGGTCTGTAAAACAACTCATTAAGCTCCAAGCATAGTGATTTCTTATTCAGAAGTAATTAAGTGAGTTTACACTGTGGAAAAGTTACAGATGGGCATTTCGTATTTCTGCAACAGGAACAAAATTATGAACAAGGAATTGTTTCCAGTTTCTGATCAAGATAGACTTTAGGACACACCAAAAAAAAAAGTCTCACATTGCAAGGTCATCTATTCAAACTTTGCTTAGCGAAATAAATTTGCCCATAAATTAAAGGAATATTCAATAGTTTGTGGTTGTACCTTACACTATGTTTGTGGGCTACAGAAGATAAGTCTCTCAGAAAGAGAACTTGTTAAGTCCCTACACTACACTTGTAGATCACTCTTAGAAAGGATCATATTTTGCATCTGGGAAAACTGGGAAAATCCCACGACTGACACATTTAGATAGCAATGTGCGTATTGCTAAGATAGCGCATATAGTGGTCACCCGCACAATATCTATGCAGTAATTCTGCTGTAACATTGATACTTAGGTCATTCTGTGTATTGCAAACCAAAAAGGGATAAACTCATATATAATGACAAATTTTGTGGAGTGGCCAGGCTGAATGTAGTTTGGCTCTTGGCTTTGGGTTTTTTGGGTTTTTTTCCTAAAAATGACTGTTTCAGTAACCTGAACACTTTAACTCCTGGTCTTATATACAGGTTTGATCTCTACTATAAAGTTGATCTAAAACTATGCAAGATGTTCTTTTGTCTTCCTTAGGTGCTAAGTAGTATTAAAAAGAAAAAAATAAAAAAAAAAGGAAGTCACTACCAGTTCTGAGAAGCTTTTGTATGCACTAAATGGTACTAAAGTATTACCAGATGTTTAGTAGGCTTTTTTATTTGGTTCATATTGGTTTTTAGATTTACCTCTGGGAAAAAGAATTAAAACAGGAAAGAAAAATAAAACTGAACTTCCTACCTTGTTAGTACCTTGGGTTGATAGTCAAGGGGAAGTAGAGAGGAGAATGGTCCCTGAGCAACCTGATCTAGTTGAAGATGTCCCTGCTCATTGCAGGGAGGTTGGACTAGATGACCTTTAAAGGTCCTTTCCAAAACAAACTATTATATGATTCTAAGGGTAAAAAGGTGCTCTTCTGATTATGCTGTTCCTTTACCAAAATATAATTAATCAAGTTGAAAACTGAAGATGAGGTTTCTGTCTTTTTGTCTTTCTTTTACTTTTACTAGGATTTATATATTCACAGAGGATAATTTTATAAACACTCTTTAATAACAACAAAATGTTTAGTACAACTACCAGCAGCCTATCAATTAATTGTTTGTTGTTGTGCCTAAGTGGGAACATTGAGCTCAGGCAGCGTGTGTGTGTCTTACCATTTACCAGGCAAACTGTGTAGTCACCACTAATTTCAGAAAAGTTCTAGTTAGCCATTTAATCAATTTTCATAGATTTACTTTTTAATGTCAGAGAGGCACTCCTGCGCCCCCCCCCCTTCCCTCTCCCCTTTATTCTTTATTGTGTTTCAGAAAAATATTCTCCTTGGGAGACATGGGAATTTCTGATGTATTCCTGGGGCAGATTTAAAGAATGGAGGGAGGAGACACTGACCAAAATTAAATCCTTTAATCGAAAGAAAAGAAAGACAGAAACCTTGTCTGAAATGCACAAAAGTAACCACAAATGACGTGCTCCAGCCTTGCACTGATATTGCCTTTTTTCTCTCAAAGTGTCTTCACTCTGAGAAAAATGCATGCTTTAGCCTGCTAAATTGAATCCTATTTTTTTAGTGAGCTTTGGTGAAACATTGAGTCTTGAATTCACACAACTTCACTGTTGACGTTGCCTGCGGCATTTCATTTGGTAATATTGTCAACCTTGACTCCCTTTGGAGGACAAATTAAATCTTAAAGATACTGACTCACCTCTTGGAGGAGACTGTCTCCTTCCACAAAGAATATATTTCACCCAACATTTTCCAGACATGATTATTTAAAATAAAACAAAAGGAAATCTTATCTCTTTTCAGTATCAAATATCTTCCAAAAAATATGTTAAGTTCCTACTTGTGCTAAAGACAGTTTTGCAGTGAGCCAAAGCTGGTGCAGCATTTGAGGAATGTCTGACAAAGCATGTTACATCTCTCTCTCTCAGCCATTTCCCGCAATATGGGATTCAGTTGCCTGAACTCAGTTGTCTAGTATTATTGAAAATTCCCTGGGATATCCTATTTGATCTCAAGTTGCTGTTCCAGAAAATGCCCGCTCGTATCTATCAGCTTTAAGGGGATGTTTTGGATACCTCGGCATATCTAAAGTGCCACTTCAGTATTTAGGTAATTCAATCCTTCCCCTTCTTTCCAATCCAGCACTGTAACAGCATCGTTATCAACAAGACAATTTATGAAGTGAGTGATGAGAAGCACATATTTACAGAGGGTGGAAAGAAGACACTCTAAGACGTGATAATCTCAATATTTATATACTTGCCCTGAACTCTGGGCAGCTACAGTTCCTCTGTCCACCCCTGAGCTATTTCAGAGCTTGGAGGGTGCCCTTGAATATGAAATAAACCAATTTCTTTCTAATTGCTTTTACAGTTTATCCATGTAACATGAAGCTGCTTGTTGTTACTGGTTTTTTTTTTTTTCTTTTGAGGAGGGACTTGAAATTAAAACAAAAATATCTGATAAAGGTTTTATACCACCATACGAGCAACTCATATTCATACTTTACCTTTCATATGAGGTTCACTCTCACTTTTGTCTTTGGCCAACTATTCATGTAAAAAGTTTCTGAGAGAGGCCTCTGAGGGTTTCCATATACATATTTATATGTTACTATGTGCTGAGAAATGTCGGTTTTCAGTACAGCCTCAGTGGTTACCTTCCTTTAAGAGTGGGGGTTAAACCAGGAAATTCTGTCCTTGTCAGTTTTATACTACTTGCAATATTGCAAGAGAATTATCACATGCTTGGCACCTCAACTAAGGATCAGGAAGATAAAATTGTCTTTCCCTCCCCATATGCATTGGGTTGTATTAGTATCACATTTGCTCTGAACAATGGATTGATTACTTGATGACTGACCATAAGATCATTTTAGAAGTACATTAGGTGACATTTCATGGGCTGTGATAGATAGGAAGTCCAGCCTAGTAACAAAGGCTTTAGCAATTCCTTCTGGCTGGAATTCAAAGTAGTAAATGGTTTGAATATGACCATGGATGGTTTTTTTCCATGGATGGGAAGGGATGAAAATCTTTTATGACGATCTTAATTTGTATCAAAATTTGGACAAACAACCAAAGTGTCTCTCATGATTCAGTGTTGACGGGTTTTGTGGTAAGAGACTACTTGGTGCTAGAAAATCATCACTGCCAAATACCTTATGCCAGAAAGTGAAAATTTCAAACATTTCCTTTTATTCCACTGCATGAGATGATGCAGGACATGATAAGAAAGGTTTTAAATCTTTGTTTGATTTTATGTGCATATGATCTTTGTAAATTATTTGCACTTAATGAGTCCATAGCACTTCCACTTTTAATGGATGTCTTCTAAAATAAAGTATTGGGTTTTATACATACAGTTTCTTCTCTTCAAATCACTGGCCTATCCTAAGTGTGAATGCAGAGTATACAACTGGAGAAGTCCCTCCTGCCTTGCAAACTCTTAATTTAAAATACAAAGACATAGTCACAACTGTGGGAAAGGTGTGAAACTCTGCATCAGCAGTTTCTCATAATGCATTAACACTGCAGGAAATCATATGCAAAGGACCAAGAAAATAAAACCCACAGACTGAAACTCTTTTAATGCAACTGGAATCAACTGGGTAGAGTAAACAGAGGGAAGGAAAATGTTGTACTCATGTTACTTAATCATAGACAGAAGGGCAGGATTTTGTTACCTGGATATAGGTGTCTGGTGATACGTTAGTGATATGTACAGCATATCCTAGTTGGACTCCAGCCCCTGCTTTAGAGGAGTCAGGGTTTCCCGTGTTATATCTTCCTTGGAACTGTATAGGGACGCATCCCCTGCCCAGCACCCTGCCAGGAATCCCTGCAGCCCAGGCAGAAGATGCAGAGGACATTGGGGTCAGTCTTTGTTGTGGCCTGTCACTGAATGAGGCTGAGAAGCAGGACAGCAGAATGCTATGCCCCAGGCTGGGGAGAGGATGTTTCTTCCAGGACAGTGACAGAGCAGGATGGGACAAACAGGGAGAGAGATGGGCTGCTGCAAGCATTGGGAGCCAATGGGGCAAACACACAACCAGGGGTCAGAATGATGGAGAGAACAAGAAGGCTTCTGACCCAGAGCTTGTAGAGGGAAAGTGAGAAGAAAGGGACTTCTTTAAAGAGAGAGAATGCACAGGGTTTATTTCAATCCCTTTTGTTTTTTTACTAAACAAGTGCTGTGACTTCTCTGTTTTACAAAGTTTGAGGATCTCCTTTATATCCTCATAAAACAAGCCCTGTTGGTGTTTTGGGGTCTCCGTGTTTAAGGAAGAGGTGCAGACAGACCCAGTTCCAAGCCCTGGCTGACTCTGGGACTTATCAGAGACACTTTCCAGACCCACAGAGAAAATTGCCCCCTGAAGCAGGAGGCCATAGAGCCACTATAAATATCTCCATTTGCCAATCCACTGTTTCTGCCCCTTGCCTCCCCTTTCTTTGCCTGTCTGCTCTTGGTCTCCTCTGCCTTCCCGTTGCTGCTTCTCCTCTATCCCAGAGTCAGGTCTGCCTGGGAATGAAGATATCAGCAATAAAGTTTTTTATCCTATGTATTCTATAGTCCCCCTTATAGCCTTCTTACCACTCTGAGATGCAGTGAATGATTGTGTAGAAAGAGGGGTTGTTTCAAGTGAGTCTCTGGGGAGCCACGGGTACTCCTGAGCCTGGGGTGGTTGCCATAGAGAATCACTAACCTGTCGCTACAGAATAAATAACATGAGAGTCAGGAGAAGGTCATACCAATCCTCTCTCTTTTTGTAAACCATCTTTAAAGTGTCTGGTCAATGTCATGTCTCACCTGCTCACCTAAAAAGCCATTTGCATTTCTCCTCTATCAGCTCATGATGTGGTGCAGTAAATCTGCAAGGCAATGCCGTCACCGTCACGCAGCTGTAGCATTGCCCTGTACCCTCCGTGCCTCCCCAGACAACTATGCTGTGTAAAAGAAGTCTTCATTATTTCTACCCTAAAGTAGTTCACATTTAAATAAGAATTATGTTATCTTTACTATTTAAATTCTTTATTACCTCCCTTTTAATACAAACAATCAGGCTCTGGCTACGGAGCTAAGACAATTTCAACAGGATATTTAGCCAAAGGAAAGGCACATCTGCAATAAAGAAATATTTTTATTCCATTCTTGATCACTGCATTTTCCTTTAAGATTTTCCAACGTATTGTCATGTTTGTGTTTCAGCGTTTCATAACTAATATCACTGTCAAAGTTGCAAAATGCTTGCATTTAAAATTATCTCTGCTGGCAGATGCACCTGAAACAGATGCAAACCGTTCCTGAAAAGAACTAAATAACTTGGTCTTTACCCTTTATTTACAAAGGGGAATTGACTTTCTCCATCCTTTTCTGGCAAAAAAGGTTATTTTATCCTTTACTTTCACAGGCTGTATTTGTATGAAACCAAAGCAGTCCCTTAGGATGAAAAGAAGCAGTGGTTCCTGCTTGTCTAAATCTGGTCACTGAACAGAAATATCAGTCTGTGAAGCTGATGTAGTTTAGAAACCTGACCACTTTGAACAACAAAAGGTTGGATTTAATTACAACTGGACCAACTTTAGCAGTTGGGCTGAGGAGTAAAATTTCACTGTTACTTATAAAAACCCCCAAAGGACAGTGTATCTTGCATCCGTCTGATGTCAAATGATCTCTCCAGCACTTGTGGAAGTTTTCATCTTTGTTCCCCTGCAGATAAGTGCAGGTAGTCAGTTGGTACAGGGGGTGGGTTTTTTTGAGGTTACAGGAAGACCTGGGAGTGGGGAGCGACAACTTGTGAGAGACTGAGATTATATTCACAAGATTCACTATTTGAGAGTATAACAATAGTAAAAAAACAGGAAGAGGAAAACCTTTAAAAGTTCCAAGGATTTATGTTCATTAGCAGTCTTCACATTCTTTGTTTTGTGATTTGAATTCTGTTTCAGAGACTAATTTCAAACCAGAGATGGTGTTTGAAATAGATAAACAAATTTAAAATTAAACGTATAATTTTCAGTTAAATCAAATATTTATTATTGGCCTGAATGCTTTCTTCAAAGGAAATGTATATTACTTGACAAGTTATTGTTCAATTTGGTTTGACCCAAAAAGAATATATAATGTTTACATATATATATAAAGAAATAATAATACTTATTTATCTATTTATTTATTTTCATCTGGGTGTCAAGACCAACAGTCTCTCATTTCTAGGCTGTGAGTTAGTGAAATGTCGCAAGTACTTGAGACGTGGGAAGGGACTTGGGAATCCAGTTCGATTGCGTCAGATTTGGGAAGGCATGAGCTATGTGCGGAACAATGCCCACTTCTAACCTCTGGATGCACAGAAATCTACAGAGCCAACTTGTTGAATTCATCAGAACAATACTTCCATTTATCCCTTTGATGGGAAATTGTGACTGAAATAGATGCTTTGACTAAATAGTTATGTACAGCTGGTAACTAATGCATGGTTGTCTTTAGAAGCCTGAACAAGGTTTAATGGAGCTTTATTGCTTTTCATAGAGCGCTATTGTTTTCAACTCTATTGGCCTATATTATCTACTAAGATTATTTTAAATGCTTTTGACACTTTTGCTAAAGAAAAGACACATCTGCTGGTCTTTGAGACCTGAGGATTCCTCCTCTCCTGGTCTGCTAGAAGTGAGCCTGCTGCTTTTCCCATTTTGGGGTCCAACCGTCAGTGAGGCTTAATGCATAATCCCAGTGCACACACTGGGTATGAACACAGCTGGTCTTTCACTTCTAATACAGAGAATCACACCTTTACCGACATCTGTAGAAATAGAAGCAGCAAAATATCACATAGACTTCAGTAGCATCGATGGCACTATCCAGTGCTTTCCTCTTTAGCTGGTCAGGCTTGAAGTTTATCCCCATTTCGTATCCCATGGCTTCTCCAGTTTTCTGTTTGTTCTTCCTCCATCCATCCTTTCTCTGCCCTCATCTCTTCACAAATAAACAATCTTCACCTAATTGTTTCTCTCTACTGGCTCCAGTTTTGCCAAATCTGCATTCAAATACCACATTTCTGGTATGGTTACTCATGTAATCTCAGCCTTATCTGCTCTTACTGCTGCTGTTGTGTGGGAACTATGTGTGGCCCTTGCAAACCTCTGCTCCCCACAAAGCCCTCAGCATTCTGTCCATGTATTTCTGGGGTTTGGCTGCCTTTCACCTAACTCCTCTTTAACAATCTATTAAATCCATCCATCCCTGCAAGCCTTGGCCAATTTCTCACATTGTAGTTTGTTGTGTCCCGTGGTTTCTTGTGTCATGTCCAGTGTTTTTTCTTGCTTGAACTTAGGTCAGAGCCTAGTAACCTGGCTTGCATACCTTCACAACTTTTTGTCCCTAAGTTTTTATTCCCTAGCTTTAAGGCTTGATCCAAAATCTACCAATATCTCAATAGCTACCTCTCATGAGCCTTGGATCAAATCTTTAATGCTGCTGCTTAATTTTGAAAGATAAGTGGGAACCTTTAATACTAAAAGAGCAGAGTGAGCAATTTTTTGCCACCATCTGGGGACAAATCCTTTTCTCTGATCAGTGCAAGTAACCTTCCACCTGAAGCAACTCTAGTAATTGGGAATCAGATACCAAGTCCATCTGCTTAATGTGTTGATTCTTTGGTTTGACCATCTGGCATTCAGGTAGAGGTGGATTAAAAGCATGATCTTTCCAATGAAATTGATTCCCCTTGGGTTGAATTCCCTAAGTAACTATAGTATCATTATTTTTACAGTGCCTGTGTTTGACTTTCAGACTAGAAAAGGCTGATTTAAAGCTGTATAAGCTATATACGTGTTACTCTTGCTTTTAATTCCTAACCAGAAAACAGTAGAAATTCTTACTTCTGACATCCCATGCCTCTTAAAATCATTGCAACAATTACACTGATTTCTGAGACAATAAGAATGATATCATGATATCAGGAGCCCTTCAGAAATAAGAACTAATGGAATTGGCATTTTGTATTGACAAGGCTGGTTCCTTTTTAGTTGACATTACTGTATCTGTAAGGGTACTGTGTAATTAACTCATTAAGTCAGACATAAGGATACTACCTAATTAAGTACACAGAGTAGTCTCAGAAAGTCTTTAGAAAAATGTCTGAATTCAGGAGTCCCATTCTGTAAACAGGTATTCATTCAAAATCAGTTACATTATTTTTCTCTGTGGGTAAGGATAGTGTTTCCAGGACCAGGGTTCAGCTGAGATCAGAATCTGTTTCTGGTGTCCACAAGAAAAATTGGAAAAGACAATACATCGGGTGAACACTGACATATTGATTTTACTTCTTTATCTCTTGGCGTTGATGACATTACACAGCCCTATGCTTTCTAAATGCAGTCTCCTTTCCCCTCTTGCCCTCCAAAATTGGTAATGTAGTCTTTAATATATTAACAAGGAAGAGAAGTACTACATCATTAAAAGCAAAATTATTCTTTCCCTTTTGTGAAATGTTATGCTCTGACGTTTCTGACAAGTCCCTCTTTAAACGAAGTTTACAAATGCATTTCTTTGCTTGTATATGTATCAAGTTCCACAGCTTTGTAATGATTGGACTCCTGCCATAAAAAATAAAAGCCTATAAAATAATTAGGAAGTACACAAGCTAATAATAAACATTATATTTTTTTAAATGGGCTTTAATTAAATAATTGTAATCTGATTATATATGTTCAAACTAACTTTTTAGGAGTCAGCTTTTTCATAGAAGTGGCTAAAAAAAAAGAGTGCCATCTTTTGTTTATTATCAAGGTCTAAGAACTGCAGAGGAAGAATTTTCTCTTCCTGAAAAAAAAAACAAAAAACAAAATGCACAAAAAGAAAAAGCCTCTGGAGATAAGGCCTTCTCAGACTGTTGGTGAAACATAAATTTAATCAAACAATTAAATGGGTGTGGTAAGTTCTGGAGTCCTGGTATTCAATACTGAAACATGGCTATCTTGATCACAGAGGGAGGCTTATGGTGGGTCCAAGAAAATACAGACAGGAAGAGATCAAATTTGAGATTGAGAGCTGTACAGCTTGTCCAGACTGGGGTAAATCAATCTCAGTTAGCTTGTGTTTCTGAGTCTAGACAAAGCTTCTGTGCAAGGCAGTAGGGGGTGAAAGAAATGCTCAGTTAGGTGACCTCAAGCAAGGATGTGAGCTTTTGTAAGGTCTGTACCAAAAGGGACCAGTTTACTCATAAATGAGATGCTCAGAGAAGGAAGACTAAAGAAAAAAATTGCTGATAAATAAACAGCAAGTGGCATGCAGGAAATCTGAATATTAATTAATTTTTCAATGTCAACATTGGACATTTGCAATGGTCTAGATAAGTTCAAATTCAGCCTTAAGAAGAAAGGTTCATTTTCTCCTACCATATGTCATATACAGGACAGCTTTATCAATGACTTATAGTAGACGATGAAAATCAACCGAAGTCTACTTGAACTCTACAGAAAATCTAGAGTTTATAATTAAAAGTGTTTAAGAAGTAAATTCAGTCCAGGTTTACCAACTCAAACACAGACTACATAGAGCTTTTGCTGGGTGGACACTGCCTAGCTGTCTAGAAGTATTTGAATGGTAGACCACTAGAGATGGGTGCTCACAAGCCTAGCATGCTCCAGCAGGGTTAGGACACTGTCCGTTCCTTGCCGGGTTTGGTACTTTTACATGTTGTACTTCAAAGAATATGATCCCAGCTGTCCATGACCATTAAGACTTCTACGAAGCTCAGTAGAAGTCCCATTAGTTCAGGCATGCTTTCTGTAGGAGGCAAGTGTGCAGCTTCACAATGGAGCCTGAAAAAAAGTTCACTTGATAGTAAATAACCCTCTCCAGCCTTCATAGGCATTTCTGATGAGAAAAAAAAAAATTAAACAATCCATAAATAGGTGACATAATAAGCACATTTATGTGAATATCTCTGGCTCAGTTTCTTTACTGTCTTGAATACTCCTGAGTAGCAGGTCTGGGAATGACAAGTATGGCTCAGTAGGCTGATATTTCCCTGCAATTAGATCCGTCTTCTCCTGCAAGCTGTGTGTTCTTCCTGCCCTGCTCAAATCTTGCTCTCCTTTCTTCATATCCACTCCCTTCCTTCCTTTCCCCCTTAGATAAACCAAACCGTCCAAAGTTTGACACTTCCTGGTGCCGCCTTCTTTCTCACCTTCCAGTTTGCATCTTCTGGTTCCCCCCAATCCCCAAACACACACATACTTTCACAGCCCTTCGATTTACCAAGAGCTGTACCGATATTATAGTTTGTTCTGCTGCTGCTGGCATTTTGGGGTTCAGATTGAGCCTCCTCACCCACCTCACTGTTCAATCTATTCCCACCTAAATGAGAGTCATCTAAGCTCACCGATGTTCTCGCTGACCCTGAAGATAGATGGCGCAGCCCTGATGCCTCCAGCAGCTTTCCAATGCGACAAAGTCTTTATCTCCAAATACAAAACCAGAATTCCTAAGTTATTAAGAGTCAAGTTATCCAACTCATTGCACTATTAAGCACTCAGAAAAATTCTACAAAATGAATGAGGCTTGCAGTATACATGATGGGGCAATGAACTGTCAAGTTTTATCGGTGCATCTTTACAGAGAATAATGTAACTTGCGGCTTTACTATTCCCAAGTATGCCATTGTCCCAAATCCATGCCGCTGAAAACCTTATGCTGTACAACACCGTGCTTTTGTATAACTTCCCCTATCAATAAGTATAATGGTGTACTTCTTCAGATCCTGTAACTCTGCACCGGTTCATTTAATTCAGTGAACCATCTGAACTGCCTGAAACCAACACTTAAAACATGAGTGTACATTTTTAAATGTATACAAAAATCCCTGCAAATTAATTCAGTTTCCTGAAGGGTCCCTTCTAGACCAATGTTCCTAAACAGAATTCATCATTTGCAAAATATTTCACAGAACTACACTGACTAACTGTTCTGGTTCGCGGTTTAAGATTAATGATTATGACTGTTGTTTTAACTTTTAACTGAGTATGTGTGAACTACAAAACTTACACAGCTTCTCACCCAAATAAAGAAAAATGAGGGAAGTACTAAGCATGCAAATGAGGATATTTTTTTTTTAATCACCCCTTATTCCCTTTCAATAAAGTATATTGGATTTTTAAAGAAAATTAAAGATTACCATTTTAATGTAACTCCTAAAGTAAACTCCTAAACTACTTTAAAAAAACCAACCCAAATCCAACTCTTCTTAATACTCCTAATAATCCTATTCATGTTCTCAGATGAAATAATAAAAGCTGCTAATTTTTTTTCACAATGTTCATTTTGTAATCAAAATTCTGCTCTGAAGAATTATCGCAGAGATGCTGCCATGTTTGTGAAATGTAGGCCTCATTGTATTAAGATAAAGGAGATTCCTATTCATGCCACAGATTGCTTGTCTTTTGAGATATATTTTGTAGTCCATTTAGTCCATTTCCATAGCATGAAAAGAACAGAGAATTGTAATTAAGTGCAGTAGCGTATACAACACTATAATCATAATTGCTAGAATTATATTCACAATTTTCCTCACATGTTTTGCAGATGCTTTCTCTTTTATCCACATGCCATGTAGTTCATGTTCCTATTTTGTAGAAGTTGCCATCAATTTGTTGCCACATGTTTTATGTGTCACCGTGGTTTTTTTCCTCCTCCTTTGTGGAAGAGAACAAGGGTCTGATTCACTAGAAATGTCCTGCGGATTCCATTGTTTCTCTGGTTCTCTGAGCCCTGAGGGGTACCTTTCATTCCACATCTGGTTTGTCATTTGCTCAGCCGTGTACTGGATTATCCACTTGAAAAGAAACTGCACCAATTGTGGGCTCAGCCCATCAGCCTGAAAGTTCAAAAAGTGTGAAGTACTTCTCCCCAGGAACAAACTGCAAAATGTATTCGAGATCGGAGGTTTTATTAATTACAAGTGGCATTTGTAAGCCTCCTGCTGAAGCCTGCCATAATGCTATAAGTGGCATCATTTGTGCCAATTTATAATGTAAAATACAAAGTCTCCATTCGGCTCTAGTATTAGTTACAGAGTCCTAGGTTGGATTTTGTTATTCAAAATTCATAATATCTCAGGATCAGGACTTTTTTTCTTCCTTTGCTAAAACAAGTTAGAAATAATGCTGTAACTCTTGGTTATTGCTACTGATTGCTCACCTTCCAGAGGGGGACATACAGCAGACTTCAGCATCGGTTAAATGGTGAAGACATGCAATAGGCAGAGTAAAGCATCAGATGGCATTAACATCTTACACTGGCACTACACCTGGACTAAAAGTCTGGCTCTATTATGCCTCTAAAGAACTGGAAATTTTCCACCAGATGGCCAAGAGCTTTCGTTTGGTCACAGGAAATGAAGACATCAGGCTACAGAGACCTTTCTGCAGCATTTCTCTGTTTCCTCCCTTCCACCCAGTATGTAAAGCATTCTGGATATTTTCTGCAGCTTTTATTTTCCCAATTTTTTATTATTTTTTTTTAATATTTGCAGAGTCTCTCTGCCAAGAAATGCGACACGTCCCGGATTCCCTCTTGCACCCAGAAAAATCTTCAAATATATCGGTGGTTACTATTTTGAGATTTTTTTTTTAATGGTTCAGGTTTACTGGATTCAGAGCACTTGAAACATCTTGGACAAGAAATGAGACAAGTGTTTTCAGTGACTGATTTGTCCCCTAGTCCCTGTATGGCTGATGTAATCCCCTTTTCTTAACATCTTCTTCCTATTGTCTCAAAGTCCTCTGCAAAAAAGAAATGAAAGGTTACATGTGCATCTTTTAATGGACACATACCAGTTTTACTTTTACTTCCCCAAGGTATATTTTGAAAAAAATTAGTTAGATCTTTAAAGCGTTGCATGTTTTCTTGCTCTATTTTTCATTTAAACTTTTGACTGGCAGGCATTTCCTTAGGTACACCTTTTAGTCTCCTAAGAAATAATTTGTCAAAATCAAAGCAAAATTGGGTTTTCATAGTGCTATTTTATCCTTCAGGAATGCATTCATGTTCCATGTTTATATTCTTTATTTATCATAGTTAAATGCATAAAATATTAACACTGAAACAGGATCCTTGAGGGACAGTGAGTTGAAAGAGTAGTTTGGGATTGAGAGAGGGAAAGCATCCAAGAACAGAGATTTGATTTACTTAGTTACTATAACAGCTGAAACACAGCAAACATTTTACAAGGAGACACAGTGTTTTTATGCTGGAGTCAGCAGAGCCCCTAACAGAAGATTAGCAGAACTGGTGCTCACTAGGGCTGTGTACTTCAAAAGCCTGCCAGAAACAGAGCACGTGGTTGGGTTCACTGGAAAAGATCCTGCTGGGATCCTGAGGTCTGAGAGTTGCTCCTCCTGGTCACTGGGAGTCCAGTCATGAGCTGTGCATGCAAATCTCAGTGTTTCTTGAGACTATTTCATGTGAAATGCAACCCGCGTTGATCAAAGGTAATTTGCAAACCTATAAAGAGTGAGATAGGATGCTGGAGGCAGGATAGCGATATTACTTGTTACCATATCTTCAGTCTCAGCTTTTCAGTTTTTAGTCTTCGGTCTTAACCCTCATATCTGTCTTCTAAAGCAGAAAAAAACATTTTCATGCTTATTTTACAAATAAGAATAATTAAGGCAGAAAATGAAATATATTCCGTGCCTTAAGCAACAAGGAAATCAGTACAAAAGCTGGCTTGTGATTCCGTACTCCCAGTCTTATACACAGGTCGCCTCACACACCTCCTTAACAGGGTATAAACAACTGAGTGCTTCTGCACTGCCAATCGTATCCTCATGCTCCATCCTCAGCATTATCTACAATGGAAACCATGATATAATATCCATTATAGCAGCTTGGAATAACACCATTTAAAATACATTTTCTTCTGTGTCTCCATTGGCTATGGAGATGAAATAGGAATATACGTGTGGCAATTTTCTGCATCACAGTGCTGCTCCTTTAGAGGTTGAAGGTAAACTTTTCTGAAATTACCCAGGTATTTTGTGCTGCCACTGCAAATTTGTGTCTAATTTGCTCTTTACAATCAGCTGCTGACTGGAAATGTGTTTCAAAAGGAAGAAAGCGAGGAAGGAAGGGAGGGAGGAAGGAAGGAAGGAAGGAAGGAAGGAAGGAAGAAAGGAAGGAAGGAAGGAAGATTAGTTGAAAATTTGGAAAACTCTGTATACTAAGTGAGTAGCCTAAGTACTCAAGAGACAAAAAAAGTGTTTTCCAGGGGAAAAATATAGTGGTTTTTTTCTTTATGTTCTAGAGTGTCTTTCCTCTAAAAACAAGTTCTCCAAAGAGAAAGATCTTTCTGGTAAAAAGCCTATTTCCTAGGAAAATACTTGTTTCTCTCCAGGTTTTCAGGTGAAGATTTTTTTTATCCCAGAATCTAAGGTTAGCCAATTATTAGACCACATTAAATAAAAGTATTCTTCAGTTGCATTTTACACTCAGTCAAGACAAAGAGGAAAGAGGTTGCATTTTCTCTGTGAAAATTCACTAAGTTATTTTTTGTCCCACGGTACAGGATTGTAAACAAAATATTTTTGTAGTATCCCTTTCATTTATGAATGCTGAGAAATTTCAAAGCTAAAACCATAAAGTTTTGGATTTGCTTCATTGAGGTGACCTGTATTTTGACATCACATCAAGAAAAAAAATCCACTTTTACTGGCAGTGTGTGGAGAGGTTGTCTAATGGAGAGAGGTCTGACCTGGGCTTCAGAAGATCTGTGTTCGTTTTCCCCTTCAGCTACAGACTTGGTGTGATTTCATCTGAAAAATACACCAAAAGATAGTACAAAGGTAGAAATATACAGAGAGTTCATAAAATCAAAGTGGAATTTGCAAGTGATACATAGACAGTTCCCAATGGACTAGCAAAATATACATTTAAATAAAAGAAGCCTCTCCAAGGATGTTTAAGACTTACAGCCATCCCTAGTTTCCAATAGAAAGTTTTTCATTTCATTTTCACTCTCAGATTCCATCTGGGATTAGAAATGTATTACTTGTATTACTTGAAGCTGGGATTCACACAACTGTCAGGAATTTCGGTTTCTCCTGAGATTTCTGCAGACTTGGGAGGTTTGGACATGCTCCACTGGAGAGGCTCAGCTCTGGGAAACCTATATGAATATCACTGTTTATTTGGCTACATGGTGAGCAAGAGATCTTCATGAGATGTCTAATAGTTCTTACCGACTTTAAGTCTTTGGGTCCCTTTTCTTTCTTTGGGGAATCAGTACGCAAGTACATACTAACACTTGGTCAAAACACATGCTTGAAAGTTACATGTAACTTAAAATAAGTCATTTCATAGTTACATAATTCTATGAAGAGCCAAGTACCTCCTCAGGTGTCTCACTGCTGCCCACCATTCTCTGGGCTGATGTGACATAATTCATCCTCCACTGAATGAAGAGGGCAAATCTGAACATGATGATTCAGTGATGTGTTGGGGAAACCTAAGCCAGTTCTGAGTTAAGTGGGGAGAAAACGAGTGTTGGAAAGGGTAGCTATACTGAGATGAAGTAGGGGCTTGAGGTCATAACCCTCCATAACAGCACCTTGCTAATGCTGTCATACTGCTTTCAGCTCTAGAGTCAACCCGAAGAGTTCTTCATCATGCCCATGATCAAGCATACTCTGAATTTCCATAGCCCTTGAGGCATAAACTAGATAGCCCTCTAAGGACACATCGCTGTTTTCCAAGCCTGGTATGATCCAGGCTCTGCAATCAAAAGTGAAAAACTTCCTTTGTTTTCTGCTGATAGCCAAGCTGGAAGGAAGCAGCATCTATTTGATTCAAAAACAGATCAGAAAGAGGACAATGTAGGGAATAAATGCACGAAGACAGAGCAGTTGCCCTGGAAATGGGAGCCTGACAGTATAGATCAAGAGTGGCTACAGGGAGGTAAGCGAGCCTAGGACTCCATGTGCATCACAGAGATGTGGGAACTGGGGGAAGGGTATAACACCATGTGGAACCAGGGGTTGGTGAGAAAACTGAGGTCAGATGAAAAGAAAGAGACAACAAGATGGACTGTGAGAAAAAAATTGGTTGGATGGGATTCAGCCTACTGGGAAGCTTGTGAAAGCAAGTCTGGAGAGGGTTGGAGTGGGGGAGGCAATTCAAGAGGAGATACTGAAATTGAATAAGAAAGGAGGAAAGTGGAAGGCTGAGAACAGGAGGGAGGGAAGAGGCTCTCTGGGCAAGAAGTCTGGGAGCAGCACTAGGAAAGACTGGAACAAGATCCTTGCATTGGCGGAGCCAAAATAAATAGGGAAAAATGAAGAGCAGTTCAGAATTGCTGATATTTTTCGTCACCCAGCCAAGCCGCTCACCTTAGTGGTGTCTGGGCAGGGAATCAGTCAGTGCTTGATACAATCACCACACGCTGATAGTCCGCACACCCACGAGCAGTGGGTTTACTGGCGTGTTACTCCTTCCTCTTCACATCATGCAGAGACTCCACCAGTGGGAACTCTGCAAGCCACATTTGCAGCACTGAGCATCCTAGGACCTGCAAAATGTGTGCCAACCACCCCTTAAGAGGAACTTCTCTGCTATTGCGGTTACCCCTTATTTTAGTGACAGGAGTCTGCAAAATGCAACTAAAGTTTACAATTCTACCAATGAATCACGTAGGTTTTAGTACTATGCCAAGGAATGAGATTTTGTCTTTTTATTAATTTCATTCTTGAAAATCTAGTAAACTATATGCAAAAATCCTCCCTAAGAACATAATTATAGCAAGATTGCGAAAGTCAGGCATGCAAGAGTTAAATGCACCAGAAACCTTAAATCATCTTACTCTTTTCTCACCCTCCACCCTGCACTGCAATACAGCTGGGGTTCATTAATATTTTTGAAGCATTTAGAGTGACAGAAAATCCCATATGGAAATGAACAGAAAAGTTTGGCTAGATAGTGATCAGGAAAAAGAAGAAAAAAAAAAAAACAAAAAACCAACCACAAATCAACCCACACACCGCATAAGAAAGAGAAAAAACCACATTGTATCATTGCATTTCTGGACCAAGTGATACCAGGTCATTCAGAAAAATACAGTATGATCACATATTTAAAGACCTGTATATACAAGTTTATTTAAAGGGACACAAGCAACTGAAATTCTCTGGAGAGCTCGACCTGTTTGCTAATACTATTTTTTCAGTGGAGCTTGGGATGCAGAGGATAGGCAGATAACTCTGCGTGTGAGGATGTGTGCATATGTATTACAAGTAGTTACAAAGTTCAGCATTAATGCATTAATAGATAGTGTTTTGTAGCTTGTTTCCAATGTTATTTAGGATATATGACCTACTTCATCAACTGCAGATGGTTCCTGTGGCAGCCTTTTACATCAGCTTGGGTATGGGGAGACAGATGCAACAGCCTGGTCTTGTGCTAAAAAAAGCACCTCCATGGCCACTTAAATGTTAGAAACCACACAAGGCAAACTGAGAATTGTCTTCCTTTGGTATTTAAGTGAAATGACATCATGATACATCAAAAATAGGAAAAGAAGAAAAGTATTTGTCCTATTTCTGGGTCCACTTATTTTTGATAAAGGAAAGGTGGAAAGGTATCAAATAGTGAAGAACTTTGTTCTCTTAGGACAATGCAATCATTTAAGGACGTGGTTGAGGGATATTCATCTACAAAGCAAGAATTACCACAAAACACACTTCATAAATTTTTGTCGATATCTTTACTATAGATTTATATGAATACATATATTTTAAAAACACAAATAATACCTCCATGTGCAATACAAAAACCTCTATCAAGGAAATGTTCTACTTTCTAATATTTCTTCCTATGAGGTCAAAATGACAAAATAGAGCACCCATGACAGGAGTGTCTTGTAACACTTAATTTTACAGTATGAAGGCACTCAGCCCCTAGACTCTAAGGACCTCTGCAGAATAGACATGCCACCTGAACAAATTAAGTATAGGGTTGGTTTTTTTTCAAAAGGTATTTCTTATTAATGTTGACAGATCGCTGTGGCGCTGATGATCAATTAGTTAATGTTTGTACAGTACTTTGGAGATGTAAAACTCTATAAGTACTGAGCATTGCTATTATTACGAGTACACTTCAAGATCCTTAGGTAACTGTTGGGAGTACAGTAGACACGATCTTAATCTATTAATAGCCCTTTATAAGTGCAGTTGTTCACAGACTGCCAAAACATCGCTATTGTAGTATAATTCTTTTTTTCTCTTTTTTTTAATTTTTTTTTTTCCCAGATAGCATGGGTGTCATGAATGTTAATAGCAAGGAAGCAAAATTGCTCCTGTCATCTTCTTCCCATTTTTGTACATACAGTATATGAAAGAGTCTGTTTCCTTAAAATGACAGGAGAGAACCACATCCCCCTAAGACTCCGATCATCTGCATAAGGTCTTTAATTTGGGATTTGAGTGTCAGACAATTAGTAGTTGAGGTGGAATCACACGGCTTTGTGAGTCCCATGGCCCAATTAGTAAATCA
Source organism: Arenaria interpres (assembly GCA_013399435.1). Taxonomy (NCBI): domain Eukaryota; kingdom Metazoa; phylum Chordata; class Aves; order Charadriiformes; family Scolopacidae; genus Arenaria; species Arenaria interpres. Next base: position 36,651 of record VXAK01016881.1, on the reverse strand, counting down.
GATTGTAAAAGGTTACTAGAATGGGCCTTTAATCTTGCCAGCATTTTACTGTTTATTGCATGTGGTAGACAGAGCATCCTGTATCAGGGACAGGAGGAAGGAGAAATTTAGTGTCATAGCAGATAATCTGCTAATGTAAATTGCTACAGCTCCTTATATACATCTGCTGGGAACTTGGCTGCTGGCCTTAGAGACACTATATGCAGTGTCTGCAAATTGGTCTCAAGTAGCCAGTGAGGGTAACTGAAAATCTACCCAGTGAGGATGTGTGCAATGAAAGGCAAAAAAATAATAATCCAAAATCAGAGAAGGAACAGGTTTTACAAGTGAAAGAAGTCAGTGTAAACACAATAAAGGTCGGGGAAGAAAGTGCAGGAAAACAGTTAGGGCAATAAACATGTATTTTTGAGTAATTCTTCTGTCTTCACATGCAGACATGCACAATCACACTCTTACACCTCCAAGTGCGTACCAGCGTTGGCAATTTCTGAGAGAGGGTTTGCCAAAGGGGTGCACTCAGAGCCAAGGTGAAGCTGCAGGTAAAGGTTGTTGCACACCTGATTTGAAGCTCCCTCTGTCCAACCTGCCCTGAGAAGACCCCGCACCTGAAATGGGGCCAGCAGGAGCTGTAGGGAGTTGCTGCCAATCTGCACTGATGGGAGGGAAAATGACTGTCAGAGGTATTTGGGTGTCACCCAGGACGACAGGAGAGTGGGAGCAGCGTGGGTCATGAGAGGGGCATCTTATCAGCATCGCGTATGTTAGCCCTTCCAGATCTAAGGTCTGAAGGGAGAAGACAGGCTAGAAAAGGTGGACCAGCAGCCTTCACCCAGCATATTACTGCATGGTCTTGGGCAACCACTTCACCTCAGCTCCCCACTTGCTTCTTCTGCAAAATAGAGGTGTGACTTCTGTGAAATGCTGCAAGAATACGAAGTATTAGCAATACTAGTTTTGTTTACAGGAATATTCATTCCTTGGTGCTACAAAAGCTTGCTATTAGTCTTCAGCTCTCATTTATTCTTGCTCGACACTGTCCACACAATCAGTGATTCTCATTATGAAAATAATTGCTGCCTGTATCACTGTGTTTTTGTTTGATAATACATTACATGTTCAGGAGGGCCTATTAAAATTATCTAGTCTGACCTCCCACGCAGTGCAAGCATTATATTTTCACCAAGCCATTCTTGCAACAAATCTCACAGTGGAGCAATTAAAAATATCACCATATGTTCGTGGGCCAGGGTGCCATTGTACCAGACACATACCAAGGGATCACCCCTTCCTTGAAGAATTTATAATTTAACTGGATCCTGCAGTAGGGTGAGAGAGAAGAAATGTGGCTGTCCTAAACATTATTAAGAGAATCTGTAGAAAGCCCAGTGAATAAATTTCTAACTCCCAGTGTATTGTTTTACCCTTACAGTCATCCTTTTTGTGATGAATAAAAGAAAAACCTCTTTTGTTATGGTAATTCTCTGTCACTTCTTTTTTTAATCAGTGTAATTTTTAAAGATAATATTTGATTTATATCCCGTAAAAGTAGCCAGACTTCGAGTCGTCTTCATGGAATCATAGAATCATCTAGGTTGGAAGGAACCTTGTAGGTCATCAAGTAAAATCTCTAACAGTCCATCAGCCTAACACATCCAAATCCACCACTAAACCATGTGCCTAAGCAGCATGTCTACCTGTCTTTTAAATGCTCCAGGGACGGTGATTCAACTACTTCCCTGGGCAGCCTGTTCCAATGTCTGATAACCTGTTAGGTGAAGAAATTTTTCCTAATATCTATCCTAAACCTTCCCGAGTGGAACATGAGGTGATTTCCTCTTGTCCTATCACCTGTTCCTTGGGAGAAGAGACAGACCCACCCTCACTACACCCTCCTTTCAGGGAGTTGTAGAAAGCGAGAAGGTCTCCCCTCAGCCTCCTTTCCTCCAAACTAAATAACCCTGTTTCCCTCACCCCCCCCTCATAAGACTTGTGCTTCAGACCTCTCACCAGCTCAGTTGCTCTTCTCTGGACACATTCCAGCACCTCAATGTCTTTCTTACAGTGAGGGCCTCAAAACTGAACACAGCACTGGAAGTTGAGCCTCACCAGTGCCCAGTACAGGGGGACAATCACTTTCCTAGTCCTGCTGGCCACGCTGTTCCTGATACAGGCCAGGATGCTCTTGGCCTTCTTCTCCACCTGGGCTCACTGCCACCTCAAATTCATCCAGCTGTCAGACAACACCTCCAGGTCCTTTTCTACCAGGCAACTCCAGCCACTCTTCTTCAAGCTTGTAGTGTTCATGGGGTTGTTATGACCCAAGTGCAGGACCCAGCACTTGGCCTTGTTGAACCTCAGACCGTTGGCCTTGGCCCATTGATTCAGCCTGTCCAGATCCCTCTCAACAGCTGAGGTCCTTAAGAACCTCTGCATTGGTTTTACAGGATTTCTGCCTGTGCCATGGTCTGATCTTTCCTGGTATTACACACCACCCATCACTGTCGTTGCCAGCAAAGCAGCCTTATGAAGATGGAAAGCCTCCCATGTTAATTTTCAGAGCCGTGCTCTCAACCTGCTGCACAGGGCATTAGCTTCACAACTCCCATTAGCCCCCACTGTGGTGAGTCAAGAATCAAGTGCATAAAGGACATCAGGCATTGTACACTCGCGGTAATCAGATTTGCTGGTCACTTGGCCCCAGCTGCACTTAGAAGTGTGTGCTTAGAATAAAAATGTTGCATAGTAGCAAAGCTGAAATGCTTGACAGCAGGGTGGGTTTTTTTTAGGCTACATAAAATATACTTTAGATGCCAACGTATAAGGAGAATCATCCCAGATTGCTAATGCAATGTTGGAATTTAAGTAGGCTTTTACCAGAGCAGATGTTGGTACTGTCACAGCAATTAAACTTTCCAGCTAGGCTTTCCTGCGTATGAGGAGTTATTTGTATGATTGTTTCCACTGTCCTGAGGCCAGAGTCTCCCTCAAACCTCCGTTGCGCTGAGTGCCGGATGAGTACAAATAAAGAGACAGTCCCTGCCCTGTTGAGCTTCCGCTCTGTGAAATAATGTCATTACTTCTCAGCTGGGGGTCACAGTTCAAGGAGAAGCACCCTGACTGGAGGGGAAATAGCTGAAACTGCAGGACTTAGTCCGTTTTCCCCCTTTCACAGAGGAACATTACACATAATAACAGCCGGCTCTTTTCTCTTCACCCCGTGCTCCCTGCTGTCAAACTCTGCTCGCTGCCGTAGCATCTGACAAGCAAACCTTTCCTTCAACCTCACCTTGTATTTTTTCTTTTTTTTTACAGGAGCGCATTATTAGCAACATAAATTATGGTCTGAGGTCAGTGTTATTGAGCACACAGGATTAAAATTGCGTGCTTTAAAATAAAAATGTCAGTCTGGCAGGTGCACGTGCCCAGGTCTGGGGAATATTTTTGACAAATATGAGAGTTCTTTGAAAATAGAAGTTTGAAAGGGAGAAGTATTTGCAAATTTGGTTCAAGTTCGATAAAGTAAGAAATTATTAGGAATGTATTTTTTTTCCATGATATTCCCACATTCACTTCAAAAGAACTATGCTGAAAGAAAGAAAGGTACATAAAATTTTAAATGACAAATATTATGGCAATAAAATAGAATATCCAAAATGAATTAAAACCCAAATATATGAAGTTTACTCAAAATGAATCAAAATATTTTGGGGAAAAAATACATAGAAAATAATGTTCTTTAAACTCTGCTTTCATCTTAGTTTTTTAGTTTCATTCAATGACCAAGCCTCAGAAATGCAGCAGTCATGCAGCTCTGTTTATTACTTGAATTTTACTGCCATTCTTATTTAAATGACGGAAAAAAGAGTTTCAGGGAAAGGTCATTTGTATTTGGATTTTTCCAGACACAAATTCCTGAATCCAAAATAAAATCACAGAAAAGTTAGGGTCTGAGGTTGGGTTTGGGTTCCTCTCTAGATATAATTCAAACCCTATGGGCTTGTGCAGTATATATACATTTGCAAATACAATAGACAGAGAGCATTTATTTAGATTATTTCAGGCTGGCAGTGGGGCTGAAATTAATACTTCTTATCTAGGTTTGAAGGTACTGCACTTGTTATAATTAGATCTGTAAAAAAAAGTTGAGGTCTTCATCTCTTGCAACTGACACGGCAGCTCTGCTTGTTAGCCCTTTATTAGCTGTGACAATGTTGTTAAAAATTTGCATTGCCCAAGACCATATGGAAACTTCAAAGTTCAAATGACAGTACAGAGTAGCCTTGGTACTCTGCCTAGCAAAAGATTTATATTATTTCGTTTCCCAGTGTTTGAACTATTGTTATATTGACACCTTATGGAGCAGGGACTTAAGCACATCAGCAAAACTCTACGAAGTGTCCATGGGGTAACAGGGACATTCTTGAATCCTTTTTTTAGGGAGTGACATCCCTGATGGTCGTAGGTCACTCTGCTTTCTAAGCTCCTCACCCTACCTTTCCTGATCCTTAGATGGTCAAAGCAAAAATGATAAACTAAACCAAACCTCTCAAAACTATTGTAAGAAGGTATAATTCTACTTTTTCCACCCATTTCTTGTGTCATCTTGGTAACCCAGAAAAGAACAGCAAGTGTTACTCTGTGGTGAGGGGCTGATCTCAGGCAGCAGGTGTAGAAATTTCTGTTTTGATCAGTGATATTTCTACTTTAATTTGCACATGCATAAATCGGAGTAGATCACAAAGAAGCAGTAATCTTCTTTCTGGACTCATTCGGGGGTATTGTCAGATCTTCAGGGTGTTACCTCCTAGATGCTCTCAGTGGCTTTTGTTAGATTATTTATGCTAAATACTTTGCAGCCTTGCACTACTTGTCTTTTAGCTTGCACCTGAGGATCCATCTCTGAAGCAAATAATTTTTCCCCAGACCTGTTGTTTGATGCTGGCACAAACAGGCAAGTTACAGAGGCAGGAGATCAGAATGACATAAAATTGCAGGCACCTATTCACTGAGCTTTGAATGTTCAGCAGACAGCTATTTGTAGCCCTTCTAGTCTTCTGATATTTCTTCAACAAATTTAGGGAATACAAACTTTTGCTGAACACCAGGTCTATTTTTTGTATCAGAAATAGATTGCACACCAATAATAAAGTGGAATAGGAGACGACGTGTTTACAGCTAGAGTCCTTTAGCTTACTGTCATGAAAAAGGCATACTTGGTAGGACAGAGGGCCCCCAAGGCTGTGCAAAAGCAGTCATAAACATTAGCCATAGATGAGAACAGCAGAGAAATTCCAGACGAACATTCTGGCTATGATCAGACCACACATGTATTTTCTGATAGTGCAAGAGACTATTTCTGAGAAGCTGTGATTGCAAGATTACAGCTGGATTTTGCTGACAGCATCTATGGCTTTTTTCCTTCCTTCTACAATCATTGCTATATATGAACAAAAATTTTCTCCAGTGTCCATAATGTGAGGCATATGAAATGGGAGTATAACACACTAAGAGAAAAACAATGCTGTAAGGGTTGGAGTCCTTGTTCCAGTAGCACGCTGTTCATTTTCTCCATGTATAGTAACCCTCCTGCTCTGTCTCCAAAGTGTTCATATATTTTCCCCATGTTTCTCAACATTTATACCAAAAAATTCCAACTGACTTGTCGACACCCCAGGGCCCTAAGTCTTTGGTAGTCCATGCAAGCAGGACTTCTACAGGCTTGTCAGCAAGATTTGAGGACTGACAACTGTGTGACGGTTCCTCCTGTGGTCCAAGCCAGCCCAGGAACTGTTTAAACACATTGACTTAGGTCTGTGACTCTCTAATGAGTCCCACTGTGGTCTCACTGTTGTTTTTAATGCTTTCAGAGGACTTACCCATTGAAGCATATTCCATAATTACACACCTAAGCCAAACCCAGACTTCTGCTGGCTCATGTTCCACCATCAGAGAGTGTTGCAGTAACATGAGTGACCCCACTGGGGCAGGAAGAGTTTTCCTTCACAGACATATAGCTGGGACCAGCTTTCACTCCTCAGCCATTAGAGTTTTGTTACTGGAAGTGATGCAAAAATAAATAAATGGTCATTATTTTATTTTGCGGGGTTGAAAGACCACTTGAATGCACCATCTTGCTTGTTAAAGTCTTGGCAAAGCACGCAACCATGCAACATGTTAGTTAAGGAGAAATGCAGGCTTGGTTCACTGGGTGTGGGCTACCTGTATAGGGTTTTGCTTTCCGATAAGCCCCATGAGTGTAACTTCAGCAAACCTTGTGATTTGTTCCAGCATGGGAATGGGTTCAGATATGATGTCAATCTTATAAACAAACTCTACTGGGCCTTCAGTTGACTGCAACTGACAAGTGACTTCAGTATTCATATGAGGTCTGCACATGTTCAGTGGTTGTCAGAGGCAAAACACAGCTATTTTCTGTTTCTCTGCCAGGCTGGCGATCACTTCTATTCCTGCATTTCAGGGGTATCCAACAGCACTCACTGTGAAGAAGTAGTAAGGTTTGCAAGCCATAGTTCCCAGACAGTGGAATGACTGGATATATAAAAGTGGAGACACGAGTCAAAATCCACATCAGCTAATGCAAGTGAGCCTGTTGTAGCATTTTGGGGTTTTATTGTGTTCTTTGTTTTGAAACAGACTCGTATGGATGTTTCATCACTTTTAATATGGTTTCTGGGCAGTGCAAAACAAAGGAAAATTCTACTAATATGCAATTATCTTCATGGAGAAAAATATTCAAGAGTTTAAATGCTCTCTTTTGTAAGATCTTCTTTGGAAAATTTACCTTTGTGGATATGTAATAAAATGGTTAGGCAATATCTTTGAGAAAGCTGAGTTTGCCTTTAGGGAAGAATTAGACAATCTAAAAATTCCTCTCTGAAATGTCTCTTTTGTTGAGCAATTGAAGCTGCCATAATTAAGCAGTGTTTTGTTCTCACACAGGTTTGTTTACATATGAGAAAATGCAATGGAACAATTAAAATTTAATAATATGGTAAATAAGATCTGAATAATTTATTCAGAGCAAAGAAAATGAATGTTGATGATCACATTTTTTGAGACTAGAAGAAAAATCTGACTTCTAAGACTGTATAGAAATGTTGTTCTTTTACTTTGAACAAACATGTTTATATTGGATCCATCATCAAAGAAGAAAATACAAGTATTTCTATTTAGGGATAGAAGTACATGTAAAGCATGAACTCATTTGAAATTAGATAAACTTGAATAATATAGACATTATGAAATGGCAAATACTAATTTTGAAAGATCATATGCCAACTTTTTCCTAAAGTAATTTTATATATGTGCACTCTGTTGTGTAGTTATACATTTCTTTATACTTTTTCAGTGGAAATAGTAGAGTCCGATTTTTTGCTATTAACAGTAATGGGATCTGTACCATTAGCTTCAATAGTGCATGACCAAGACTATTATTATCATTATTTGTTACAAAAACATCTAGAATCTTTAAATAAATAAATAAATCAGAATCACATTGTAGCTATGTATAAAGGTTTACAAGTTAACAGCATGCTTTGTTATACAAACTATTATTTCTGATGAGAGCCTTTTTCAAAAATGTGCATTTAGCTTTTTCTCTGAAATAGGCTTAAATAAGTCAAATGATGCACCTTCTATTCATTTCATAATGTATTTTCTGTCTCATAATTACTTACTTACAAACTCAGTAAAGAAAGTCTTGTTTATTTTCCTCCCAAGTTATTGTTTTTAAATGCAGAGGAATATTTTAAATCCAGAGGAGTGGTTTTATGTGATCTGCTTCTCAAATTAGTACACTCAGAAAACACGTTCATGGATGGTTCTGGTGATTCATGGCCAAAAACATGAAAGAAAAAAACATGTTTGGTCTTCTTTAATACAAAAGAATAACAGCAGAGTGCCTTGGTGAAAAGCAACAGGAACGATCCTTCAGAACTTTGCCTAATCCTGCCTTCAGCATCCAACAGCCCAATCCCCTAAATTTAAAGCATAGCCATGGGTGTGAGAGGATGTCTAGTCCAGCAGCGTGAAATTATTGCTGCAACTCTTGGGAACGCAATAGTAACAACAGTTAAACTCATAAAATGCAGTTGAAGACATATGTGGACCATCTGAGGTTTAATGTTTCCTACAAACTATGGAGAAGGCAATGCAGTTTATAACAAGGTCCTGTGTTGCGGCTGGACTGAACTGAAAAGCATCTTTCAAGCAGCATAGCAGAACCCCAAGGAACTTTAAAAATGGCCTAGTGCATGCAGTGTTTTTTAATTGAAGGGCTCAGTCTGTCTTCCATACAACCTGAATGTTGTATTGCTTATTTTTGTAGATTCAAATGTAATAAGAAAGAAGAAAAGATGAGGCCAGTAGCGTTATTTCAAGCTACCAATGAAAACAGTGAGTCTGTAAGACTCAAATTTCAGGGGTATTTTCTGTCCTTGCAATAGGCTGTAATATATGCTGTGTGACATCCACAGCAACTGACAGTGTTATTCATGTATATAATGAAAGAGAAAATAAAAGAGTCAGTCTGATGATACAAAATGATAAAAATGAATAATCAAGACAAATACCCAGGATCAAAATACAAAGGGATGACAGGAAAAAGGGGCAGGGAAAAGGAAATTTTGATCAGATTTTACAACACCAGTGAGTACTGTTTGGTGACATTTTCAGCCTGCTGAAGAAGTATCCATTTTGAAGCTACTGCCTTTCTTTCAAGAGTGACATATTTTGCTGGGTGGCCTACATGTGTGATTCGATCCTGTAGTCACCCAACCAGGCCATTCCAGTGGTGTGCTATAGATTCATAATCATGTTGAAATGAAACAAACAGCACTGCTATTGAAATAGGCAGTCTTGCTCTTTCCATGCCCTGTGTCTTCTCCCTTTCTGTCCTGTTACAGTCCTCTAAGCTGACATTAATCTGGAGAGAAAATATAAAATAAAAAGTAAAAATGAAAAGATTTAACCTGCTTCTGGTTGCCCAGAATATTTTTGAATATTGTTGAATATTTTGCTGCAAGTTTTCTTGCATCCAACCCTAGAGCTTGGGTCTGCAAGTTCCTCCTCAGTGTATTACTGGAGCACTGTCTGGGAAGGGTGTGAAGGACAGGGATATCAGGGCAGATCTCAGAGAATCATAGAATCATAGAATCGTCTAGGTTGGAAGGGACCTTAAAGATCATTTAGTTCAACCATCAACCTAACTCTGAC
>VXAK01016881.1:11896-27234 GCA_013399435.1 Arenaria interpres | reverse complement strand
CAGACCCGTCACCAGCTTTGTTGCCCTTCTCTGGACCCGCTCCAGCCCCTCAATGCCTTTTTTGTGGTAAGGGGCCCAAAACTGGATAAAACTGGATGCTTAAAAGCATCAAATTGGTCTTCAAGCTTAATAAACTGCAAGGTAAATATGGCTTTCTGAAGTTCCCAAATTATTAGGGACACCGTGGTATTAGCTGGAGTGAGCTCATTGTAGCCACTTGTGTTTCACAGCAAAACTCAAGGCTTAACCTTACAGCATTAAATTTAATAATGTTAGACATGCAGTGTTTAACTGTCTGAGGTTCCTAAAGCTCATTAGTTAACTAACAGTTATTTTATTAATTGTTGTAAAGTCCATAAATAAAAAACTCCAGTAACACATTAAGTATACAGTGTAAATCATTTGTACCTGCAGATCATTTCTTTCGTAAAACAAGAAGTCATGTGTACCAATAATAAACAGCAAAACCCCAACAAAATCTCACTAAGAAACCAATCTTGTCAGTAGGCTTTATTCTTGCTCATCCTTCACCACTAACTCTTGTGCTTTAATCTACAAAAGTTTCCCTTTTTTAGTTCTTTGCTATCAGTGAGCACAAATGCTTCCTACAGATGAGGAGATATCTTTTTTTCTCTGTCTGTTGAGGCATTTTCTTTGCTGTGCTCTGGAAATTTGCCAAAAGGGAAGGAGATAACACTTCTGAACACAGGGTGGATGGCAGATGTAAATCTGACGGAGAGATGGACTACAGCAGCTGACTGATGATGCAGAGAGTTTATTCTTACTGAATCCAAGATTTTCTTCTTCCATTTGTGTCAGTGAGAACAAGGATAGTTCAAATCACTCAGCGAAGGAAGTGCAGGGGTTTTTTAATTATGTGACTTTTGTCTTTTTTTTTTTTTCGTTTGGCACTCCAATTTAATGACCCTACCACTGCATGTGGGAATTCACCAGGGAGGTAAGAAAGTGCTGCACAAGGTGTCTGCCTATACTTGCTAGCAATAGCTAATTGCATCTTTAATTTCCAATGTGTTTAAATTACACAGTTAAAAAACAGGATATCGTGAGAGATGGTCTTTGAAAGCTGCATGGTGTTTACTGGTTTTAGTGGCTTTTAAACAGAACAGGTTCCTTTGTTCAGGGTAACTTGCAAAGTTGAAGTTCTGGTCCTGGGTCATGAACTACCTTGTTTATAAGATAAAAGAATAGTGAAAGACAAATTAATGATTTGAATTTATGTATTATTTTTTCCTGGAAAGCTTGGATTATCCCTTCCAAATCAAGCGTGTTCGATGCCACTGAATTCAGGCTGGTGGTTGACTCTTTCACATAAAATATCCATTCTAGCAGCAATCAGTTTTTGGCCCAAGAGAGGGTTTGAGGCATGCCTCAGTATTTAGTGGGGAATTTCCTGTTAATTATGATGCATTTGCTTTAAAGAGCAAGTGCAGGTACTATCTGACAGGATGGGATTCATTGTGTGGTGGCTGCTATGGCTGGATGATCACAGAATCACAGAATCACGGAGTTGTCAGAGTTGGAAAGGACTTCTAGAGATCATCTAGTCCAACTCCCCTGCCAAAGCAGGACTGCCCAGAGCGCATTACTCAGGACTGAATTCAGGCAGGTCTTGAAGATCTCCAGAGAAGGGGAATCCACAACCTCCCTGGGCAGCCTGTTCCAGGGCTCTGGCACCCTCACTGGAAAGAAGTTCTTCCTCATATTTGAATGGAACTTCCTATGTTCCAGCTTGCGCGCCTTGGTCCTTGTCCTGTCACTGGGAACCACTGAAAAGAGTCCAGCTCCGTCCTCCTTCAACACACCCTTTAGATGTTTGTAAGCATTAATAAGGTCTCCCCTCAGCCTTCTCTTCTCCAGGCTGAAGAGTCCCAGCTTTGTCAGCCTTTCCTCGTAAGGGAGATGCTCTAATCCCTTAATCATCTTTGGTGCCCTATGCTGGACTCTCTCCAGTAGTTCCCTGTCTCTGTTGAACTGGGGAGCCCAGAACTGGATGCAGTATTCCACTGAATGTGGCCTCACCAGTGCAGAGCAGAGGGGGAGAATGACCTCCCTTGATCTACTGGCCACACTTTTCCCTATGCAGCCCAGGATTCCATCGGCCCTCTTGACGACAAGGGCACATTGATGGCTCTAGTTTACTATCCACCAGGACCCCTGGTTCCTTCTCCTCAGAAGTGTTTTTCAGCAGATCCACCCCTAACCTGTGTTGGTGCCTGGCTGATGCTCTTGAATTTGTTGACTTGATGACTACATCCATCTCCTGGTGCCCGGTGGGAGTCAATGGAAAAGTTCCCACTCAATCAGAGGTTTCTGTTTAGGTGCCTCCTACAGAATCAGAAGTAGCTCCTTTTCAAAGAAAGAGAAGAAATAAGAAAACAAGCTCTAAAAACAGTTAAGGATGCTCTTCATACTTTTTTTTTTCTGAGGGCTGCCTTAGGCATTGTGTTAAACAAGTATATATAAAACAGCCTCTTGTGAATTACAATTGTTATATATTTCTTTTTAAATAAAGACTTGGCTCTTTGCCCTGAATAGCACGAAGGATTTTTTATTTTATTTTATTTTATTTATGTTTTTCCATTAAATTACTAGCAGAATGTTAAGTTTAAACATTGGTTTTCTTCCCTAGGGAGAACACTGATATATTCATGTCTGGGGTGGTGTGTCTCAGTCAGGCATTTTTTTTCCCCCACTTATGCTATATTAATCAAGCTTTATTTTTTATTTTTTTTTTATAGTGCTTAGCATGGACAGATAGCTATCTCTAACTCTTACTTAGCAATTTTTGAGACGAGGCCCTTCTTTTACTGTCCACTTGCAAATGTTCAGAGAGATTATGTTTAACTTTACAGTTATCTTTGCCCTCTATGGTCTGGTTATATATATATCATTGAAATATCTTCCTACCTTACATGTGTTATTTCAACAGAGATCATATAATTAAATAGTAGAATGATGACATGAATATACATTAGCTTAACTAGGTCAGTAACAATGATGCTTTACCAACACAAGCTGTTAACGCAAGTCTTCTGAAACCAGGGACATCATGAAGTTGCATTAATAGCCCTTTTACAATTTGGTTATGACAACCATGCAAATGTAGCCTTGCAACCTGAAGAAGTCAGCTCCTTCCTTACAGCAGTTTCCACTCTATTATAGTAGTTGCAGTGACTGCAGCTGTTCAACAAACACCAAATTGGCCACTAGGAAAGAGAAAGGACAGATATCCAGGTAACAGATGCCACATCCTTCTCCCAGATGTGTTATGAAGTTCCTATCCTGTGGAACCCTTTGTCTCCCAACACCATTATTAATCACATTAGGTCTTGTTGTTGTCCAGCCTGGGTCCAGCTGAGCCCAGAAGACTACGTTCACAGCCCTAAGTCCTTGCCTGATTTAGGTGGTTACTCTTATCTGTTTTAATTGCATGACCTTGAATATGCTTTATATTCTTATTATAAGGCTCGCAACACTTTCAAATGTTTCTTCTATATATCTTAACAAGCTGTAGAAACACCTCTGGATGATCTGCCAAAAGCAGGTGGGAATGAAATAAGAGCAGTCATGGGAATTATAGAATTGGAACCCAAGCCTTAGAAATCTACTGATTGCTGGAAAGGTAAGCAACAAGGAAAAAATCAGGCAGGATTTATTTTTTTTTTAGAGCATGTGATAAAACTGTACACTGTGGGAATTAGCTCCAAAATGTCACATTGTAGTATAGTCTCAATAGGACAAGGAGCAGGTGGATTAGTGGCAAAAAAAAATAATACAGTGTTTATACAACTTTCACACAATAGGTACACGAAATTTGTGGTATGTTTTGAAGGTACATGTGCCCTGGGATATGTCAAGTCTCTGCCTTGTTTGTTACTCATGAACTGCTGCCTGGTCCTTTGCTTTACCTAACTCCAGATAGAAGATTTAGATAAATATTCTCTTTAAAAGTGTCAAAAAAAACCCCTTTATCCAAAGCAAATATGTTTCTAGTTTCCACTTTTTTTTTTACAGAAGTGAAGTTTTTAATAGAATATTGTTGTCAAAAAAAAAACCCAAAAGAAAAAAAAAAACCTAACAAAAACATCTATTAATAAAAGAAACCATAACAGTTGTTAAACATTAGCATTCTGATTTGAGATCTTATTATCCTGCCTATAACAGAGAAACAGGTATTTCTTAAGGAATTTGGGTACATGAGTTAATGAACTGCAGCTCTAGGGATCACGTCCTGTGAGCCCACTCAGCTTTCACTGTGGAATGAATCTGACTTCCTTGTCATGGCAGAAAATGGCCTCCCCACCTCTCCAGCCTGTATTTTACTAATTACACGCTCATTTTTACTCACCTTGCTGGTAAGCTTAGAAGGAGAATACAGGCCTGCTGTGCCATGGAGCTGACAGTAGGAATAGATAGGAGGAAAAAAGTATGGATGAGAGGGGAGGTACGAGAGGGAAGGTTAACTTAATCTTATTTGAAGTGATATTTTTATTAACTTGTATGTTGTTTGGAGTAAATTATTTCCAAGAAAGGGTAAACTGAGAAGTGTGCTTTGTTTGCAATGTTATCATTAAAGAATCACCTAGTAATAAGGCACTTTTATGAAACTCTGCACCAGCAGAGGTCCACAACTGGATTGAGAAATGTCTCCTGAGCTGGATGCTCCCAAATCAAGCTGAAATCCGGGAGGAATTGGGTCTGACAAGTGGGTTTTGGCAGTCTTGTAACACAGCAGAAAGGCTAAGTGTTATCATTTGGGGTATACAAAGAAACCCTTCAAGAAATTGTATTATAATCCACCAAACTAGCCACAGAATTAGGCTGTGCTCAAGATTAGTTTGAACCTTAAATATGCATGAAAGCATATACAAGTGTTAACTTAAGCTCTTTTATTGTAGATTTTTCCCTCCTCAGACGTGCTTTCTCAGAAGACAATGTGAATCTACTGTTTTATAGTGGGGTTCATTCACTGGAAAAAAAAAAAAAGGGACTTGGTAAAAACATCCACAAAAGCTCTTCCTAATTGCTTTTTCACCTTGACCAACTGCTAATCACAATCATTGCATTTCTTATAGTTTCTAAAGGAAATCACTAAGCTAGTTTCAGATACGCAGTAGTGAATTTGCCAGTGTTTTGATTCCAATTTTAAGCAATACTTCTTCTTCCAATCAATGTACAATCTGATTTTGCTAGATACGATAGTAAGGTGACCCCAGCAATTGGGAAGGTGTAAATTTGGTGAGGAATTTTTCTCCACATTGTTGGTAGGGTATTTTTTTTCTGTTTTTTTTTCCCCCTCAACTTAGATGTCTCAGTCTGGCCAGGGAAGGTAGAGGAAGAACTGGTGGAAACACAACATAGCAGTATCAATGGGCATTTCCATTTTGCTTAAAGAACTAGAGAGATATAATGACAGGGATAAAACAGTGTTTACATTTCCCCAGGTGACCGAGCCAGCTACCTCTGGGGAGCTTTAGGTTTCATGTTGTGAAGCTAATACACTTTGTCGCAAAGCAGAGCATGTACGATCGTCCCAGCTCAACAGGGTTTCCCCCACTTCACAAAAACAATCAAGATGCTTTGTTCCAAACTTCACTTGAAAGAAGCCTATTTATTTTGCCACTGGGGAAAATGAGATATGCATCTCATTTACGAGAACATTCTAGAGACACCAGCTTGGTCAAATTGATCTTGGGCAGATCTGGGAGTAATAATAATACCTTAAGATAAAGCTCGCTACATAAAACCAGGGCAGATTTCGTTACTGAGGCAATATCTACTTAATTTAAGCAAATAGAGTTACAAAGGTGTATCAAGGTTTATTTTAGTGAGAAGTTTGTAAAGACTAATATATAGCTAAGTCCTTGATGACACAGCAGTTATAGCACCATTCTGAATTGGGATGCTACGGCTGAAGGTAGGTTAGATAACTGAGGTAGGAGTTAGGATCGTAGAATCATTTAGGTTGGAAAAAAACCCTTAAGATCATTGAGTCCATATGGCACCACCCAGCCTAATTACTGAATTATTAAAGGTGTTTTGTAGTAAGAATTTAAAGATGCGTTGCTTTTCAAGTCACTTTCTGCCCCAGGATTCCTGTGGTCACCCTGTTTTTCAGGGTTCAGCATTTTCCTTCCTTAAGCTGCTTCCCCAGAAGCCAGACTTATCCCACCTTCTCAACAAGCTGTAATCAGCACCAGGTCAAAGCAATTAATTCACTTCAAAGAGCTGTAGCCGCACAGACCCATATGGCTGCTTCCCATGTGACTCTGTAAGCTAATTAGACTTGACTTTATTTTGCCCTCTTCTGCTTTCCTCTACCTGAGGACCCAGTTCTCCAGTGTCTCAAACTCTACACCCGTGTGCAGCCCCTCTGAGGTCAGCTTCTTTCTACTAGGAAGTTTTCCTGTATATTCACCCTAATTATTTCCTATATTTAATTCAATTCAGTTACATTGTTTCAATTGTGCCTTTGTACGTATCCTTAAACAGCAGGGTTTGGCACGGGTACAAGAAGTTTATAGCTGAGTAGATTTAAAGGGACTACTGTGACCATCTTTGTAGAGGAATGGGCTGTATTTATTAATGCCAAGTTGTGGAGCTGGGTTTAGGGCAGAGAAACCAGGGAAACTCTCCAAGATCCTAAGCACTTGGGGTCAGCAGGCCAAGTTAGACCACAATGGGACTTATCCAACATAGAAACAGCTTCTGGTTGGGGCAATTATGCACCTAATGCAGTTATTTCTACATTTAAAGTCAGTTACGAGCTTCAGCCTCCTATCAGCATAATTGTGTCAGATAAGGATATACAGGTGTTCAATCCCTGATCAACACAACTGCAAGGCCAGAAGCAGCACCAGCTTCAGCCACAGGTTTTGCTGCCTAAAGTATCCTTCTCCAGGTATGCTTTGTTTTACCCAGAGGAAGACAATTTTGTTTTATCAGCACAGAATAGAATACTGTTGATTAAACATAGCTGGAATGCTTTAATGATCGGTATAACAATTTTACTGACTTGGCAAAGCGTTCCTGCGGTTGACATGTATTAATAAGACAAAGTGATACTTCACGTTGACTTAACCTGAGTAAATTACATCAATACAGTTAACAGAATAAAAGGTGCATTTCATAGGATCTCTATGTTTTCTTGGAATAATTGTCTTATGAATGTGCTGATTCCTTCTAGAAAGTCTGACTTTACAGTCACTGGCCTAGAGACAGATATCTTACATAGATGTCATTAATCCCAGAATTTTTATTTAATGCCACGACAAAATTAAGATGCTAGTCCCATATTCATGGATGGTGCACTATAAAATTTTATAGTCATAGAAACAACTACAGAAATAGGATGGAAATTAATGCTTTATTTAATTTCTGTTTGGTATACAGTAGTTTCAAAAGCAAAGCTAGAAAAGCCTTTTATTTCATTCTCATGAACTCCTACTGGAGAATTGATCCCTATATTATATTTTTGCAGTCCTTTGTACGTTTTAGTTTTAAATGCCACGGTGAAAGGTCACAGTCTGAGAGATTTCTCAGAATATGAAGTTCTCCCTCAGGTCAGTTTGAAAAAAAACTAAATTCCTTTCTATGTGTGACCTCCTCCCCAAACACTTTCTCTCACTCTTTCTGTCCTCCAGTGGGACACTGAATGCTGCCAAATCCCGCTGAAGTCAATGGGCTACTACGCGCCTTCTGAAACTTGCCAGAATCAGCCCTCTGATATTTAAAGATTGCATTTTGTAGAGTAGATTTGGGTATAAAAAAAGGCAGATTCGGTTCATTGGTGGTCCCAGCAACTTGAGAAAAATCATTTCAGGCAGAAAAAATCTTTTTGTTTGGCCTGTCACATCACCTTTCATTTCCAGCCCTCTTAACCCTGTTTAAAGCTCTTTTGAACTGAATTTTGGCAAGAAACATCTTTTGGAACTGAAAAGCTAGAACATATTGTTTTAATGTTGAAAAGGAGCATTCAAAAAAATGTTGCTTTTTTTTTTAGAGTTTTTTAGCTTGGGTGAGGTTAGGTTTTAGCAGAAATGGGTAAGTAAGTTTGGAAATGTTCTGATCAACCTGAATCTGCACATTTCAGATAAAAATATTGCTTGCCACTTTTGTGGATAGCTTTTAGGCTCTAATCCCTTAACACCATTATAATCTTGGAGGAATTGATATTAAATTTTTAATATAAGCCAGTGTGTCAGAGCACTAGCCATGCTATATTCAGAAATACAGGCCGCCAGAGACAGATCCAACAAGATCAATGTTTTTGGTTCTATTTTTTCTCACTATCTATTAATTCAAAGATCCAGGACCAATGTTTTTGGTTTTACCTGCTCTCACTATCTAATATTTCAAAGCTCTTCCTCCACCAAAAAAAACCACCCTCAAAACAAACCTGTGTATCCACCCAAAAACCTTTATATCCACCTATTGTTTTCTGTAGCAGAGACAGCAGGAAGTGAAGTCATATAGTCTTTGTATGAGGCATGAAATAGTTAACACTCTAAAGCCAAGATCGTCATTTGAATCCCAATATACCTCCTATTTAATCCATCTGCTGAAGAGGGATGCAATATTGTCAGTCATCAGGCAGGAGGATTTTAGCTATGCCCATAAAAATACTTGCACGAGTTCCCTTAGCTAAATGTTAATTAAAACACAGGCTTTGCAAGAAGTGGCCTGGGAGCTCCAGTGGTTTCTCTGGCTTTGCTCTGTCAAGAAAACAGCTCTCCCTAAATGAAATACTTAGAAAAGATTGTTGTGCCTTCCAGCTACAGGATAGGTGGTCACTAGGCCTGATTGCCATCGTTCCTGTGCCATGGAGAACTTGTCTGATTTATCGTCCTTCTGATTCATCTTCCTTCTGATTCAGCTTCCTCACACACACAACTGCTCTAATAGTACCAGCTCACTCACCATGAGGCTTAATTAAGAGACACATGTAAAGTTTTCTTCAAATTCTCGGGTGAACAATAAATATAACAATTGAGTTTATATGCACCAAAAATACAATTTTAGATAACTCCTTCTCAGGGATGTTCCTGAGTAAAAATAGTTCATAATTGTTTTCCCTCAGCTGACATAAACTGAATCCAGCAAAACTATTACACACAGCCTCTATAAACCAGCAAACAAGCAAATAAGCTTAGGTGTTTGGTGCCAGAAAGCATGCAGCAATCAAAATAGGAGTTTTTATTTCTCAAAAACCTTTTGAGTCTGAAAGATTTACCTGGAAGCTTTCAAGAAATATGGTTTCCTGAATTTTCCTGAATTTTATTTCCTCTGTTTATTACTGCAAGAATCCAGAAAGAAGCAAATCTCCTTATAAGTTTCCATAATGGGTTTAATTTGTTTTTATTTAGTGAGTTAACAAGGTGATTTCAAACAGAATGCTTTCAGGATATGTGTGTAATAGCTGACAGTTTTCCTCTTTTGTATTGTCATATATAGACAGTGCTATAGAAGCCATAATGTATACAGTACAAAAGTAACACTATGAAAACAGCCTGTAAGTCCCAGAACTTATGGTATTTCCTTGTCCTGTGATTATTTTAAAAACAAATTATTTTCTCAATCTTTGAGCGTCTCAAAGCCAGATTTAGAAAAGTGTATCCTACCTCATTAAATGTACACAGTTAATTATCCCATGCAGAAATTACATAACAGAATAGTGTCGCCACAGCAGATCAAGCCAAATTAGTAAAAAGGAACAGTAGCAAACCTTCTGGCTTAATGAGTTTTACTCACAACAATAACAAGTGCTAAGACTTACCCCCACACTCACCCCCATGTATATAATTGACCATATCATTGCATGGAAATTATTTGAACGTTTAATCTCAACATGAAAAAATACAGAATGCATTACCACTTTCTCTTGTCAACAGCTTTTATAATTAATTTTGAAGGATTAAAATAACTGATCATATCTTACATTGTCATAGAGCTGTTGATACAAACTGCGAAATTATTAGTTTGAGTCACTTAAATCCCTACATAAGTGACTCCTTTCTACAATTCTTTGTATGTTCTGATAACTCATATGTCTTTTTACATGGAGAAAAAAAAATCCATCTCCTTTTTTTAGCTGATTTAACACTTGCAGTTCTTAGTTTCAGATCCCCGTAGAGTTTAAGCAGAACATGTATCCTGGGAGATGAATTGTCTGCCTTAGGTTTAGGAGTCTGAGAGTTGAAATCTTAAAGGGTTTTCTTTATTAAATGTTCCATGTGTCTGTTTTCCTCTCACTGTAATATGGATGGCTACATTCGCACCACATAATTATCTTTATTGCCTATAAACAGGCTGTATCTGACTTGAACATTTCAGCATTTTCTTTTTTTTGTGTCTGGCAAAGGAGCAAAACCTATAGTAAATTAAGTCTGATTTGCATGAAGTTCTGTGAACATTTAAAGCTTGGTATGTGTTTTGTTTGAACTCTATAATCCTGGAATAAAATGCTTAATTAACCTCTTTTTGGAACATCCGTAATATGTTTCCACTAAATTCATGAGGCTGTGTGGGCACCAACTGCTGGCTAATTTGCAAGAAAATGTTTGCTTCCACCTCCCAAAACACTCCATATAACCTAGTGGATGATCATAGATGTAGATGATGTCATTGTTAGTCTTGTTATTGGTGTTTACATATTAAAAAAATATTTTTTCTTTCTTAGTATTTATTCAGCACAGGGAGAGGAAAAAGTCTCCTTTACTGTTTGGTTTTTAATTTTTTGGTGGGTTTTGTTTTTGGTGGGTTTTTTTGTGTGCAATGCAATGGTTAACAACATACAGCACTTCTGCTGTTACCAGACTGGAGGTTTCTTCTGCATTAAACCCTTTAATGGCTATCCTTGTTGTGCCCTGATAGCTAGCACACAGCCAGAAGCACTTGGAAAAGCTTCCTTACAAGCCACCTGCCCCAAGACATGCTCAAACCACCTTCTCCAATATGCTCCCCCAAGCCTTGGCTCTTGCTCTTTCCCAGTGGTAAGAGATATCATGTGTGGTCATGAAAGGAGCCACAAGAAAGATGCCATCTCCTTTTTCTGTGTTAAGAGAGCAAGGATTTACCCGGGAGGTATTTATAGAGGAAAATGTGTACTTATTTATGGTGAGGGGTCTAGAGAACAAGTCATAGGAGGAGAGGCTGAGGGATCAGGGCATGTTTAGTTTGGAGAAGAGGAGGCTGAGGGGAGACCTCATTGCCCTCTGCAACTACCTGAAAGGAAGTTGTAGAGAGGTGGGTGTTGGCCTCTTCTCTCAAGCGAATAATAACAGGACCAGAGGAAACGGTCTGAAGTTACGGCAGGGGACGTTTAGATTAGGTATTAGGAAGAATTACTTTACTGAGAGGGTGGTCAGGCACTGGAACAACATGGCCAGGGAGGTGATGGAGTCACCATCCCTGGAGATATTTAAGAAACGTGTAGATGTGGCACTTCAGGCATGCTCTAGTGCCTGAGATTGTTGGGTTGGGTTTTAGTTCTGGTTTTGTGTTGAGTTTTTTTTTTTGTGTGTATGGTTGGACTTGATGACCTCAAAAGTACCTTCCAACCATGAAGATTCTGTTCATTATTTAGAAATTGCAGGTGATCAAGAAAGGCAAAGATTAAATATAAAAAAGATGGGAACAGATGCTGTGAAGAAGCTCTGGGTGTAGGTTGAGCTGTGTTAACTGGATACAGGGAAAGTAGGAACAGGAGTGATTCATGTGGGATGGCTAAGGAGAAGTTTCATAAAGTGGTGACTGGTTTCCAACTGAAAACCAAGATGAGCCATGTTTGGGCCCTTTTGTGGAATTTGTTGCTGCAAGGTTTCCCCTCCAACAGGAAGTCATAAACTCATAAAACTCTAAATCTTAGTGATTAACTCAGCTTGTTGAATGGGAGGGGAGATGGGTAGAGTGGAAAAGAATAAAAAATCAGTGCACAAACTTGTAAAAAACAGGAGAATGATAGAAATGGTAAGAAATTGTAATTCAAGTGATACCAAAAATCCAAAATCATGTCTCAGCTTTTTCAGTTTTCCCGTCCTCACTGAATCTCTGATCTGTACTACTCTGCTCTGGGAAGGTCTTCCCTTATCTTTAAGATAAGATTTAAAATTGAGAAACCAAGCTATTTGGCACTCTGCTGCAAGAAAAGGTCTTTGTGTTATGGCCAATTTCCAAAATACCTAACATTTCCACTGTTATTTTTACTGGCTCCAGGTTATTGGCCAGCATTTGCAGAGGAAGACACAACAGTTGTGTGCATCCTTTGACCTCTCCACGAGAGGGAGGATATGTTGCTAAGGATTAACACTAGCTGTAACAGGGTGCAAGGGCACCATCTGGTTTCTGGCAAATTGGCAGCTATACCCAGTATGAGTTTCTCATGTTCTCACAAGGCAAAGTTTAAAATGGCTGCATGTGAAGGTAAATCTTGGCAGCATATGCTTCAGGGAGGGTCTGAGCAGTGGAAAACCTTTTGTGAATTACACTAACTTTAACGTCTCCTTCTAGAGATAAGATTGTAGGCAATCTGTTACTCCAGAGATACTGTTGTCTGTTTATTCCCTCACACATGTATCAACCCCCGTGGAACAGGGATAACCTGTTTTGTTGATAATATACTACAAAAACATCATAAAAACAGGCACAAATACTCCTGCAATACCAAATTGCAGTGTGATAGCCACAGACGAAGCAGCTGACAACCACTCAGCGGTCATCAGTTTATTTCTTGTATTTCTTACAAGTATCTTCATCTTATATTTCTTACAAGTTTCTTCAACCAGGTGAATAGGAAAGGAGAACTAAAAGGGACTGTTATGCCAGTGTCTTTTGAGACATTTCATTAAGAGCAATATTGGATGCACTATGGATATCTTTCAACCCCAGAAGGGTCCAGCTTCGCTTTGTATGACTCGCATCCCCTGGTATTCAGAGCACCAACTTTTTCAGACTTTTTGCCATAATCAGGAAGCTGTCTCACCCAAAATTTCTCCAGCTCGCTACACACCTGTCAACAGCAATTTTTATTTTTTTTTTAATTTTTTTTTTTTGGTGCGTTTGATTTCTTACAACCACGTGGAACTTCACTGGCTTTTCCTGCTGCCAGCGAGCAGCAGTGGGGAGCACTGCTGCAGCACTGGCACTGGGTTTGGACCTGAAATACTGTGTTACATGGCATTTGCAAAGCTATGTTGCCTCTCTTGCCCACGCCTGCGAGCTGCCAGAAGAAATATCCTGATAATACTTGAGAAAGGCTTAGTCTGGGACCAGCTGCAAATTGTCGCTTGCTGGTTCTGAGTACAAGGCAAAACAGGAGAGGATTATGCAGCTGAATGAGCAGCAGTGATAAGGGAAATTCAGGATGAAAAATGCCTTGTTCCTGGAAAACCACGCAACATCTGAGGCTGCAGACAGACCATTGGTATGAGAATCTCACTGAGCGGAGAGAAACAAGTGACAATAACTAGCTGAAAGCTGTCTGCTGCCCCTAACTGCTAATGCGCTCTTCCATGTCAATTTGGCACAGAAAAATCTTTAGCTACAGTGCTCTGCATGAATATGTACTGGTGTGAAAAAAGATAGTAGCATGGGTGTCTATGCCTTCAGTCTGAACAGCAGCAACAGACACAGAGCTCATTCGTGCACACTGCTGAAGGCTAGTCCAAAAAAGCAGGGGGATGTAGGGACTCTCTGCAACTTGATTTTGCGTTTCTTTTTGAAGAAAAATGTAACCGCCATCAACAGTTGGAGGTGGATGAGGTGAGCCTTCCAGCAAGGACACCCCTCACTCTGCCTACTGCTTGCTCATAAAGCCTCAGCTGAGGGCTCTGACCATAAGAATGAGCTCTTCAACCATCCGCTGAGCATCTGCAGGATGGTGTTTGAATGTATGTTTCAGCACCTCGGGGCCCATAGCATACACTTAATATTTGGCTTGAGAGACAGCGTGCTGGTACCTTTCCTGCATTGAGGTTGACAGCTGAGTCTCTAAAACTGCCCAGGCAACCAAAACAGTGAAGTGATTTAGTCATCTAGGGACACAATCAACAACAGGCAGGGACAATTCATGCAGAGGCCTTGACAAGCCCTTTAGAAAAACATATGGACCCCAGAACTGCAAGTAAACTGCCTGAATCCTCTCCACCTTCGAAAACCCTTGAGAGATTTCTTAGCTGTCTTTCCTTCCCTTGTGAGCTTTGGCCAGCAATTGTGTTTGGACAGGATGGCCCAGATGCTTCTGAATAAATAAGGGAATGTTTACTTTTTCCCCTCTCTCCTTTACTTGGAGATATCTCATCATTATCTGTTCAAGGTTCTGTTGCATTTCAAAGAATCAAGGTGGGTTTTGATGTTCCTGGTTTGCAGATCGTGGCTAAAACATGGGAAAACTCATCAAATGAATATCACGTAAAAAGAAAAAGAAAGCTGGCAGAAAATCTATACAAGTGAAGTACCAAACCATACAGATTCAGGCAGGAATTTAGGATTTAGTCATAAGAAAAGTGCAATGCAGGAGGGACGTTAAAATTCAGTAACTGGGAAATTGCAGTGAGTGTCACATGAAACGTAGGCTACTATTATTTTGATGTGAAAGAATATCTGATCTAGAGAGCACATTGGTGCTATTCTTAGGTCTTACATGTGATGCATTTGATCTAAAGCCTGTGTTACTGGTATTATAACTGTCCAGTCTGCATGGGAGATAGGCTAGCTGGGAGCAGAGAGAGCTGATATTTCTGTTCTAAAAGGCACTTGTATTCACTTCATTATGTCCAAACCCTTGGTAGTTAGCAAACAAACCCAGGCTCTGAGGCACTTGATGGTACTTTCATTGCTGCAATCCTTAAACTATATTGCAGCTACACAGAAAGCAATCAATGTGTTCTGGTAAGACTTATTTTTTAGGGCCTATTTTACCTATGACTCTCCTCCAAATCCAAGCTATTGAGACCATCCTTGCAGCCTGGTTTTGTATCAGTGGTGAGCACCAAACATTTTGGTCACGGAGGCAGTAGTGCAAGAGACTCCAGGATGGTCCCAGAGACCACCACTCTAAAGCTTTGTTGGAGAATATGAGGGTGACAACCAATGTCCCTGGTAGGGAGCTCAGAAAGGAGGCTGAGGGATCCAGCTCTGGCAGGCTATAAACCAGTGCCAGTTGGGTCCCAGTTGCCCAAAACAATGACCATAGGAGCCATAGGAGCCCACAAGTCTACGGGCCCAGATGGGATTCACCCGAGGGTACTGAGGGAGCTGGCAGAAGTGCTTGCGGAGCCACTCTCTATCATTTACCAGCAGTCCTGGCAAACTGGGGAGGT
>VXAK01016881.1:0-10833 GCA_013399435.1 Arenaria interpres | reverse complement strand
CAGGATTTTTTTTTTTTTTTTTTTTTTTTTTTTTTGTCAGAGTTAGGTTGGTTGAAGTAGATGATCTTTAAGGTCCCTTCCAACCTAGACAATTCTATGATTCTATTCTATGATTCTATGATAAGTAAACCCCAAATACAGTACTTGAAAGCACACAAGCTTTAGCCTGAATTCCTTTGTAAGGCTTTTGAAATGGAAGTGTTTTGCTTCTTATGATTCAAACCATACTTTTGTCCAAGATTTCAGTTACTGACTTACTCACATGCAGGATGTGTATGGTAAAACAAAAGCAGAGAGCCTGCTTTGTCTTGTCCAACTTCCTTATACATATATATATCTCTACATATTTATTTTTGAAGTCCATGCTGAATGAGAAGGTATGCATGTTGGTTTTCTGCTAAATCATTCTTTTGGTTACCCTTACAAGACTTACCTTGAAGACCACATTTATCTTTCCCAGTGTGGTATGCCACAGCACTGCCTGTGTCTTGCCCACATGCCTGCTGGTGGCCCTGAAGGCACTGCTGCTTGTGTAGTTGATAATTGATCACACAAGATATTCCCGTGGACATCAACAGCTTTATAAGATGATCACTGTCTTTCCATGTTTTACGTTTCTTGCCCATTGGCTTCTGCTCACAAGTCCTCCGGCTTCACGGCTGCCAAAAGAGAATAGATACAGTTTTTGGTTGCTATCTCTTCCCATTCTCTAGTTCTAATAGAATTAGTTTTGGAAGGATTTCTTGAACACCACTTATCAGTTTTACTCAAGTAAGCATAATAGATAATCCATCAAATGCCAGAAATGGATTGTGTTACTCTGATTCTCATAAACTCATATTTCTCTATAGCCTTTTTCTTTGAAAAGAAGCACAGCCACACTGCATGGCTATGTTTAATCATTTCCAAGAGGCAATTATTATTTCTTATGCTGCATGGAAGCTTTCCCTCACCTCACCTGGCTTGTGATTTAAAAGCACAGCATAAGAAAATTTTAACTTGAATTTTGAATTTAACTTTTGACTTGGATGTCAAAACTCTAAGACTCACGAAATGTCAAGGCTTGGTAGGATGTGTTTTCAGAGATGTACCATATAGGCTGCAAAAAGTGAACGGCACAAGGAAGGTAAAACACATTTCAAAGTATCTTATCACATACAAAAAGAAATAAGAGAGCAAACTATGAAATGAAAAGCAGACAGAGAGCATGTGATATAAGGAGGACATGTAGCCTGGGAAACACTTTGCCAGAAAACCCCCTTTGGGGCTGGGTATAAAGCCTAACTCGCTGGCCAGGTGCATGTCTAAGCCACCTTCTGGATGTGTACTGAGACAGACCCAGCTGCATGCACACCTCTCTTCTTTTTGGATGCAAAACTCCTGGTTTAGGGCATAAGCTTATGCATTAGCTGTTAGAATGAAAGGACTTATACTGTCAGAGACCTCTTATATTTTCCTCAAAAGCAGTGTGTGTGTGCTATTGCCAGCGTCTGCATTCTGGACATAATGAGTCACTGGCCTGACCCAAAACAGAAACCCTTTTGTACCAAAAATGTTGTATTTATGTATGATTTCATCACTATTCCTCTTGCTCACCCTGCAGATCCTGCCTTTGTTTTGACTGTGTCTGTTGAGGTATGCATACAGCCAGGAGTATCCTGACTTGTGGCTCCTCTCACCAGATAAAAACATGAGGAATTTCAGGACTGAACAGATAACAAAAAGAGAGTAATATATATGCAGATGTAGAGCCAGTTAAAGACTCTTCTCAGAATAATCTCCAATCTTTAGTTGTGTCTTTCACAATCTAAGTTGGGTTCTGCCTGTCACAGAAAGTAGATGGCCCCTGACAAGTCCTCTACTGCCTGCTATAAATTTTTCAGGACCACAGTCTCAAATCGCTGGGGAGGATTGTCAAGTCTCAGCAGAATGCCTGTGTTCTGGCTTAAAAGTTTAATCTGTGTTGCTCGCTCACTGCAAGCAATTGAAGAGTCTTTTGCCGGCTGTTCTTTTCATTATTTTATTTAGTAATTGGCTCTAAAGTATTGCACTTGCCCCCAAATGTTGACATTCTCACATTTCAGGTGACAGTTTGTTGCAAAATTATTTTGAAACTTTTTGTGGACATTGTGGTATGTAAATATACGGTGCTGTGCCAACACCGAATTAGGGTTTAGGACATTAAGAGGAAAATGCCCATGTGCTTGATTAACTCTCTTCAAATTTTTGTTGGTTAGCTTATTTGTCCTTCTGGAAAGTGCTATTATGTTAGAGCATTCAGTGTATATTTGTGGTGAAGGTGTGTGGAGGGCAAATAGTTTACCCAAGAATTCAAAAGCAAACTGTGGTCAAAGGTGAAGAGCGTTTCTTACAGGTGGAGGAATGAAATGAGGAAAACAAAGGAAAGCGAACAGACAAAAGACACAACCATAATAAAAGCACAGATATGTAATGAAAGAGAATTTGATAAAGAGTTTTTTAAAATTGTTTAAACAAAAACTATGGCAGTTTCAAAGAATAATACAGATAGTTTATTCAACGGATTTGATATTTTAATGGTAATTAGGCTGATAGAAGCAGATTTGGATAAATTGCTGGATATTTGAGTTTAACACCTTGTTGAATATTGAATAGTATTTGCTCAAAGCCGTTGTTTATTCCTAAAACAGTAGATGTGTACAGAATTTGAAAAAGCAAGTAGCAGAAGACAAGGTCCATGCCCTGAAGAGTTTATGGTCTCAGGGTTTGCAGAGTACAGAGAACACAGCACAAAACTAGACAACTCTCCACATCTCCAGCACTATTAGCTAGCACACCATGGTGCTATCTTTAAATAGATTTATTCATAGGATAAGGCCTGAATTAGAGTACCAAGGCAGACAGTGTCATGATTTTATTTTTTAAAACAACAACAACAACCAAAACCACAAAAGCTACAGAATTACCAGCTACAGCTGCCAAACCCCACTGGCAAAATAAGGTTAATCTGTGAGTTCAAAGAGTGGCAGGTTGAATTTCAGGAAAAACAAGCCCTCCTGTGTTCTTTGGCAAAAACGCCCTGCAATGATGTTCAGAATAAACATTCCCAGCAATGCTAAGTGCACGTTCCCTACCCATGCTAAGTCAGTGAAGCTGCCAGGCAGCATGTACGGATTCAGCTGAGCATGGAAAATGGACACTGTCATGGTGATGGCTCGGTGTCTGAAAAAAGAGCTTTTTCCATTTAAAAGTTGGACTTTTGATATTGATTTCAGCAGATCTAAGGAATGAATCAGATGAGTTTAGTTGAGAGGAATGAGTGACTTTTGAATATATTCTGTTGCTAAGTTTCAGCCAAGACACCTTGTTGCCTTATGTCATCTCTTACATCCATGCAGAGAGTGCACAGGGCATGTAAAACACTCACAGAGGGTAACAACAGCTTTTTACACTTGTTTTGCACCTTTTTAAAATATCTCTACAAAGACAAGGTAACAAAGAACAAGGTTCAAAGTCCACAGGCTGAATTTTTCCACTGATTCCATGATCTTTGAAAATACAGCCAGGGAACTTAGAGAAGATAATAGCCAATGTTTCTGCAAATGCACAGAACGCTGGTTTATTGCAGGAAGAGATAAAGTACTGAGTGGCAATTAATGCATCTGAAGAAAGGGGAGTTTGTGGCTTATATTCACGCATGCGCCAGCAGTGTGTGGAGTCCAGGATGTGATTTTATTTCACAGCATTCTAAAGCATAATGGTACAAAGACGGTGTTTTGCATATATGAAAGTTTCAACTCGGGTTCTCTCACAGCCTCTGTAGAATTCAGTCTGCCCATGTGTGCAGTAATGCTTAGTTGCTTGACAGAGCGATAGGTGTGCTGGGAAGCTTTGATGATATTGAAGTTTGTCAGCAGCAGTGGATCAGAGGAGCTGCCTGGCCCCTGTTGCCTGATGTGCCCAGAGACCATCGGGCGCAGAAGGTGGGGGAAACGGGGTGGCTCAGGGAGTCAGCTCGCTGATTTTCAAGCTGTCTTTGGCACGCGTTAGAGCAGCCTGGGGACTGTTTTAAACAACTCCAGTTGGGAATAAGCCAAACACAGTAGTATTCTGGCCAAGTCCCGGCACTCTCCTTTCTCCAGGGCCAGACAGGATTGATGGTATATTAGCAGGGTTCATTGACTGCGTGCCAGCGAGGGATGTTATAATGCCAAGAGAAATCTCAGCTAGTGAGATCTGAAGAGCTTCCAGGCTTTAGGCACTGCTATACGAAGTTTATCTGAAAAACAAGTCCTGAGAGTGTGAGGTTTTGCGTATCATGTTAAAAATGAGAAAGAGACAGCAGAAGAGAAAGAGAGCAAAGGGGAAGGACTTGGAAAGTTCAGTAGTAATAAGCAATGCCACTTGGAAAAAGTATTTCCTGAATGAACTAGGAGAGCTTGTAAGAGCTATGAAGTCACTTTGGAATGGCAGTAGCTTGGAAAGAAGACCAGTAAGGTCATCCAGCAGCCATCCAAGGGACAGAAGATATCAAGATAACATAGTTAAGCCTACTCAGGTTCTGCAGGTCCCCATAATCCATTTACTGCTCTCTGGTGTTGTGTTTAAAACTAGATCCTCTCCCTGCTCAAACCAGAACATGTGAAACCAGAAAAGTAATTTCCTTGGAGATCTCAGGATTTAACAGTATCTTGGCAGGATGGAGAAATGGATGTCCTGTTGCAGTGGTCAAGTTCCATCCTAAAGCTGTCTTGGATTTTACAGTATACTCACTCCTAGAGATCCCAGTTCCCTTGCTAATCTCTGTTCCCTTCCTTACTCTTTTTATTGGAGAGCTGTGTCACCTTGCTCCTGAACCCATAAATATCTGACTAATACCCACTCCAAAGATATTGGTGATCAGTTTATTTGTGTTAGGATTGTATTTTGCTTAAATAGTTTTAAAGAGTAAGAAGAGGAAAAGGTATTTTGTATAACTAGCAATCATATCCCATATCTACCTTCATCTTGTTAAGAAATAAACTATTTTATTCCCTTCTCATAAAATAAGTTCTCTGTTCTCTGGTTGTCTTGCTTTTCTTTCCACCTGTGCCTATGCTTATGGATATATAAGATTTCAGCAATTAAACCTACTGTTATCTACCTCTGCAGGCACTTCTGGACCCATGGGTTACTAGTATCTGAGTCCTTGTAGCCTTACAGTTATTGCCTGTTATGTAGTTTAAATAATAAATGTACAGAAGTCAAGGGCTCAGAAACACAAATATAGACCACAAACATTCATGTATCGATGGGCAGGTCCTCTTCTACCACCTAGACAGATTTCAAACCTGAAAGAGCATCACATTTTTCACATACACTAAGGCTTTGCAGGTGTCTGGCAGTGCACTGAAGTTCTGGCTAAGCTGCCAGACAGGTAAAAGTTTATCTACTCTTACTGAATAGAAATCAACCAAAGAGTCAGTATTCACACAACAAATGTGGTGCTTTCTGGTGGCACCTCACTTACTCTGCAGGTTTTAGCGAAGTTAGGTTGCCACATCCAAGAAGTGCAAGAGAAATTTTTGCCTGTGTGTGCAGTTCAGTAGCACAGGTGCTGTAAATCTGAGTCATCCCTGAAGCATCAAATTCACCAAACATTACCATCACCTCTCTGAACAAAGATACAGCATCGATAGACACTGTCAAAGAACATGCCCACATGGATATATAAACTTTCCATTGAAGCCAGTGTTTGTCTGCAGAAAGAAATGGTTTGAGACTAAGAAGCTATTCCTAAAGTCTAAATTTTTCAAAGCGGTTTATTGCCTAGATGTTTTTGCCACCTCAACTAGTTCCTATAGTTTTCTTCAGTTTCTTCATAATTGCTTTGGCAGATATCATTACTTGAACTTTTTTTTTCTGTAGTTTAGTACATTTCTCATCACCGTCATCATCACCACCATGGTTATCATTACTGTTATTGTTATTTCAAAAGGCTATTCCTTACCTCTTACCAATCTTTAATTAATTGTTACAGAGAGATTGCACCTACATGAGCTGGTGCTCCAACTCTTCCTGGCAATGCCAGCACTGAACAGAGGGTAGATGTTTTAAAAATCTGCAGTGTGAAAAAGTAAGGGCTTTGAATCAAGTTGACATGTTACATCATATGAAGGGCTTCTTCAAGGAACAGATTTTTAAGAACTATTAATTGGCAATTAACATTGGCAACTGGCATTAGAGGTAAATCATTCAATTTAATTCTGGATGAGAGCTGTCCTTCTGGTGAAGTGAAGACCATTATTATCATTGGTATTATTTCATATATTTTTGGCCATTAATGAACATCTTTTCCTAACACCAGGAAACATTTCAAATAGATGTCCACTGCTTTTCCACATTCTCGTTTAATTATCACTTTCTTCCTCCCTGTACACAATGGGAGTTAAACTGGAGCCTGGTTCAGCCCCAGAGGATTTAGTAGCTTTGTGATATCTTACTGAATTGTTTCTTGATGCTTGGTGCAAATTGAAACCTGTGCCTCTGGGAAAAGAGATCTCTGAGAGGCCATCGTGCTCCTTGGGTAATGCGGGAAGCCAAACCTCAACTCTCTTTATGTCAGAGGATTGTTCTCACACTTTTGAGGTTTCATTTTCAAGTTCTGTGCTCCACTTTTTCACTTTCTTTGTGTATTTTTTGTCACTGCGTGGGGCTGACTTTAAGCTGGCAGCCAGATCTTGAGTTGGGCTGCATGGCTAACTGATTCTGTACTTTTTATTAGAGATGTCCCTAATAGTTTTGCACACACATAAGCCCTGAAGAAATCATCATACCATATGAGATGTCCTCTCGTATAACTCTCCTGTCCATTTTCCCTTCTCAACATGTCACTGACAGAGTGTTTCATTGGTACCTTCCACAAAGATGTTCGATCATGTTTTAAAACTCCCAGACATAAAAAATCAACTTCTTCATTGCTTGCTCCTATAATTACTTGGTCTCCCAAACTTCCACTTTGAGTAAATGTAGATTTAAGTTCCTTGCACTGATGTTTTGCATTTCTCCAATATTTTAAACTAGTGTAAGAGCACATATAGTCTTCTCTTTGCATTCTTTTGGTAGGTGTTGCTCCTAACAGAACTGGTCAGGAATTCTTAGTAATTGGGTGGGTACCATTGTCCTTAAAAGCCCGTACACTTTCTCTGTTGACTCGACCCGTACCTGACAGGGAATTGTTACTGTGGAACTTTGTGGCACAGCAGAAATGTGCCCTTTCAACACATGAATGATATGTGACAAGGTGATGTTTAGAATCTTTTAATACCAGTTCTACGGTTTTCATAATTTTTAGCCCTTAATCAGAACTGTTCTTACACATAGATGTCCAGATCAGACAGGTTTCTCTGGCTCCCTGGAAAATATGAACAACTGGCAGCAAAATAGCTACTGCTCTGTCTTCCTAGAAATTCTGGTTGAAGGAGACCTCTGGAGGTCATTGGTTGACTATCCATCCAGACTGGATCTATCATCACCAACACCAGATCAAGTCAGCCATGACTTCAGGCATGTCTAGAAAATCTCCAGTGGTTGGGAATTCATATCCACCCTGGGTGACTATTTTTTCCCCCCATACCTTTTTAAAAATCTGTAGGTTGCTATCTAATCTCTTCTTAAGAGAAAATGGCCTCAAGTTGCACCAGGGGAGGTTTAGATTGGATATTAGGAAAAAAATTTACACTGAAAGGGTTATTAAGCATTGGAACAGGCTGCCCAGGGAAGTGATTGAGTCACCACCTTGGTGCTATTCAAAAGACCGGTAGACATAGTGCTTAGAGATATGGTTTAGTGGCGGGTTTGTCAGAGTTAGGTTGATGGTTGGACTAGGTGACCTGAAAGGTCCCTTCCAACCTAGGCGATTCTATGATCCTATGGATCTCTCTTTTGCCTGCTCTCTGTCACAAGCCCAGTTCTCTCAGGCTCTTCTCAGAATTCACTTGCCCTGGCCAGTAATAATCTTAACAGCTCCCTGCAGCATCACCTCCAATTTCTCCCCTTGAACTAAGGAGATCCAAAACCAGACCCATTATTCCAGGTGCGGCCTCAGTGGGGCTAAGTAAAGGAAGATACAAATTGCTTTTAATTTGGTGTCCTACTGGGGCTCATTTTTTTCTGATAATCTCAGTTCCCTTACAGACACTTTTCATTTGCTTCTGCATAGCATTAAACAAAATCATCAGTCTTCATATTCAAGGATCTTCATGACCAATCGCCTGCTCACCATCTCTTATTTACCAGCTAGAAATGTCCACACTCAGCAGTTACGTGCTTCACTTTCAAAAGGACACCTTTGCTCTTTTCATCTGGTGTTTTTCATGAGTGGAAAGAGCTTCTTTCAGACCTCTGTGAAATTGTATAATACATATTTTTATGCATATATCCACCCATCTATAAAGATATAGATGTATTTAATATAGTAGGAATCTCAGATCGATTCCACAAATAGCTCCTAAATTTTCTGTGATGCCTGCTGAGGATGTTGGATTGGAAATGTTGTGTAGTTCTGGGTCTCACTCCTCTGCAGCTCTTCAGTCTGTCCATATCTCTGTTTGGTTTCTTATTTCATCCTGCGATGATAAGCACTGTAGTCAGAAGCTGATTTTCTTTTTTGTGTATATTTAGACACTGACTAATACAATTTAACCTGCTGCTTGAGCAGGTGTCCAGTCATTATCATCATAATAATGATAATGATAATAATAAACCTAAACAAGGCTAATTTTAGCAGACACCTGAGCTCGACTTTCTGAAAATTAGTCATTCAAAATTCTAAATATCTAGCTTACAGTCTGTCTGTTTTTCCTTTGCCATATGTAAAACAGGGATAAAGTACTTATCTACTTCCCTGGAGAGTAAATATATTAATTAGTGCTTTTATATACCACAATGACAAGTTCTTATAACTAGGAATGCAAATGAGATAGCCCTTTTCACATCAAGATATGTAGGCTACTCCTTTCTTCTTTAGCACTAAGAGAGGAACTTGAACTGCTTCCAACTCTTCCTGCAGCTGGAGAGGAGATGTAAAAATTTACACCTTGCTTAGAGAAGATAAAAGAACAAAAAATCAACACAGAAGATTCCAGGCAGAAAACTGCAGATTTTTATATTTTTTTTTTTAGATATCTGCAAACAAGCCAAATGCAGAACAAGTTGTGTTAGGTTTTCCTACTCTATTCCCCACAGAAATATCCCATTTCTCTGCGCTGCAGTGGTGGGGGGCTGCAGCCCTGCAGCACACCAGAGGCTGGGGCAGACACAAAGCCAGAATAGCAGCATGCTGCGGGAGAGACACAACCACAGCAGTGCAGAAAAGCTCAAGTCCACTTCTTACCTTGACTGCCTGTTTCACCGTAAAAGCCAGATTCCCCATCACAATACACAGAACACTTTTGAAGCAAGCAAGCAGAGTAAAGGGGATAGAAGCATGCTAGAAATAGGTTCCTTGAGCCGTCAAGAAAGCTAGAAGAGTGAGGGTAACTGGTATTTAGTGGAGTTTGTAATAAAATACAAGATTAACTCTTTTTAAGTTCTTTTTACCTAGAAACTTCTTAATTTTTTTAGACTTAAACTGTGCCTCCAAATGCCTCTATAAAGTAAATAAGCACTAGAGATGGAAAGAATACAAAAAAAAAAATTGCCTTAAGGAAAATTTTGGTATTTCAGTATTTGTTCTCATCTTGAAATGTGAGCTGAAATAGAAAAAAAAAATCTTTAGGAATAGAAAATTCCCGAAAATCACAATTTGTAAATGTGTGATTTCCTGTCATATTTCCTCAGCTGCTTCCAGAAGAAAAGGCTTGTGCAATCAGAAAATCAGTCTGCTCATTCATTCACCTTTTCTTCCCCCTCCCCAAAGAAGTTTTGACTCTTTTGGCTAATACAGCCAAAGGTTTCAGAGACTTTAAGTTCCTAGAAGTTTAATTCAGAATTACAGAAAGACTTTAAATAAAATTTCTTGTGAGAACAGGAACTGCAGCAAGGACTCAGCAGTCATTTGTTTCATCGGCATCCCCTGGTTAATCAGACATTGGTCCTCACTGGCAAGGCAACACCTGCCTGTTTCAAAAGCGATGGCATATTGCAACTTAGACATTAAATTAATAATAACAATGGAAGGTGAAAATGCATATGCTTGAGGAAATTATGGAGTGAGGAAGGTGTTAAGGATGTTTTTAGGCAGTAGATTTAAGAAACAAATCTCTCTGTAGTGGCACTTTGTTCTGTGTCCTATAAGCGGCTTGTGTTCTACTGTCTTTCGCAATCTGTAGAACTGAATTCATATTGAAAGGCAATAACTTGGCATTGCTGAATTAAAAAATTAAATTTCTCTTTAAACAATCCAAAATATTTCATTTCGGCTGCATTTGCATTTTAATTTGGATAGCCTGTTGACTCTGTCTTCCACGCAAGATTAACACAGCAGCTACTCAAGATATTGCCGTGCTCCTCTGTACACACTGCGATGGAGGATAGTGACGTGTGGCCTGAGACCATTTATTTCTGTATCTGAGAGGTAACCCATCCAACCTATCAGGTCTACAGCATTACAGTGGGACCCAAATTAAGAGTAGGCAATTATATGTTATGCAGTTTGGAGACTCATGGACTCAAAATGATGCATTTTGCCAGTCTAAGAGTGCAACATATTCCTTCTTGTCACATCGTTTCAAGTAACAGCAATGTCGCGTCTCCTGCCAATTTTTTAAATTACAAAAGTCTATATATTTATGAAAAGAAAACAAAAATTCCAGCTCTAAACTCTCCCTTAGTCCTAATCAATAGACTGCATCTGTTCAAAACCCTGGTTGGGAG
>VXAK01016863.1:0-14060 GCA_013399435.1 Arenaria interpres | reverse complement strand
TTGGTTTATTTTCCAATTCAGGCTGCCTTATGTTTTCTTTTTTCTCAAGTAATTCTTCTAGAAATTCTGAAATACTATCAACTGCTGTGACACAGTTCATTTCCACCATCATTATTGAACAATCTTTGATTTATGCTACTCTGCTTGCTAAAATATCCTGTTATGTCATCCAGATATGCACCTTTGGCATTGAAACAGCCTTGAATTATGAAGCAGTCAAAAAGAACACTCCTGTCATACTTAAAACAAAAAGAAAAAAATGCAACAAAAAACTTATGTTTTTTTGTAGAATATGAAGAACTTCCTCAAGAACTTCCTCTCCAAATTTTCTCAAAGAGGTGAAAGATGCAGAGGGTTTTGTATCATTGCACCTGCAAACTGTTCTCCTCGTTCTTCTGGTAGAACTATGTTTTACTACAATTATGTGTAATACTTTGTAGAATATATGTGTAGAGTACCATAATTATGCAAATATTTTAATTTTTGTGATTTTGAACAAGATTTCTGTTACAACTGAGAGCCCGGTGGGGACTTTGTGACTTCTGTTCAGGGTTCACCAAGTAATCATTCCTGTCTGCTTCTGCTTTTTAGTCTCTCAGATGCAGTGATTGACACTTTAGTGGTATATGCCATAGTAATCATCAAGTTTACTTTTTAATGGAAGGCATTATATAAAAACAAATACATTAACTTACTGTCCAGAGGAGTTACAGCCTATTGCAATCTTATCTCAATTCTACTACTTACACTTAGATGAGCACTATACATAAAAAAGTAATATCTAGGCTTAGAATACTTTCTTCTCTTTTTGAAACGATTTTGCATACAGAGCAGGGAAAGAGTGAAAATTATCCTTATTTGTTAAAACATTTGTTTCTAAACACAGAATATATTTACTGCTTTCCATTTTAAGCAGTATGTTATAATCCAGCTAGAAAACCTGATCGAAAAGGAAATAAAACTCAGTCAGGCAAGTAAATATGTGAAACCATCCCACTATACACATGCATATGCATACTCTGTCAAATTACCTGAGAAAATACATTGCATTAGAAAAAAAGTTCTTTTCTCACTATTGTAACTATGAATACATGAAAACAAATATTTTTTCCAACATATTTAAAAATTGGAACTGATGAGGTCAAATCTGTCAGATCATCTAGCACGTAAAGCTTTGAAAAATCAAAGGAATGTTGTTGCTTTTTTAATAGACTGCTACAAAAAAGTAATCAAGCTGAGGGGGAAAAAAAGATTCCCAATACTCAATGACATTTTGTAGTTGCAGATTTTTAAAGTTTTTTTATGGCATCCTTGACAGCTGAA
This sequence comes from Arenaria interpres, assembly GCA_013399435.1. Taxonomy (NCBI): domain Eukaryota; kingdom Metazoa; phylum Chordata; class Aves; order Charadriiformes; family Scolopacidae; genus Arenaria; species Arenaria interpres. Next base: position 12,737 of record VXAK01016863.1, on the reverse strand, counting down.
AAAAAATTAAGCCATAGCTTCTATTTAAAAGAAGGCTCTAGAAGTTGAAAAAGAAGCATTCAGATTTAAAAAAAACCAAGCACTGGCACATGGCTGAAACTGGCACATGGCTGAAATGCATTTAAGAGCAGAGCTATGCTTGCTGACCAAAGAAAGTGAAGTTGTATGCCGTTTCATATGGTGGATGTGTGTTAGACCAGCCAGAGGGAACAGCATGAGAGAGAATGTCTGGGGACAAGGCTCTGCAGGTTGCTGAGGAGAAGCAGAGACAAGGCTGGCAGTTGAGAAACCTGAAAAGCAGAAAAACATCTATCTTGCAACAGATCAATTTGAGAAAGATTAATACCAATGACAAATTATTTTTTTGAGTAGATCCTGTGAATACTTATGCCAAGGAACCTCTAAGAGTGATGAGCAAAAGACAGAAACAGGAGAAAGATTACTGAGGGCAGCCTGGCAGGGATGCAACTAACAAATTGCTCTGTGTTTTATAACAAACGGTGTTTTAAGTTAGCTCTGCTTTCACGTATTTCAGCATCTGTACCGGATCAACAAGGATCAGCTACTCTTTCAATCCCATCTTATTTATTTATGGTGTATTTTCAAAAGAGGATGCTTTTTAAAGCTTTTTATAAGAAGAGCTTAAATTAATACTGTATATCAGAAAGAAGTAAGTAATTACCAATGGGCTTGAGGTATTTTGTGGCAATACGTGAACAGAAGCTGGTATTATCCTGACCAGAGACACTTCTACTTTACAAAGATATTTGATCTGCTAATTAGTACAAATGTTAGATGCTGTTCAAATATCAAAGCGGAGATAAAAAGGCACTCTAACAGTTATTTTACTGTTTGCTAATTATTTTCTAATAGTTTGGCCTATCTCTAGTTCAGAACGATTTCGCTTATCATTTTTATTCTTCATTTCAAATAGCCTTCATATACTGCATCTAGAAGTTTTGAAGTGCTCAAATATCCTAAGTACATACCTTTTTACACTGTCTAACCAAAGAACCAAGCAATGAAAGGATCAATTTTGCAGCATCTCTGACGATTTCAATAGCACAATATGTTGCTGTTACTCATGGTTGGAAAACAGTGTGCAAGCAGCAAGAAAATGCGAATTTTTAGTGATTTGCAATTCTGGATCTGCTCCAACTGCAAAAGTGATGCCCATAAAAGGATAGAGAAGAAATTTCATGGTATTTTGATATATGCTCACTCCTGACATAAGTGTTCACAAAATGAAAACTTAATTAACCTGAATTACCTTATTTAAAAGAAAAGCATGGTGGAAAGGATTAATAAGTGAGAAAAGCAAGACCATCCCCAATCAACCCCAGCTATGTACATGAAGACACAGCTCTTAAATACTTTGGTATTGAGGGTGATATAAAAATCCAGATGCAGTCTCAGAGAATGTAATATTTTTTTCACAAATAAAAATTACAGTTTCCCTATACTATGCAGCAGAAGGACAGGCACAGAAATTGTGATGGTCATTATATACAGATTTGAATTCCAAATGCTAACCAACTAACAAAAAATAAATCAAATTCAGCATTAGGTGGAATTTCTAGCCCTCTGTACTTCATGCCTGAGTCATCGGTAGGCCAGGAGAATATTGTTTTCAGAAGTGATAGTCATCAACATGCATCTCTTCAGACCTTGAGTTAAATCTTGATCCCAGGTGAGATCTCCAACCACTATTGCTCAAAAATACTGGCACCACAGTCTTCTTGGGCCTTAATTTAAAAAAACATAGCAAGTCCTATTCTTATTTTGAAGGAAACACGTCACTTCTATCCTGAACTCTAGGAGAATGATAAAATCCTTTCACTAAATTCACTAGGAAATTTCACACCAATATCATTCAGTGTAAAAATACCTTAATGAAAATATAATCTTTCAACTTTTTATATTCACATACAAGTACTTGTTTTTTGCAGTACCAGATTTTGGACGTGCATTATCTGCTGTTACTGTATAAAAGTATAACTTGCTTTCTACTTTACATCTATTTTCCTTCAGAATATGCCATTTATTCCACTAACCTGATTCATGTCCTATCTCACCTCTGTGGTTTCAGGTAGGGAGGAGGAATCATTCTGTACCACAATTATTCTCATTTCTCAAACCTGTTTATTCTATATCTGACCTAGACAGAAAATGTTAAAGTAAAAAAGGAAGCATCAGGAGCTCTACTGTCACACTAACCAATAATTTTCTGCTCTTATTAACCTTCAGTCAACAATACAGTTTGCTTCTGGGTCCATTAAAATCAATCATACAGCTTTTGCTATCTTCAGTATGCATTGCAGTTAGGAGATATTGCGTGTGCAATTTTAATTGAAATGCAAATTCAGAGGTCATAATATCATATGGAAAATATCTAAAAAGTATAACATTTTTTCTATGTGAGATATTTTCTCTTCATTGTGGAACAAATTATCTTGGCTATTCCATTTTGAGAGTTCAGGTAAAGAACATAGTCTAGTAAAGTTAATCAACAGTAAGTCTGAATGTAAATCTTCAATTAATTATATTTTTTTAAATGTATCAATATGTATATTACTATTTTAAGCTAAGCGTTTGAGTTTTAAATGGTGGTTCCCACATTCACTAAGATATATAGGCATTACTAAGATTTTGAAACAATGCTTTGGCCTAGAATCATAGAATGGTTTGGGTTGGAAGGGACCTTAATGATCATCTAGTTCCAACCCCCCTGCCATGGGCAGGGACACCTCCCACTAGACCAGGTTGCTCAAAGCCCCATCCAACCAAGTCTTGAACTCTCCCAGGGATGGGCAGCCACAACCTCTCTGGGCAGCCCCTTCCATATTAAGAATGGCAATATGATAATACAGCCTGGTGCTTAAGGCAGTACTTCACCACACTGCAGCTCTCCTGTCTAGAAACCTGCAATAACACTTCCAGCTCATAGTTGAAAAAAATATCAAACCATCAAAGCACTGCAGTTTTGAGATGGAACTGCAATTAGAGAATCAGCTTTTCATACCTGTAATAGATGCTTCTGTACACTATAATCACTAAAATCAGTTCAGTATTTTGTTCCCTAATAAGAAGGTTTCCTGCATCTGAAAAGCCCTGTTTATTTCATAAAAAAACCCAAAATATATAGAACTGCTGAGCAATGGAGAATGATGATGGTGTCGGTGCCCATGAAGAAAAGATTAATTATTGAATGTTTGCTCTTTCAGTTTTGATGCTATGGGGAAAAAAATGTGTTAGCTCACCGGAGCTAACCTTGGAGAAGGATTTTAAGGATTTTTCTCTGATTTTGATGTTACTACAAGTAACTGAATCAAAAAAAAAGTGAGCAGAATTTTGTATTTGCTCCTGCAAAGAAGAACACCTGTGTTCTCTATCTGTGATCTTCAGCTTTTGAGTACTTCTAAAATCCATGCTGTTAACAGGGGTGCCCAGCCTCACTTAGGTAGAGAAATTGTATGCTTGGTTGAGGAGTAGTGCCAAACGAAGTATCAAAAGAAATACCTGCCTGTAGCAGGATTTTTCAGATCTATTAAATTCTTCCTCCCTCATCCACTCTTCTAGGAAATAAATAGCAAAGCAAGTAGCAAGGCTATCGACAACTGTTTTCCTTGCCACCCGTGAGTAGTTGCTTCAGAGATTTCTAATTCAGGATGCCTTCCTCCTCATTATTTCCCTCTGTGTTTGAGCAATATCAGACAGGATATCATCCACTGATACAGCCGTATGAGCCCCAAATGGCCCTTTGAATTTTCAGGGATGTCCCCAGATGGGCTATCATACAGTGCATAACAGTCACGGATCCATACATCCTTCCAGTTTTTCTTGCATATTCAGCTTGAAGGAAGGGTCAATGAATTAGGGGCTATCATATTTAAACTTAAATTCTGTTTTGTTTATCTTTGAGTTAAAGTGGTTAAAAATAGCCTTAAAGAACAAACCCTGTATGGAATTTAGTAATATAGCTTTAACAAGTCTGTAATTTGCTGTAGAAAACCTAAATTCAGCAGACCTTTACTTCCCTAAGAGCCCCATGTCACCATAGTTAAGAAATGCTGAGCCATGGGCTGCTCAAATGAAGCATTGATGGAATGAGGGTCCATTTCTCTGATATACAGTATCTTGCTATAAAATGGACATGGTATGGCTGGGCACCTAGATGTATCCAGTGAATACAACGTAATTCTTAACTGCTGTGACTTGAGTTAAGTAATGCAGTGGAGAAATACAGGATGGGGAAGGAGAGACAGGGGGCAGACAAACTGCCAAAGAGGGTGACAATCCTCCGAGTAACAGGAAGTCTGGAGAAAATTTGTTAAATATCATATTTAAGCAATTAATTGACTAGAAGATATAGCATAAACTAGTGAAGATCTGGTATGGCCAGAAACAATGAGCAAGAATGTTAGATTTAATGAAAAATGTTGAAATTTTTTAAAATATTTTTGTTTTATACCTAAATAAACATTATACCTTTTGAAGAAAAAAACAAAACGAAACCAAAAAACCAAAAAACCCTACAGCAAACATTGACAAGAAAATCAACAAAATACAACCAGATAAAGTAGGTGAGGCTGTAATATTAACAGCCCAATATCAGGCTACTCAATTAGCATATGAAAAATTGGGTCTAAGCTGATGCTTGCAGACGAAAGCAATGTTTTTCATCATCTTTCCTTTACAGTTGTATTTAAATATACTTTGCTTTCAATATACAATTCTTCATTGTCTTGTGCTTTTGCATATCAAGGAAATGTTTAATTATCCTGGAATTATCCTTCTTACGTCTGTTGCATGATGACAAAGAAACAACTGTGTCCATGCAGCTCAAGAGATCTACACTGTGATGCACATTTTGAGCTGCGTCCGCCTTCAACGCTGACTTCAGAAAACTATCTAAAAAATTTATCTTTAAAAGTAAAACTAACTGCAACAGATACCAGCAGAAGGTAAGACATGAAGAAAAATATTCCTCATTCGTCATTTCTGAGCATAATAATGCTTTTTATAATTTTAAGTTAACTTGGGAATAAGGGGCCAATCTAAAGCTGCACAGGAGGCATTTGAGATACACTGTACTCAGCATAAAAAAGAAATGTGATCAATACACTCTTTTAAAAAAGAATGCAAAAAGAATAGAAACATAAAGGAGTTTATGATTAGTTAAAAACTGAAGAACAAGTCCAGCATATTTTTGAAGGAGTAGGGGAGAGGAGGCTTATGATGTGTGGGCAGTGTTCTGACATAAATAGACACTTTAAAGAATCCAAAAGAGTAAGACAGAAAGGCCTCTGGAATTCAAAATTGAAATCTACCCAAACCCACACAACTACATACACAGTTGTGGCAACCGACACAGTATAAAAAATGATGCTTATCTTACATGAAAAGATGCAAGAAAGGGAACAAATAATATTGCTTTGTGAATTTGCAAGCAGGGACAAGAAGTCCAAGTTACATCATCTGCCATAATCTCATCTGATGCATTAGTGAAGATAAATTGTTATCAGTCTGACAGCACAAAACATTTTTTAATTTTAAATTGGACAAAGATGTATACAAAGATATTTTGCCAGGAAAAATCTAACTGGATATTAAGAGAGCAAATAGCTGAAACTGTGGGAACGTACTAAAGGCATATAAATGAAAAACAAAGTAGAAAAAATAGAGTTCATAAAATCATATCAGTTGGAAGGTACCTCTAGAGGTCATCTGATCCAACTCCTTGCTCAAAGAAAGGTCACTTTCCATGGTGACGAAAGGTTGCTCAGGTCCACATCCAGCGTAGTTCTGAATACCTCCATGGATGTAGGTAACACAAGTTCCCCGGACCTCTGTTTCAGTATTTCACCAGTCTTATGGTAAAAAACCAGATACATCTTAATGCATAATGCAAGTTTGTTATTGTAATTTGTATCCACGAAACCTCCTTTTATTTGGCACCTCTGAGAAAAGTCTAGCTCCATCTTCCCAAAGACTGCCTAAAGTTAGCCAGTTATAGACAGTAAGACGGTCCCCAAAACCCTTAAATAGGCCCTGGTCTCTCAGTTGCTGCTTGTACATCTTGTGCTCCAGCCCCTCAAGCATCTTGATTTCTATCCTCTGCTCTTGTCCAGATATCAATGTCTGTCTTGCGCTGGAGAGCCCAAAATTGGACCAAACACCCCAGAGTCACTCTCACAGGTGTCAAATAGAGGAGAAGGATTACATCCCTCCATCTCCTAGCTGTGTCTCTACTCCTACAGTGCAGGATGCCGCTGGATTTCACTTCTGCCAGCCTCAGGGTGGCTCCTGTGTAGCTCACTGTCCCTCAGGGCCATTTCTGTAGAACTGCTGCCCAGGCAGGCAGAGTGCAGTATGGACTTTTCCTAGCAATAGCAGGGAAAAATTAGATATCATTGCACTAATCTGTGTCTTTTAAATGGCAAGATTAAATAGCTGAGAAGTATAAGTACATCTTGCAATGCATAAAGACTCTGACAACAGAGAAGCACCACTTTTCAAAATTAACAGATTCAGCAGTTGAAAGATTAGAACTGTATCAACACTGACAACGAGAAATATAAGAGGTGAAACTGGAGATCACAGACAAATCAGACTGAAAAGGAAGATATTTTTGGGGCAAATGTTTACTTCTATGAGCTGATGAAGCAAGTGTGAAGAGCAAAACAGAGCAAACATTTGTTAATTAACCCCTTTTACAGAGAACGTTCTTCTTGAAGCTATGACAGCCAGCTGAGACCCTCAGCAGCAGGTTGGGAGAAGAACCTGACCAGCAAGAGACTCAGCAGAATGACTGAGCATTTATTGTTTTCTGGTTTGTTTACTGCAATGAACACATCAAGGGAGTACATCCTTTATTCTTGGCATCCTTTACTTCTAAATTTGTAGAACATTTGCATGTTAACTATTCAGAATGTACCAGCTGTTATGAGACCCAGCAGGCAAATGACCCTCTAGAGCTTGTTGTGTGTCTCCAAGATCATGTTCAGAGGCAAACTGCCAGACAGCCATAAAGGAATGGTTTGCCATACGTTCACAGTAACACCTTGAATTGGACTGGATACAAAATTTGTCTTAATTCTGCTTGAACTGGAAGTAAAAAAGCATTGCTCTTGCCCATATTCAAGAAAAACTCCAGAAACACCCTTCCTTTACTGAGATAAAAAGTTCTGAAAATATTTTTGAGCAAAAGATGGCAAAATTTCTTCCAAATATACCTGAAGTGATGTCTACTTTTTGCATTTATTTTGTCCATGGTAATGTAGATGGAACAGTGTACTACATGTCAGGTCAAAAGCCTTAAATATTTTCCTGTCATGCCTGAGTCTAATATTTATTCATTGCCCAAGAGAATCACCTGTAATCACCGTCTGGAATGTCCTGTAAGTCTAACTGTGACAGCCTTAACACATTGCTGAGAAACATATGACCTCATACCTAGGATCTTCTTCATGCTTGTTATTATAGTATTTGTAACTCTTGTAGGCAAAACTGAAATAATTTCAATGGCATTCTTGCACTCATTTTGCATTTGAAGGTATCACTCATTTGACAGAGTAAGGATGATTAAAATGTTCATCTATTTGAATATATTTGCATATGCAAAATAAAGTATTAACAAAGTCTCTAGCTATATGACTAGGGAAGGAATGGGGAACTTACCATTTTTTATTCATAAACTCCCTTTGAGTCTTTCTTTTTCACTTAAATCTGGGGTAAGGAAAGTGTTTGTGTATACTCTGGGTAATTTTAAGGTTCATGATGACACATTTTATCAGGTGTTTCCAAGACCAAAAATCCCCAGGGTGCCACCACTAAGTATTAGCAATTTTAGAAATTAATAGTCATGCATTTTAAAAAATACCTAGCTGTCTTTCTGTGCTGTCAGCTTAAAAAAGGTCATTCTGGCTTATCAATAGTCCACAAAATTATATTTCATCACTATAAAATCTAGAGCAGCTCCTCAAGCTTAAAATGATGCTATGATACTATATTTAATCTTAAAAAAACTACCAAACAACCCAGCTAAGCTGAATTAATAGAAATTAAGTTAATACATTATTTTTTTATTTTGGAAAAAGATTATATTGGTTCATTATATGCAACCTCATGTTGAGCTCTTTTTTCACATTTCACTGGAGGGTTACTTCCCACTCAGCTAGCTTTTATAGGCACAGTTTAACAGAAGAGTGGCACTTACACCCAGAAAAGCAGCAGTGTGGTCACATTACCAAGTTTCAAGTTCAGTTTTCATCAGAAGTTAACTTAGCCTTGATGGAGATGTATATTAATGAGACACTAAGGCTGGAAAATCTCAGCAGCTGCTAAGCCCTTCCTGAGGAACTGGAGAATGTGCTGAGAGAGAACAAAATAGACTGTGCTCAAAAAATCAGAGGAAAACGCTTTAGTTTAATCATTGAAATACTTGCTACAGTATCATATTACAAATAAAATGCACTATATGCAGAACAATATCAGACTTTTGATGTGCAAGAATAACATTGCTTCAAATTAATCAATTTTGGGGAAGTTGACACTGGAACAATTGTAAAAGCAGCAAGAGAGTTTTAAGTATTTTCTTAGAAAAAGAAGAAATTAATAAAGGGATAGAGTTAAGGGGTAGAAAAAAAGCAAGTAATTTTAAATACTTTGCAAAAGTATGTTGAAATACTAAAACAAGATTTCAACTAGTTCATCTGTATGATGATGTCAAAAAATATGTTGACCAGGAAGCCATGTGAAAATGCACAGTGTTCTCCTTTTGCTAAGAGGTCTGAGACTGAATTCTGATGCCCAGTTGCTTGCAGCTTATTGTATTGTAGTGGAGCTAATAAAAAGTACAGGAGGGAAAAATTGCTCCTAGCATAAAAAGACTGACTCAGCTCCCTTGATTTCATTTAAGTTCAATTCACTTGCCTCCAAATGAAATCAGTCCAATATTCTTAAAAGAAATGATAATGAGATCATTAGTCTTTATTCAGCAGATGTTGATAATTCAACAGCGACTATTTTTTAGAACAGTATGTTTAAGTTTCAGAAGCTCCCTCTTTCCAGGAAGGTTAATTACTCTAATGTGTTTATCTAGTACTCTAACAGTAATACCCTATGTCACATGGCAATATCACTTTAAAAATAGGGCAGATTAAACAAATCTCTTTACTTGTCCTGTAAAAATATTGGTTGTGATTTAAAACGCACTTTTGTAAGTATGCCATTAATGGCTTGTCTTCTAAAACATTAAGGCATATATAACTAAAGTATTATGTTCTTTATAAACCCTGAGGCAATGTTGAAAGAAGATAAAAAACAACTTAATTCTGACTGCCATTGGCTAAATCTGAATGTGCACTGAACAGATAAGATCAAAATTAAGCAACACTGAAGATCTGCTTATGCAAAGCAGTATGTACTTGCTAAATTCTACTGCAGATTATTTCTGCATTTTTCATGTTTAGTATCTTTCAACAGGAAAATAGCATACTGATATGGAAAACAAGATGACAATTTACACCATGCTTTTAATTTTAGCTCCGTTCTGCAAAGCACTACGTGGTCTTATCTTAACAAAACCCACATTTTTGAAGGATCAAACCCAAACCTAACAGCAATGCTTAACATGCATGCCCAGCTTTTGCTTCAGTGCCTTGCAGCTGGAGGGACCTAATTCATGTGCCTAATTTTGAGCACAGTCTGTGGGTCAGGAAGGTGCTGCCCACCACACCAGCCCCTTCTTGTAAGTGCTCAGTGCTCAGTTCTCTCGGTGGAGAGGGACTACTGCCTCTGCTGGGACTGTGCTGATCCCCATACTCATGAACAGCCTTAAAACAGGGTAAGAACATTTGCTGATAATAATTAGGGTAATCAGGGCAAGGACCAGTTGAGAAGTACTGCAGAACACCATAAAAATGAGCAATAAAATGACAGAAGAATTCCTATTTAAGTGTAAAGTGACACACAGGTTTAAACAAAAACCCTTAAATTCATATCCAAGATGATGAATGCTAAGCTAACTATATCAGGAACAAGATCTTGGGTGATGATTTTCCCATGAAAAGAGCAGCTTAATGCTCACCTCTGGTCAAAAAAGTAAATATATGTTGGAAGTTACTGAGAAAGAAATAGAGACCAAAACAAAGATCACTGTGCTGTGAAAGACCAAAACAAAGCCTGTGGCTTTTTTGCATCTGAAATAGATATTTTTGCCTAAATTTGAGACAGAGTACTCAGCACTCAGCAAGAGTTGCTTTCTAACATCTATTGTCCACTATTATTCATAATCAGAAGTGTCAAACTTACTAAACAAAATTCTGGATTGCTCTCAGCCACACAGGAAAAAAATTGACTATGAGACTCAAAAATTAATTTGACACAGAGTATCTTTACGTTAAAACTCAGTGATTACACTTCTCACATTCTCACTTCAAATAGTAACTTCATTAGTTTTCTTTCAGAAATAACTAAAATAAGGCAAATGTTCTTATGAAAAGCAGATAAAAGTTATGCTTAAAATAAAAGACCAATATATGAACAGTACTGACTTTGACATGAGACAAACAGCAAAATCTCAACTATTTTGCTATCATAATTTCATTTTTGTAGAAAGATTAAGATTTCCCAGAATTAGACAGCTACATATAATCAGATTAATTTTATCCCATGTGTCCATTCAACTTCAATCTTGGCTTGAGTCTCTAGGCAATAAGAAGAGCAGAAGATATGTAGTAACAACTATTAACGTTGGAGGTTACAGTGATATCTCAAATGAGTTAGCTATCAGAATGCAGATCAAATTATTAATAGCAGTTATTAATTATATTATGGTAGTCCCTGCAAACCCCAGTTAAACACCAATACAGAACTGTGCTGGCATTTTACAGACAGGAGAAAAAACCAGTCCCTTCTCCACAAAATTCAAGATTCAAAATTTGGATTAGGCAGAATAAATGGCAAAACCAGACCTGCTGGATCAAAAGTGAGCCAGAATGGTAGGTCAGCAATAAAACACAAAATGAAGCAGAGTGGAGACGCAAGTTTCTACCTGCATAAAAAAATTACAAAGAAAAAAAAAAACAACTGTCAGGGAAATGGAGCCAAACCAGAATAAAAAACGGGAATTATCCTGTTCCTGAAAACTTGGGTGCCCTCTAGTAGTGCCTGTAGTTTTCAACACACAGATTGCCTTTTTTTCCCCCAACTGCTTCATGAAATCCTTGCAATAACCTCCTCAGCACCACAGCCTGCATGCTTTCAGGGTATGATGCTGCAGCAAGAGACGCACAAATTATGATAGCATCCCTCTAGCTACTCCTCTCAAAGAATGCTTTGGGAAGGAGTCTTCAGAGTAAGGCTATTGGAAACGGTTTTTATTTTTTGATTCATGATTTCAAAAATTGAAGCAGTTCTGTGAAGTTTAGTCAAGCAACTACACTAATATGGTATCACAAGGATTAAAAAGACAAGTACAAATGAATGGCTAGAGCAACGTCTACAATCAGGTGAACACCAACAAATGATTTCAGGGAATATTAACATTGCTTTTCCATCAAATCAATTTCACTTCTATTCACAGCCATCTCTTTGTATTGTCGGAATAATTTGCCAAAGCAAGGGCATTTTAAATTCATACTAGAGAACATTAGAAAACAGAACTGTTATTTATAGCCGGGAATACTTGTACCAGAAATATGACTGATTTTTTTCTGGCCCAGAAACACAAAAGCACGTGACCGTTTGTTCAGACAAAATCAGCTGGAATTTGAAGACCAGCTTCGCTTTCCATTCCAGTAGATGAATAATTGCTTTCAGAAATAATCCAGCGAACAGTTTCTACTCAATAAATTTGGAAAAATGCCACGTAAATAGTGATCAGGGAAAATCAGTTTTGACTGCTTAATGCTCATCTACAGGAAAAATTGACTAATCTCTCTGTCAGAATTGTTGAGCGAGCAAACCTGCTTACATTCTAAAGCGAATATTCTTCAAATAGCAGCAGGTCCCATCTCGTCTATAAGTTGTGTATCTCGGTAACTCCAAATTTGCACTGTAGTGTAACCAAGCACAGTCAGGCATTAAATAAGGAAACTAGCATTTCTGGAATCATTTATAAATGAAGAAATTAGCATTTCTAGAATCAGCTACATTTACTTGAGGAAGCAATAAAGAACCATGAATTATTCCACATGAAAAAAGTTTCTAATAAAATGTAGTCAAGGTAGTAACAGACTGCGATATAAAAACACAATGGTAGGGATGAAAGAGAATTTATAGCTCTGTAGCCTGGAAATCTACGGTACTGCTAATAAATCACTGTGAATGCCGTAACTATGGCTGGAAGAGGAGTTTGGACTTGTCTCAGGCAGAGGAAAGCAGATGGACACCTCACAAGGTTCTCTCTTGTGCAACTTTTTCCCTTGATACATACAAGCACATTCCTTGTCTATTTCAATGATAACTCAGCATTGTCTAGAAAATTAACTATAGCTACTTTCAAAATCATAAAAATGCTTCCATTCTCAGAATAGAATAGTGCACATTTTAGAATCATATATTTGCTGTTCAAAAACTGCCAGTAGTAAGTGCAATATACAGACTAATAGTAAAAATTCACATGTGCTTTGTAATATTGATTAATAAAAGTATACTTAGTGCATACACTACAAAAAGCGAGAGCATTCAGCAAAATTCTGAGATGAAATTTATGTATTGATGCATTCTAATTG
>VXAK01016854.1:273276-294184 GCA_013399435.1 Arenaria interpres | reverse complement strand
GGGTGTGGATCTGGCCACATCTTTTCTCCTTTAGGTTCTCCTTGTTTTACAGGTTAACGCTTCATTTTTATACGGCGCCCTCAAAATAACGGCCTCCGCAGTTTCCCGGGGCTTCCCACCGGGGTCGTCCGGCGCCGTAAATTCCCGAGGCAGCAAAATCCCGAGGGATTTATTGCCTCTTGCCCCGGCTTGGGGGAGCACCCTGTGCCCCTCCAGCACCCGAGCTCTCCTAGCACCCTCTGAGGATGCGATAGGGACATCCCGGATGGCTCTCGGGGACATCCTCCCGGAGCAAAGCCCCACGTTAAAGACCCTAAATTTCTTGGCAGGGCTGAGAAGAGAGGGTGGATGCAGAGGGTATTACTTTGTCTTGGTGCCTGGCAAAGAAATTGCTTGAAAAAAAAGGAGTAATTCGGGAAAAAGAGGGGGAAAAAAACCCCAATCTCCTTGCTGTTTTATTGAAGCTCTCTCCCAAGTCCTGGGTATTCACCGCCTGAAAAAACTGGGCGTTGAGGAGTTGCAGTGGAAATGTGAGCTTTCCTCTGGAAAAGGTCTGCTGTAGCAATTCCCGGTGTCGAAGCTGTGAAATTTCACTCCCGGCGAGATGGAAATGGGGATTCTTCAGCCAGAAAAAACCTGGCTGTGTCAAACTTGCCATCCTTCGGGTTTTCAGGGCCGGGTCTGTAACCGCCCGTTATTATTATTTGTAATCGTGTTGGCTTAAGGGTTATTTTGGGGCTGGAAAGGGATTACGGGTAGACGATCGGAACAGTCATGACCATGCTGCACGTGAAATTTAAGAAAAAATAATAAATAATTGAATTATGGTTCTTTTTGCCGGCTCTTTGTCCCTGTATGAAGGAAAACGAGCGCTAACTGAGTAAGCCCGTACAGGTTTCTCTCTCCGTTAGAAAGTTACGCCGGGCATGGAGACCGTTAAAGCCGACTACACCGTTCGGATGCTGTATTCTCCTCCTGGGCTGCTTCCAGCTGCCAGGAAACTTGGAACGTTGCTTATGAGCAAGCGAAAGTTAGCCCCGTGCTTTTTCTTAAAGAGGTTTTTTTCTTTGGGGGGGGAGGTGGGGGGTGGTTTGGATCACCCAGCGATGCAGGATAAATGCCTCGGCAGGTGGGGCTGGGGAAAAGCTGAAGTAAATGGATTTCCTGCCTTGCATTTCGCCTACGGAAAGCGGTCCATGAATGCGTTATACAGCCTTTATCCACCTGAGCAGGGATGCATCCTGGATCCTTACAGCCTCCTATTTTAACGTCTTTTCCTCCGTCCGGACTTGAAGCATCTTCACGCCGGTACCCCGGCGATATCTAGCTGCAGAATATTTCTCCGTGATTCAGAAGGTGCTTCTTTGGAGGCAAATAGAAGCTCCGCTTTGAGGAGTTAATTTTAGAGTGGGTGTCTCTGTCAAGCTGTACTTTTTCTATTAAATAAGCATGTTCTGCACGTTACGCTCTTCCCGGCGATGAATTCTGCACTTGAAGGCGAAGCATGACTGATGTTTGTCTTGCGCGTCGACAACGAGCAGCGCGAAGAAATCGAGTTCTGGCTCCATCAATTTATTTGGTGTCGGGTTGTAGATTCAGAAACTGCTGGCTTGGAATTAATGATAAAGGGTTTAGTTTTCGCGAGGCAACAAATTGCTTTCACGAACCGGGAAGATTATAATGAGATACCGAACCAGCTGCGAGGGCCAAGGGACTATTTGTTGCACTTTTATCCATAAAGTGCCATGTATATTTGATCTCAAGCAACTGCACTAAAATCGCCGTAGTTTTTCACACTGCTCAATGCCAAAATAAGTATATTTAAGGTTCTGCTGGATTTTTTATTTTTTTTTAAAATGTGTGAGTTTTAGTAACTCATGGTTGCAAATGGTGGTGTAGGTTGAGGTCGAGGTGCCAGTAGCAGATGGTTCCTTCACCCTGTTGTTTGCTTTAGAGGCTCTTTGATGCTCACAGGTGGTGGAAGTTAGACCTGGGTCCCCTTCTCACAGACGCACCTGCGGGGAATATTGTCCTTTATCTTGCTTTTTAAGTCTTCCCGGGGGTGAAGATAAAAGGGCATGGTTGCGCCTTCGAAATCCTCATGGCGTTGCTGCCGTACAGCTATTGGTTGGCGTATGAATGTTGGTTATTGCTAATATTGAGAGTGTTGGGGTTGGACATGAATCATAGAACGGTTTGGGTTGGAAAGGACTTTAAAGATCATCTAGTTCCAACCTCCTGCTGTGGGCAGAAACACCTCCCACTAGACCAGGTTGCTCCAAGCCCCCTCCAACCTGGCCTTGAGCCCCTCCAGGGATGGGGCAGCCACAGCTTCTCTGGGCCAGGGTCTCATCACCTTCACAGGAAGGAATTTCTCCCAAATACCTAATCTAAGTCTCCCCTCTTTCAGTGTCAAACCCTTCCCCCTCGTCCTATGGCTCCCCTCCCTGATCAAGAGTCCCTCCCCATCTCTCCTGTAGCCCCCTTTAGGGACTGGAAGGGGCTCCAAGGTCTCCCCGGAGTCTTCTCTATGCTGAACATCCCCAAGTCTCCCAGCCTGTTCTGACAGCAGAGGTGCTTCAGCCCTCACAGCATCTCTGTGGACCTCCCCTGGCCAACAGGTCGTGGTTGGGGACATAGGGCTCCTTCTGAAAGCAGCTCTCCTACAAACACAGGGTGGAGGAATAGGCTTTCTCTGGAGGTTGCAGTGCTGGTCAGAAACTCCTATTTCTTGAGAAGATGCATCCAAAGGGGCTGGGTTTCTCTCCAAAAGCTCTTTAATGAGATGCTTTGCACCTTCTTGCTGATGTTGAGATGAAGTGATGGGATCCACCTGGCAGCCACTTGGCTGTGGCCATTAAGGGGCTTTGTTAGGCTGCAGCAGCTGATGATTGTGCTTCACGGAGGCCAAATGGTGGGAGAGGAGGTGACTGTGATATTTTTCACTTGTGCAGAAGAATAACAAGTGCTGTTGGTGTGAGGAGGCTGTGGCTGCTTTGGGCTTTGCTGGTGCCAACTGGAGCTATTGTGGGGTGAGTGGCATCTCTTGGCTTTTCCCCTTGTAGCAGGGCGTTTGCTCCCCCAAAAAATCATCTCCTGGAGCTGGGCGTGAAGCTGAGTGGTTCCTTCTGCTCAGGAGAGGGCAGTGTCACACCAAGGAGCTGCTTCCATGCTGAAATGTGCATGGAGGTGCCAACCTTTGCCCACCCAGGGGTCCAGGAGGGTCTCGCAGGGGTACGTGTGGGACCCGGGCACCTCTTCTTCCCCAAGCAAAATATTCCCCTTCCAGCTCCTTTCCCTGCCCCTGAGCGCGCCGCTGGTGTCCGGCAGACCTTTGTAGGAATATTCTAGGCGTGATGCTGGGAAAAGGCATTTAAAGGACTGTTTATAGCAGTTGCTTTTGCCTGCCAGCCCCTCTATAAACAGTGATTAGCTACAGTTACTTTAATACACGTCTTGATTTTCAGAGAAGGGAGGGGGGGGGATAAAAAAAAAGGGCTGCACGCTGGCGTTTGGCTTTGCTGCTTTTTCCTCTTTAGCTAACTGCCGTCTTCTACCCACTTCCTCCAAAAACACCCATAGATACTGCCTGAATATTTGCTTAAATAGCCCGTCGTTGCTCAATAACTTGGGGGAGGGGGGGGAAAGCAAGCCTTATTTTTCTATGTAATTAAATATTTGTAGAAGGTTTCTGCCAAGGAGTGGTTTTCAAGGTACAGAGTGTTCCCCTGAAGGGTATTCAAACAAGGACCTTCTTGGGTGGCAATAGGAAATTTTTCCGTGCTCGTGCCTATCTCGACGCATCGCCTGTTTTCTCACACTGAATCCATTACACGTTGAGATTGAGCTCTGTCTCTTTTCCCCGCCTGGTCTTTGGGCAGGATCAGCTTTATGAGAAACGTTTCCTTTGTGAATGATTTTATTTTTTTCCTTCTTTTTTTTTTGCACTGATTTCTTTTTGTGGCTCCAGGTATTGCTGAATTGGGATGGGATTTCCCCCCCCCCCCTCTCTGGATGAAGGGTGGGATGGGGGATAGGAAGGGGGAACAGATAGCACCTCGCTTGGGGCGATGCACGAATCTGGGCACTGGGCTCCATCACCGGGCTCTGTGCAGAGTCCTGCTGGCGGCTGGTCTCTTCCTTGGAAATAGCTCACACTGGTTTTAACGTAATTCCTTAGTCATGACAAAATTGAATCCTCCTGCTCTTTAAAACGTTGTGTCCTCTGCGTCGCCGGCTGCTCGGGAGCCGGGCTTTCTGCGAGGCTTTGCCTGGTGCTCGGGGTCCAGGCTGCTGGATCCCGGAGCTTGGAGGTGATGGACTGTAAATTTATGCTCTTCTTGTCTGGGAGTGCTCAAAAGGATCTGTTTCACTTTCAGATTTACCATGTGGCACTGTGCTAAAGCAGCTTTTATCTTGCGCTTTTCCCCTTAAAGCAAGCTTGCCTTTAATTTTTAATTTTAATATGTCTTTTTTTTTTTTTGCTTAAACTCCTACCATTTCTCTTAAAACTCTGCTGTAACGGGTACAATCTCTTTATGAGTGTCTGGTCCTTGTGTTTTGCTTCCCTTCCTCTCCTCCCCCCTCCACCAACCTTGGTGAGCTGAAATGAAACTTCTCCCTCCCCCAGCCTGAGGTTAGACGCAGAAATATTCTGTTTTTAGCTATGCTGAGTTTCAGGTCCACATTTGCGCAGGTTGCTCAGGGAGAGCATCTTGGGTCTGACTTAAATAGCACAAGGTGAGGGCCAGGGATTCCTTTTAATAGATATTTTTGTGTGTAGCGTTTAAAAAGATGTAATGGACTGGCTGTACCCTTCAATGTCCAAGTGTTCTTCTGAGCCACTCTATTAGAGTGTCTCTGGGGCCACTTACCTCGTATTGATGGATCTCTTGGGTTGACAGTCACCTGATCATAAATCAAATTGCCTGAGTCTAAAATCAAGTCAAGGGTCTGCAGAATTGCAGCAAAATGGATAAAATGCATTAAATTTTCAGACTTGGAGATGGCTATGGCCCTGTGGCTGGTGGTTGGGACTTGGTGCCCGAAGGTCATGGAGTGATGCGTTGAGGGCTCCGTGAGGTTCTCGGGAAGAAGGTCTAATCCTGGAGGAGGTCACTTAAGAGCTTGGAGAGGATTTGAGGCTCGTGTCCAGGCTTGCTGTCCTGCTGAATTTCCTAGGACCTTGCCAGGAGGGTGGAAACCTGGTGTTAAAGGGCAGACTTGGCCCTTCCAAGGTGTCCCTTGTGCATGAAGCCATCTGAAACCCACAGTGCTGACTACAGAGCTCTTTCCTGAGCAAAACCTTGGAGGGTGCTGGTAAAACTGGGATATATTCAGGGTCATGCCTCATCCCCTGCCCTACCCAGGGCTTTTCCATCATGCTGTGAGGGGGTAAGGTGGGGCTGGGGGCTTCCCAAGTCATGCTAACTGGAAGTGTTGCTGGTGCCCAAACCCCGGCTCTGAGATGGAAAGAGAGAGGGCTTAGGCTTGTTTACAGGGATTTACCGTGGTGGTGAGGTCACTCTGTGGCATCTCAGTGGATTTTGTTGTGTGTGTGTTTGTTTTTTGGGTTTGGTGAGGTGTGGGTTTTTTGTTGTGTTGTTTTTGTTTTGTTTTTTTTTTTTTTACAAAGAGGTAATTAATGCTTTCCTTGGGATTAAAGTATTTCCTGCACGTCTCAGCTGTTGATGTAGGAAGGAGTCATCCAACCCTTTGACCTTTCTTGGAGATGAAAAAGGTAAGAAGTGTGTGTTCAAAACCAGTGTCTGTCTCTTACTCAACTACTTTCTTGGACGAAAAAGACCCGTAAAGAAGTTCCTTGAGGCTGTCAAGTAGGTGATGTTTTGTAGGCAGTCACCTGATACAGCAGTGATTATGTTTGCAGGTATTGTGGGAATTTCGGTGTCAATCTACTACTAATTATTCATGCATCTTGTCGATGAGACTTTAAACTGTCAGTCAAACCTATTGCGGTTTGAAATCTAGCAAACAGGCAGAAATTATGCCCCGGTCTGGGTGTCCAGGCAGAAATCCAGTTGCTTTTCGGGTCGTGATTTCTCCATCCGTGGCCGTGAGCTGGCTGTTGGAGCTCAGAGATCCCCACAGGCGTAACGGCTGAACAGTCCTTGGGATCTGGTGGGTGGTTTGGGGCTTGTTAGGGAGCCCTGGAATTCGTCAAGCCAAGAGGTAAGGCGAGACCTACGGCTTCTCAAAACATCTATTTTTAGATGCGTTCCTGCTCACGTGCAAATTCTGTTTATCGTAAAGGATTGCTCTGCACTTAATACACTGAACTTGTAAGCCCTGTTTTCCAGCTCTTGCGCAGATACCAAAATGTCTGCTAAATATATATATATATTACTGCCTCATTTTCCCTATATTCATGAGCTGGGTCCTATGAGCCCCCGAAGCTCTTGCAACGTTGCGTTTGACGCTCTGTGAATACGTAGTGGTGGGTGGCTCTTATTTTAGGAGTGGGTTTTCCCCCTGCTCGGGCTTTGGCGTTGGCTTCAAAAGTTGCTGGTGCCTGACAGCCCGCGAGCTTCTCGCAGTTGTGCTTGTCTTCCCCTCCGTTCCTGCTCCTGCCTGAAATCCGGAGGCAGAATCTGCGTTAAGAAGGAAGCAGCTAAACTCATATTTAGCTCCGGCTTAATCACTGAAATGCAGGGTGCTTGCAGTCCTCATTAAAAGCTTAATTTGAAGTGCAAGGTTGACAGCTTGGCTGGAGATACTTTTCCCTTATCACAAGTGTTTCCTAATCTGTCTCCTTTGTGTAAGGATGGGGTTAGTTTTTTCTGGTTTGGATCTCCAGGCTCTTGCTCCTGGAGAGCTATACGTTAAAGGCATGCAGCCTACTTGTCGCTAAGACAGCTGTATATGTTAAAATGTTAATGTGATGGGAATGAATGTGCTCTGGTGTCTCTTAGGCTGCCAGGCGAGCCTTTGTGCCTCGCAAGGTCACGCCGCTGCGTAGACGCGTGTTCCCGAAGCACAAACTGTGCTGGGTTCTCCTTAGACAGTTTTGCTTTGCCAAAGGAAAATAAAGCTGCTTGTGGGGTTATAACAACAGAGCCACTGTCCCTGAAAACACGGGCAGGAGCGTGAGGCTGAAGGCCAGTGGCCAAGGAACCTTCCTTCCTTGTGTTTGTACCCGGGCAAGTGTCAGCCCTGCAACGTGCTGTGGTTTTTCAGCTTTGGTCCTGAGCTTTCATGGGGGTAGGAGGAGTAACATGGATAAAAAAGAGCTCGAAACCTGCTTTGTGGTTTGCTACAGCTCTGGAGCTGGGAGGGAGTCTCAGGATGCAAGAGGGTCTCTGTGCATTTAGTGCCAACCATTCCCGACAAATCCCTCTGAGGAGGGTGGGCATCTCCTGCCTGGGAGCTGTGGTGGAAGCAGGATCCCAGTTAGCTTCCCAGGTGTTGTCAACGGGCCCAACACATCACATTTTAAAGGCTTGGGAGCCATTTAAAAAAAGAATTTTCCACCCAAAGGTGATCTATTGCAAGGTCTACCCACCTTGCATGTGGTGACTAGGATTTAGCATCTACCAACCTTTTTCTTCTGCTGCTTTTAAGGCAAAAGTCTTTAACTGAAGCAAGCTGGAAGCTGTGAATGTTGTTTGAAGTGAGATGGACTCATCTGGTAATGCAGCTCCATTAACTCAATGTTGTCTGGAATATTGTTCTCCCTGTTGAAGGGTGAGGATGTTGGGGAGAAGCTGGGCAGTGCCATCAGAGTAGAGGTAACCAGCGTGGGAAACCTGGGGTACAGCAAGGACAGCATTGCACCCAGAACCCTATGAAGCCATCATGCCTGTGGCATTTAGGGACATAGAATCACAGAAAGGTTAGAGTTGAAAGGGACCTTAAAGATCATCCAGTTCCAATGCCCTGCCCTGGGCAGGGACTCCTCCCCCTAGACCAGGTTGCTCAAAGCCCCGTCCAACCTGGCCTTGAACACTTCATGCTTGAGGGGTGGCACAGACCAGGATCTTTCTCTGGGCAGTGAAGATGACCATGAAGAACTGTTAAATTGTCTCTTTTAAGGCATGAAAAACATGGCAGGAGTTCCTGTGACCACCTGGCCTGGCTCAATGGCTACTGGTGACTTGACCCCCACATGGACTAAAGAAGTGGACAGAGGGTCCTGGCCAAAAGCAGAGCACCCCACCAGCAACTGGGGGAAGTGGGGGCCTTTTACTGTGTCTTTTGTCTCTCCAGGGGAGGTTAAAACACATGGCCTCTAGCAAGGAGCTGTCAGAGCTCTTGGGGCAAAGATGCCCACCCAGGTCAAATCTGAACATGCTTTTTCTTTTGGGGGAAACAAATAGCTATGGGGTGCAATGCAGGGTCGATTCACCCAGTTTTGGGTTTCCAGCCTCCAAAACCTGCACTCGTTCTGTAGCGCGACTCCCAAAAGTTGCTGCAGATTGGAAATGCTCTTTGTTAGGGGTCACCTCCGTGGAGGTGTTGCCAACAGCTCGCCTGCTGCAGTCCATCTGCCGGGCTGGGAGAGCTTTCAGTGCACGCTGATCTCCAGCCATGCTTGGCTGAATCCTGACACACTGGGAAGTCTTAATGATGCTGCTGACCTGCCCCGGTGTCACCTGGAGCTGGGTGATAAATGCCTCTGCTGGTGGATGGGGCCTTCTGGCCAGGGGTGGGAGAGGTCGGCTGGTTAATAGCAAGGCTGGATTTGAGCCCGTGACCTGAAGGCAAAGGTTTCTTCTGGGCTGAAAAATCCCTCGTGGTTTTTTTATCTCCTTGAGGTGCTAAGCGTCACTGTTTACAGTGGGAATGTGATTAGTTAGCAGGAACGAAGCCTGTGAGTTTACTCTGAAGCTGTAACCTGATGTCCAGACTTTTAGAGATACCCTGCAGTGAACAGCCATAGATCCACTTCTAAGAGCAGAATAAGCTTTAACTAGGGGGTGTGGGGGGGTCCTCTATATTTCTAAGTGTCAGCTTATAATGTTAAAACCATTCTGTTGTGAGAGTCCTTAAATCCAAGCTTCTGGGGTAATACTTTGGTTGTCCTGGGCGCTGTATTGAACCCATGAGACCATCACTTGTGGTCTTTTGGCTTCTTCCTTCCACCCCAGCTCAGGGAAAATATTATTTTTTTCCCTCTATTTTCCTGAACTTTGTAGCTCAGCTGCGTGTTCCCTGGAGGGACGTAGCTGGACCACTGGTTGAAGGTCTGGAGCCTGCTCTGCTCCTCTCCTTGTGGAGCTGGATGTCGGGCTGTCACAGAATCGCAGCATGATCCGGGGTTGGAAGGGACCTCTGGAGATCATCTAGTCCAACCCTCCTGCCAAAGCAGGTCCACCCAGAGCAGCTGTCCTCGCTGGGGGCTGCGGAGCTTTTGAGGGTAAGGTGGGGTGAGGAGCAGGGAGCCCCCGAGGTCACGAGCTTGGGCAAATGGAGTCAAAAAGACGACGTGTCCCCTCGTATTTCTCCACCTTCCCTCCCCGGGCATTACATGCTTCTCTCTATCTCTGCTGATGTTTGTAATAGCGATAAGGAGGGCTCTGTAACAAGTGTGCTCGGCGGCAGATAACACTCACTGTGCGCAAGAGCTGTTCCAGCTGGGAGCTTATCAGCGCTATTAAAACTTTCAGGATCAGCAAGGCTTGGGAGATGTGGGTGCTTTGGGTCCTTTAGCAGTAAAGAAACATCCAAGGAGGAATC
This sequence comes from Arenaria interpres, assembly GCA_013399435.1. Taxonomy (NCBI): domain Eukaryota; kingdom Metazoa; phylum Chordata; class Aves; order Charadriiformes; family Scolopacidae; genus Arenaria; species Arenaria interpres. Next base: position 284,491 of record VXAK01016854.1, on the reverse strand, counting down.
GTGCTGGTGCTGCTGCTCTGTAAGTCCCTCTAAGAGCTGGTTTTGGTTTTTTTTTTTTTTTTAATATAAAGTGGGCAATTTGGGGAATGAGGCTTGTAAACGTGTCTAAAATGGAGACGGCTGGTTACTCTGCTGTATGGTGGTGGGTGTAATGGGCTAGCCGGTGCTTAATGAAGGTAGTAGCTGGTCTCAGTGGGGACTGAATTAAATTGAGGGTTCCACCTTCTTGTGTCTCACCAGACTGCTCTTTGCTTGGAGAAAGAGCTCCTGGTGCTTTTGTGTGGGTGTTGACTGCTAGTGCAGGGAGGGCAGTTCTCCCAGCTTGGCTTGATGCTCTTCCAGGGCACTGACCTCTGCAAGGATGGTGAAAACGTGGGTTGAAGCTGGTAAAGGGCACAGTGGTGTGGACCTGGGCCAGGAATCGCTTGGTTCTCACCTTGGTCTGGAAGCGCGTAGTTCCCAGGAGCTCCTACGTGTTGCCTGAATACACTGAGATGAGCGGGGAGGCTGCTGACATCTGAGTGTGGGCATATCTTCAAATCTGGGCAGCTGACCCCATGCTTGTGCAGACATCTCCATCCCCTTGGGATCTGCAATTTGGAGCCTTTTACAGCTTATCTCTAAAAATGTGACTAGGATTTATTTTCTTGTGTGAAACTCCCTAAGAGGGAGACATGGTGATACCTGTCTTACAGGAGAGTGGTGTGATGCCTCCTTCGAAACTTTCTTTTCCCTTTTTGGGTGAGAAAGTGGAAATGTTCATCTCCAGCCTCTGCAAAAGCTCCTTTCCCAGGAGGGATGGAACCTGGAGTCTGAAACCAGACAGCCAAGAAGAAGTCAAGGATGTGAACAGGGAACCTGTTCTTTGACTGCTCCTCCTAGGAAGTGGAGACAGGGTGGGAAGATACTTTCCTTGTTTGCTTCCCTGTTGTTTTTCATTATTTCTGCCACCAGTGCCACAAATAAAATCAAGCAAAAGAAGCACAGCCAGCAGGACAAGGGGGGGGATTCTGCCCCTCTGCTCCGCTCTGGGGAGACACCCCCCCACCCAGTGCTGCCTCCAGCTCTGGGGCCTCAGCACAGGAGAGACATGGACCTGTTGGAGAGGGGCCAGAGGAGGCCCCGGAGATGCTGGGAGGGCTGGAGCCTCTCTGCTGTGAGGACAGGCTGAGAGAGTTGGGGGGTTTCAGCCTGGAGAAGAGAAGGCTCTGGGGAGACCTTAGAGCCCCTTCCAGTCCCTCAAGGGGCTCCAGAAAACCTGGGGAGGGACTCTTGATGAGGGAGGGGAGCCATGGGATGAAGGGGAACAGTTTTAAACTGAAAGAGGGGAGATTGAGATGAGATATTAGGTAGAAATTCTTTGCTGTGAGGGTGGTAGGACTGTGGCCCAGGTTGCCCCGAGAAGCTGTGGCTGCCCCATCCCTGGAGGGGTTCAAGGCCAGGTTGGAGGGGGCTTGAAGCAACCTGGTCTGGTGGGAGGTGTCCCTGCCCAGGGCAGGGGGGTTGGAACCGGATGATCTCTAAGGTCCCTCCCAAACCATTCTATGATGCTCCTTGTACATGTCTCAGTTCAGCTTCTGCTGGCTGCTTTTTGCAGCTATATCCTAATTTTAAAATAACTTTATTTCCTTTTCTGTTGTGCTGGTGTGTGTGAGAACCCGATGTGCTCGGGTGCTGTGTAACAACGCGCTGCGTGGGTTCCTCCGGAAGGGCATGAAGATGGTTGGTTTGAACCAAGTGGTGGCGTGGGAGGAGACGGAGGAGAGAGGGAGCTGGGACTTGGCAAGAGTGATGCCATCAGACCATAGGAAGCAGAAATATGTCCCCCTTCTGCAAATCCACGCTCCAGGGTTCGGCTGGCCCGGCCAGGGTTGGTCCAAGGAACATCAGCCCTGGCTGTGCTGCAGATAGTCGGAGCTGTTGGAAGAGATGGCTTTTGACTGTGGTGGAAGCGAACGCTCGTTGCCGTTACATGCTGCTGTGTCCAAGGTCAACGTGACCGTCTGGCTCCCAAATTGGGCAGTCGGGTTCACTTTTTCAGCAAACACTTGCCGCTGCTCAGCCGTGTAATCAGCTAATGGGATTTAACGCAGCATCCAGTGTTTCTAACTCTGGCTTTGTGATAGCAACTTCATCCAAAAAAGCCAGAGTTGAAATAAGTGGAAATGCGAGTTCCTGGGGCTATCCAATTCCAGCACCTCACGCAGCAAAGCCATCTGATTTCTACCAGAATTGATACACTGATCAGTACATCTGAATTGACTCAAGATGTTGCTAAGCTGGGGAGAAAGAACATCTATTGGTACTTATTATAGCTCAAACACCTTTGCTTGAGGCGAGTGTCTCCTGTGAAATCTCTCTTGTTTAAATACCGCAGTCAGAAAACGCCAGCCAGCCTTTTGCATCGCGGGAAGGTGGTTGCAGTGATTTGAAAATCTTCTGTTTACCTGGGTTGCTGTGAACCGGATCCCTGACCCGTTTCATACATTTTTAGAAGAGGCTTTCCGCTTCAAGCTGGAAGCGAAATACAGCCGTGGTGGAACCTGGAGTTAGATCTAACAGGAAGGGAAAATAAGCGAGTGGTGGTGGGAGGCGGCAGCAAGCACAGCTTAAATCATGTTAGGTGTGTTCCATCTCCCCTCTGACCTTTCAGCCTCTGGAATAAAATCTGAACCTCAGCCCAATTTACTTGCTCATGTGGGTTTTTTTCCCCGCAACCTTTTATTAGGCTCCATAGGATAAATACTTTACAAGGCTTTTGTAGTCCTAGGAGGAGCATTTGGTGGAGAGGAAAGCTCCTGTCTGAGTGTTGCTGTTTCATAGGAGTGCACTGGTGCTTGGTTGAGAAGGTGGACTTCACATCCTGATGCTCCCCCCCTGCTCTGGTGAGACCCACATCTGCAGTGCTGTTTCCAGCTTTGGAGTCCACAGCACAAGAAGGATGTGGATCTTTTGGAGCAGATCCAGAGGAGGCCACAGAGATAATTAGAGGGCTGGAGCCCCCCCTGCTGTGAGGACAGGCTGAGAGAGTTGTGGGGGGTTCAGCCTGGAGAAGAGAAGGCTCCGGGGAGACCTTAGAGCCCCTTCTGGTATCTGAAGGGGGGCTACAAGAAATATGGAGGAGGACTTCTTACAAGGGCAAGTAGCAATAGGATGAAGACTAAAACTAAAAGAGGGGAGATTTAGATTAGATATTAGGAAGAACTTCTTTGCTGTGAGGGTGGTGAGAGCCTGGCCCAGGTTGCCCAGAGAAGCTGTGGCTGCCCCATCCTTGGAGGGGTTCAAGGGCAGGCTGGAGGGGGCTTGGAGCAACCTGGTCTGGTGGGCGGTGTCCCTGCCCATGGAAGAGGGCTTAGAACTGGATGATTTTTAAGGTCCCTTCCAATGAAACCCGTTCTTGTACGTGTCTCAGCTCAGCCACTATTGGCTTCGCTGGCTGCTTTTTATCTTGCAGCCCTAAAGCTTATTCCTGTATTTCAGTATTGTCTGAAGCTGATGAGATATTCTGCTCCCAAACTGGCCATTTTTGATGACGGATCCCATATGTTTGATTCCAAAAGGCTGGCTTTTTCCTTTTTTTTTTGGCTTTTTTGGAAGTAAAGGTATAAGATAAATATTGCCTGAAACACTTGTGGCTGTCAGCTTTACTGAGCCAGCTCTTGGACAGGGGTGTGAGTAAAAACCCTGTTATGTCTCATGCACCATCAGGTTTAATGCTTGCTAAATGGCAGAGCTGTCGAGCAAAAGCATTGGGCTGAGGCGATGTAGCTGCTATTAAAGAAATAAATATAGCTGCAAGTGGCTGAGCTTTGAAATGAATTGTGCTGTGGCTGTTTGGTGAGGGGATATATAGGAACTGCCGAGGTGCCTGGATTCTCCCCAGGGCTCGTTGCCATGTTGAGAGATTTGGGAATTTGGGAAGGTGACAGATACCTGCCTGTGGGGAAAATATTGTGTCCCAGTAGTAATAGATCCCCTCCTTGCCGTGAAACATGAGGGCTCCATTTAAGTAATTTTCTTGGTTATAGAGTTGAAACCAGCTACAGACTTCATAGTATGGTTTAGGTTGGAAGGGACCTTAAAGATCATTGAGTTCCAACCCCCCTGCCCTGGGCCGGGACACCTGCCACCAGATCAGGTTGCTCCAAGCCCCGTCCAACCTGGCCTTGAACCCCTCCAGGGATGGGGCAGTGAGTTTCTCTGGGCAACCTCGGCCAGGGTCTCACCACCCTCACAGCAAAGAATTTCTTCCCCAGCTCTCATCTCAATCTCCCCTCTTCCAGTTTGAAGCCATTACCCCTTGTCCTGTCACTACAAGTCCTTGTAAAAAGTCCTTGGGCCCCGCAGAGCAAATGGAGTTTGACATTCTAACTTTCTTTTTCCATGCAGTAAATGATGGACAAAGTAGGGTTTGCCACTTGGCTTGCTTTCATAGAGAAACTGTAAAATGATGAAAGATCTTGGTGCCGTGGTGGCATAGGCTTAGTGAAGACCTGTATCCCATGACCATCCTGGAGCTCTCAGGTGCTTGGGGTCTACTCAAGCTGATGCATTTTCCTCCCAGAGTGCTTCAGTTGTGTCCTGTCATGCTTCAGCTTAGGCAGAAAGGGCCTATATTTAAGAAAGTATTTTTTTGGAGGGTTTTTTTTTGTGTTTGTTTTAATTTTTCTTTTCTCCTCCTGGAAGTTACTTTGCAGAGCAAGACAGTATGGCTGGAAGGGTGAGGAAGACTCACCTGAATGCACCAGCCCTCAAAAAGAGCTTGGCCTTGATTTCCCTTACTCCCCTTCTGAAAGCTAGACCTTTCTCCTGGGCAGCTCCAGTCGTGCTGGGTTTTAGGGGAAGTGTTTGCTTTGAGATTCATGGGATCATAGGAAGCAGAACTTCACCCCTTGGGTGTAGATGGCTGGTGTCCTGTGTCAGCCTGTGTCCCTCTTGGGTGCTCTCTGACTGTGATGTGGTCACTTCTGCTTGCATGGGCCCCACAGAGCAAATGGCAGCAGGGAGTGACTGGTGGTCCCTGGGGTTTTGGGAACTGGTGGGCCTCTTCCATGCCTAACAAGAAGAGCTTGAGATTTGTGGGGTTGCGTGGTTCAGCTGGCAGTGAAGGAGAAAGCAGAAGCATTGGTTGGTCAGTCCATGGCTGGATGCATCTGCTACAGCTCCAGGGATACTGTCTGGTGGGTCTGAAGTCTCACTTCTACCTGGGAGCCTGTCCCACAGGGGTTCACCTTACCCATGTTGTGGGCAACCTGAAGTCCCAAACAGAAATCTTTCTCCTCCCTTGGCCATGCAAGAGATGTTTGCTTGCAGGAACTGGTGAACTCTGGGTCCTTCCTCTCTGGCAAAATGAAGGCATGTGAAAATTATCTCAAGGGAAGAGAATCTGTCCCTTGCTTGTGCTGTCTACCTCCTGTTTCACCTTGGGAACACTGATGGACAGAGGGTTTTTTTTTATCCTGCCTTTTAATTTAAGAAATGCTTGAGCTGTTGGTTATTCGTCCTCAGATACTGAGAGGTAGCCATGAAGTCCTGATGCTTTGATGATGATTCTGAAAGAAGGATGTCTGAGGTATTGGGTGATGATGGGGTCTCATCCATCTGCTTTATGGAGACATCCTCAGTGGCTCTGGTCAAAGAGATAAGTGTTGTTCCTGGTTCGGTGGCTGCAATGGACTTGGCAATGCCTCAGTGGGGCAGGATGAAGATGTGAAGACTTGGATACTATAGAAAGGCAGGTAGACATGTAGATTTTTCCTTCTTTGAGGTATATTCCCACAAATCCAACTTCCTTGGGTGCTGGTCTTTGGCTAATTGTGCTTCTGACACAAATGCTCTGCAGACATGTCTGGTGTCAAAAACGAATGGTTTCACGTGAGGGGTCAGGTGTCTGCTTTCCAGTACACTTGCAACCAGACCTGGACACACCAGGGATGGGGAGAGACACCAGGAGGGCCTGGTGTGAGCCATCTCTTTTTCTGAGGCTTGTCTTTTGGGAGGTCAAGATGTGTGTTCTCAGTTGAGGACTGGTGTTAGCAGCTCGTATAAACCATCTGTGGGATTGGTGTTGCCACAGGAGTATTTATGTACCATTCTCCTACATTCACCCAGTGAAGTGATGCAAACAAGCTGTTGAGCAGCCATATGTCAAGGGAAGAGGCTTATTCCTGGAAAGCAGGTCTCATTAGGTGGGCTGCTCAGCCTTTTCCCACGGTGACACTGATAGTTTGAGCTTAGTCAACTCCACTTTTCAGGTGCCTCCTCTAACAAGTGGGAATACAGCTCCAATGACGTGTTCAGAATATTTTTAGCAGGTTGACTGGAGGAAGGGCAACAGCAGAGCCGAAGCTCACTGTTGGCAGTACTTCAAATGCACCAGGGGTGCCTTTTTGGGTGCAGACAGATCACAGAATGATCTGGGGTTGGAAGGGACCTCTGGAGATCATCCAGTCCAACCCCCTGCCAGAGCAGGGCCACCCAGAGCAGGTTGCACAGGAGTGTGTCCAGGTGGGCTTTGAATGTCTCCAAAGAAGGAGACTCCACCACCTCCCTGGGCAGCCTCTTCCAGGACTCTGCCACCCTCAAAGTAAAGAAGTTCCTTCAGGTGCCACGCTCAACCGCACAGCACCTCATTTTTTCTCTGTCAGTGGGTGAGATGCTCAAACTGAATCTACCTGAGTATCTGTACCCCTGAGCTTGCGATGAAACTGGGATTCAAAGCCTCATCCTGCAATCCCTCTCCCCAAAGGCTTTGTGTGTGCACTATGCAGTGGGCAGCAACATTGCCCAAGACCTGCCATGGAGGAGTTGAAGGTGGTGGTTGAGGAACCCTGCAGAAGGAGCTGGGCGGTGCCTGCAGGGGAGGAGGTGACTTGATGGAGGTCTGTCTTTGGTGATGGGGTGGAATGGGCAGGATACGCAACACTTGCATGAAGGCTGAGATGGGAGAGAGGGTCTGGATAAAGCTGTGTAGGAGACTTTGCCCAAATCCAACATTTTCGTACATAATTTTTGCTCTGTTACAGTAATAATCTCAGTGTAATGTCACTGTTTCATGTAAGCCAGAGATAGAGATCCACTGGAGGACCATGGCCACTAGAAACGAAGTATGTGGAACAGGATAAGAAAGGAAAATCTGCAATAGTTTTCCTCCTTCCCTTTTCTTTTCTAACAGTTTCTCTCCAGTGCAATAGCCAAATGATGAACACTTAATTTGTGATATTTTTCTTTTTTTTTTTTCTCCTCACAGTGATGGATGGTAACTAGATACTATAAATACTTTCAGCTTTGGACACAACCTGCCAAAAATAGCTGGGAGCTCTGTGGGGGCCGACACTTGGCAAAGGGCTCCGCTCACTTTATCCCGAGCGTGCCAACGGGCTGAGTTCACGGAGCATCTTTGGAGCCGGCGGGGTGTGAAGGTGATGATGGGAAAACCTTCCTGCCGCTGGGGCAGTGACACAGGGACCAGTTCGTCACCTTGCGGGGATGCTCACAACAGTGTTTTGAAGCTAAAAACCACTGCCTGAGCATCACTGCTTTTTTGTCCTGACGGTTGAGTAATTTTGGTACCCCGGGGTTGGACTGAGAACACAACGGAGGTCTTCAAACCCGGGCAGCTCCTTGCAAAAGCAGCTTGTAATGATTTAGATGTGTAGAGGAGGCGTCTGTCCCAGTAACCATGGATCAGCTGGGGTGGGAGTAAAATCCCAGTCTCGTGGGTCTGATTGCAGGACTGGGAGCTATCTTTAGCTACTTTCCCCCCCCCCAAAAGCATTTGCACATGGCGCAGAAGCGTCTGGCAGCTGAACCTGTCTCTGCTGCACCCCCACCAGCCTGGTTTAGAGAGACTCCGTGGGTTGCTCTGCGAATAATTTGGGAGGAGGGCAGTAGGGAATGTGTTGGCTCTTTGTGTTTAATATGGCAACGGCACTTTCCCCTGTGGGGGTGGGAATAAGCAGGAGGGTGTCGCTGGAGCTGATGAAGAGCATGGGAGGTATGCTTAGTTCTGGAGCTTCAGCTTTCCACTGGTGCTCCCCGGCTGTTCTTAAGGTTGATGTTAAACTGCAAAGCATCGTTTTCCTGGTGCTTATTCACACTGGAGGTGGGAACAGCGTGGGGGTTGCTTCGAATGGCATGACTTAGTTTCTCCAAATGCTGTTGGCAAAAGGATGGTTTTCAGACTAAACGTGGGTCTTTTTAGGACAGCTCATGAGCTGCTATGGGATAAAACCCTGAATAAAGTGAAAAATTATTTAATTAAGAGAGAGTTTGAGGCTGCTCTGTGCCTTGACCGATACTGGCAAGTCCAATTTCTGCTGAGCAGGGGCTGTGAACCTGGTGGGTCTCCCCACAGCGCAGTGGAAGCAGCACAATACACATTGTTGTGAAATACAATGTGAAGCTGACGGGTGGGGTGAGATGGAGGTGTAGGGCTGCTGAGGGAATATTCATAGTCCCTAAAGTATTTGGTCTATCATGAGCAAAAGGAGAGAAGAAACTAAATCTTCTCCGAGATGTCATCTTCCAAAGGGCTTTCTTGTCATGTGAGTGTATTTGCTGGCATGTTGGGGGCAGTAGCGGGATTTGTCTGCTATGAGACACGGAGAACTTCGTATGTTACTCAGACTTGTGGTTTTCTGGCAATTTAGGAACTTGCATTGCTGGTACATTAAGAACCTGCCCATAATTGAGATTCATCATCCCTTGCACTGGATGCTTTGATGCCTCTCCTCGCCCCTGCTCAGCAGGTGTTTTTGATACCTTTACTTAGGCATATGTTCATAAGAACATATGATGCTGATGAGTAACTAAAAAGGAACTCCTTTGAAATATGCCTGTGAAGCTCAGTGGCTTCTACACATGGAGGGGAGAGCAAGGCAAGCTGCTCTTGGGAAAGATCTGTGGCTAGATCCAAGGCTGATGCCTCTGGCCATCAGGAGGGGCTTCTGGGTGAAACTGGGACCAGCCTGGAGGCCGCAACTGGGTTGGTAGATGGCACAGTTCAGTGGTATAGGATGTGCGTCTGAAACAGCTTCTGATATGGCATGGGATGCCCATCACCTGGTGGTATTGAAGGTTCATGTGGCATCCAGACACGTGCAGGCTGCCTGGGAAAAGGTTGTGTTCAGACCTTGTTCCTTCTCATTTTCCCCTCCTCCTCCTGCAGCCCTTGGAGAAGGGAATCAGTGCTCTGTTGGAAGAGGGGCTCTGGTCTGTGAAGACCTGCAGAGACCTTCGACTTCTCTCACAAAAAGCTCATGCTTTTCAAAGCACAAGCCTGGTGTTGGCTTTGCTGTCAGTAGATTTGCGCCCTTGAATTCTCTGTGGATGCTGAGAAAGGGCTGGATTCCTCATAAAACCCTTTTTCAAGCAAACCACTGCCTGCATGGGTGCAGATGCACAGCAGTTACATGATACTGTTTGTGCCATATTTTAACTCCTAAGGGACAGACCTCCTGTCCATGTTGTCCCTCTGGGAAAAGCATAGTTTGCCCATCACGCATGCACTGCACTGGGGAAGGACTAGCTTGCTATATAAGAGGGAACCAAACCTTCCAGAGACATTTATCGATGGGAGACTGTATCCTGGGGTATGATGCTGTACCACTTGCAGACCAAAGTTAGTTTGTGGGATGGCAGCTACCTAAATCACTGTAGACATTGAGGGGCTGGAGTACGTCCAGAGAAGGGTGACAGAGCTGGTGAGGGGTTTGGAGCACAAGTCTGGTGAGGAGCAGCTGAGGGAGCTGGGGGTGTTGAGCCTGGAGAAAAGGAGGCTGAGGGGAGACCTTCTTGCTCTCTAGAACTCCCTGAAAGGAGGGTGTAGCCAGGGGGGGTCGGTCTCTTCTCCCAAGGAACAGGCCATGGGACAAGAGGAAACGGCCTCAAGGTGCACCAGGGGAGGTTTAGGATGGATATTAGGAAAAAATTCTTCCCCAGAAGGGTTGTCAAACCTTGGAATGGCCTGCCTAGGGCAGTGGTGGAGTCGCCAACCCTGGAGATATTTCAAAGCTGGGCAGACGTGGTGCTGAGGGACATGGGTTAGTGGTGGCTTTGTCAGTGTTGGGTTGGTGGTTGGACTCAATGATTTGAAAGGTCCCTTCCACCCTAGCCCATCGTATGATTCTAAATGGGGTGGTTGCTGAAAACATGGTTGGAAATTTCAGTGGTTATTCTGGCTTGGAAGAACCGAGTGTGCAAGACCAACTTCCCGTGCAGCGTTTGCCAGGTGGAGCAGGGCTGAGGAAGATGCTGGTGAGCATGCTGGTCTGGCTGGCCCGATTCCTGCCCGCTGGCTGTAACGGTGACAGTATCAGATCGCATCCAAACTTGTCACTAAGTGCGATGACTCCGCAGTAAGCCGTTGGCCTCCTGGTGCTAGTTTTGGCAATGGGGTAACTTGGCTCGACTGCCTCTATTTATACAGCACAAATGGTTTTGTCGCCCAGTAGCATAATTATACCGCTGAAGAAAATCACACAACTTATTTCCTGCCTGCGTACCTGCTTTCTTGCTGTTTGCCTTCCTCTGTTCCTCCAGCTCGCCAATATTTTCATGCTGCCTCTCTGCTTTGAAGACTACAGACAGCACTCAAGTCTTTTTTTTTAATCCTGTTTCTTCTTGGGTGCAAAGATTAAAGCTGCTGTGGCTTTTGCTTTCCTGCCCTGGATATTGGCTGTGCTCTGTAGCACCTCTGGAAAGGTTTTAATTTTTTTATTAGTAGCTAAAATTAAAATAAGCGATGAACTGAAGTATGCATAAGTGGGACACCTGTCTGACTCTGCTATAACTTAGTCCTTAGTGACATGGTTTAGTGATGGTTTTTTATCAGAGTCAGGTTGATGGTTGGACTAGATGATCTTAAAAGTCCCTTCCAACCTAGACAATTCTATGATTCCATGGCTTTGGAAAGAGCTGTCTGCCTCCCCAGTTTTTCCTGGGATTATTGCATACTTTAGTAAGGCCTTTGACACTGTCCCCCACGGCGTTCTCCTGGAGAAACTGGCGAATCATGGCATAGACAAGTGTACCCTTCACTGGATAAAAAACCAGCTGGATGGCCGTGCCCAGCGAGTTGTGATTAATGGGGTGAAATCTGGTTCACGACTGGTCACCAGTGGTGTCCCTCAGGGCTCAGTTTTGGGGCCAGTCTTGTTTAATATCTTTATTGATGATCTAGTTAAGGGGATTGAGTGCACCCTCAGTAAGTTCG
>VXAK01016854.1:222701-272917 GCA_013399435.1 Arenaria interpres | reverse complement strand
AGCAGAGGAAATGGTCTGAAGTTGGGGCAGGGGAGGTTTAGATTAGATATCGGGAAGAATTCCTTTCCTGAGAGGGTGGTCAGGCACTGGAACAGCCTGCCCAGGGCGGTGGTGGAGTCACCATCCCTGGAGGTACTTAAGAAACATGTAGATGTGGCTTTTCAGGGCATGCTCTAGTGCCCGAGATTATTGGTTTGTGGGTGGGTGTGATGCGGTGGGGTGTTGCGTTTTTTGTTTTGTTGTTGGTGTGTTGTGTGTGGTGTGGTTTTTTTTTTTTGTAAGGTTGGACTTGATGATCTCAGAGGTCCCTTCCAACCATGGAGATTCTGTGATTTTCCTCTTTACTGTAAGTCTCCCCCTTACTGATGCTATGCATAGCGTTGGACTTGCTGCATTGGTCTGGGCACTTAAATAGCACAAAGATGCTGCCTCGTACCCAGCCTGGAATAAACTCTTAGCAAATCTGGGCACTAATTTTGGCATCACACACCTTTCCCCTCCTGGTGTGGGAGAGCTGTGCCGGGAGGCAGGGCAGCAAAGTCGCAGGTACTTAGCGGGGCGACCTCAGAGGAATCTTTATCTTGGTGGAAACAGATGGAGTTTGACTTTGTGTCAATTATGAGCCTAGAATAACTCAATTTTACTGCAGAGGAAGTGGAAAGGTGCAACGCTGCCACAGCCTGGATGCTGACAAGCAGGAATTGAGCTTGGAGGAGAGCCGTGCCTGGCACATACGTTGATGATTTCCACACTTGAGAAGCTTGGCCACCAGAAGAAAACTGCACTTGTCATGTTTTGTATAAGCCTCCACTCGGGAAGGTGCTAAGCAGGGCATTGTAAAGCATATTCTTGAACTGCAGCATGGTGACAGATCCCATAGCTGAAGGCTTCTCTTGGAGAAGGGATGTCACAGCCAGTGTATGAGTGAGGATCTAAGGGATAAGAGACTTAAGAGGTCCCCTCTTCCCCTGTCACTTGCTGATTGTTCATGCACAAAACTCGGCCAGTTGTGTATGTGGGGATGAGTATGGAAGTGGAACAGAATTCATGTGGTTTCTTTGCTTTTTGGTTTTTCTGCAGGGTTTGGGTGTTCTGCTCACTATTGTGCATTTTGGACAGGAGGTGCTGGGGTGCTCAGCCGGTCACCACTGGCTCAACTCAGCCACTGAATACCACGTCCCCCGGAATTTCCATTATCTCTCCTTTTTCTCTGTGCTTGGTACACAAGAGTTGATTTTGTGGAAGGGTCAAAGCTGGGCTTTGCAGAGCACCATTGTGTCTAGGGCTTCCAGTAGTCACCTGGACTCCAGTGGTCTTCAGAGGTCTCAGCTTTGTGCCTGGATGAAGGCACACAATGCCTTTGGGTTGTGCTTAGTGGCAATCCATCCACTTGACTGTATCATGTCCAAAAAAGCTGCCTGGTGCTATAGATCAAAAGAGCAGTTCAAAGGGAGCTTCTACATTAGCTGTTCATCCTCTTTGGGGTCGGATACAGGACCCTGTGAGTGTTGTGGGTCTCCTGGTACGTTCAGGTTCCTACAGCTTCTGTGCTCCACAAGCTGCTTCTTAAACTGATGTAGAGCTGCTGTATCTGTTCCACCAGTCTCTATAGGAAGGCTGGGTATGGTCCTAGCACTTTTCCACCAACATGTGGAGTAGACCTGCTTACCAGCTTTGTGTTAGTGGCTTGCTGAGGTCTCCAGCTAAATTTGTATGGAGAGCTAAATTAATACCCATGCAATGACCTCTCATCCTCTAAAATGGAAACCAAAACTGTGGTACTACCCTTGGGAGGGAAGGAACCATCATGCTGCAGCTGTCCTCTTGGCTAGTAAAGATACCCGTGAAGGCATTGAGCTGAACACTTACCCTGCTTTGCAGTCTCTGGGGTGACTTTGATGCCAGAAAAACTGCAGCTTCAAAACTCGCCTCCCTCAAGCCGGTTGCCAAAGCCTTTATTTTATTTATCAACTGCTCTCACTCAGCTGTGGATGGGATTAAGTTCAGCCTTGGTTGGATCTACTCTCTGAGCTGAGTGTATCTCTGCTTTGCACCCCTTTCCTTAGCAGTCTCTGAATAATGGGGAGCAAATACCTGAAAAGCCTGTTGAAGCTGGAGGCTGGAGAGTCTTGTGGAGGACATCGGTTCAAATGGCAGTGTAACAGAATGATATGGGGTTGGAAGGGACCTCTGGAGACCATCTGATCTGACCCCCCTGCCAGAGCAGGGTGCACCTAGAGCCGGTTGCACAGGAACGTGTCCAGGCGGGGTTTGAATGTCTCCAGAGAAGGAGACTCCACCACCTCTCTGGGCAGCCTCTGCCAGGGCTCTGCCACCCTCAAAGTGAAGAAGTTCCTCCTCAAGTTTAGGTGGAACTTCCTATGTTCCAAGTCTGTGCCCGTGTCACAATACAATTTTCTCACAGCCCTTCCATGGATGCTCCTGCCTGTCTCTACGTGTTTTTATGGTGCTGGGCACTGCTCAGCTCTCTGCCATCTGTGGATGGCTCGTTGGCCAGGTCAAAAGTGGTGGAAGGGGTGAAATAAAGGCATGACTTCGCTACCATATGTAGCTGTCTCTTAAATGTCCCTTGATATGTTGCAACCAACTTACTAAACACGAGACTCTTGCCCCAGCAAGTGTGGGCTCCTCCTAAGCAATAATTAAAGTTTAACCCCAGTAGTCCTTGCTAATGTTTACCTTTTGCTTTAGAGGAAGGAAATGTGACCCTAATCTTTAGATCAAATGGCATCTGTGCTTCCATTGACAAAAGTAAATTTGTAATGTGCTTAATGAAGCCTGGAAAGATGTTTCAGATAATGGACAGAAAATATCTGCCTTTTAAAAACTTTCACCTCCCAAAGTTATTGCAAGACTTCCTGTTATGCTTAATGAAGTATTTTTTCTTTTTTTTTATCCTTTGAGCTTTCAGAGGAGAAAATTCCCTGTCAGATGTCAAGAGTTGAATTGAATGCTTCTTCCCTTAACATTTGGGTTTAAAGCGTTCCCCCTGGAAACCAGTCTCTGGCTCTGTGGGAGATGCCAATGAAAGGCTGCAGGTCAAATAAGTGGAGAGTATTTCTGAAATCTGACTTTGGTTGCCAGCCTCTCTAACCTGAGACCTGGGGGAGTGTGTGTGTGTTTGGAAAGCTGGTTGCTATGACAGGATTCTTAAATTCTTCTTCTAGAACTCACCTTTGTCACAAAAGTCTTCCGTAACTTGGAGGTGTGGACTTGGAGACCAGCTTCACTAGCAGGTCTGTCCCTCCTGTGTTTGGAGGGTGTGTGGTGAAGGAATAGCTTATAAATCAAAATGTCTGTTGGTAACTGGGGGTGAAGGAGCAGGATCTCGTGGCTGTGAACCCCACGACTTAAAAGATCAACTTAATGTCAAGCCAAATGTGAACTCATGAGACCTTTTCTCAAAGGTGAGTGGTTTTATGCAGGGGATCAAACCCAGGGTTGCTGGAGCACCTCCCTCCTCTTGCCTGGTTCCTCATTTTTCAAGGTGTGTGAAACACCACAGGCAGCTGGACGGATGTTGCTGGTTTAAGGGAAAATAAAAGTGAAATTAAGCCAAGGGCACGTGAAAGTGGTCCTCTTGGTCCTCAGCCCTGGCTGGATGCCATGATGTGTTTGCTCTGGCAGGATACAAGGTGAAATGTGGATTATCTAGGACCTAGGAGAAGAAGGTGGTAATGTGGCTGATAGCTGCCTGAAGGAACAAGAAGACCAAAAGGGGATATAATTGTTTTCTAGCAGGCTTTTGCACTTCCAGTTTTGGGCTGAAATCTTGGAGAGCTAGAACAAAAGAGGAAGGATTTGGAGATAAGGTGGCTTAAGTTTAATATCAGAACATCTCACCATTGGTGGTGATGTGCTGGGGCACAGCCTCAACACTCCAGGTTTTGAGAGCCACTAGGACAAGCCTTGTGTGTGACTGGCCATTAATCCCCTATGCAGAGGTGGGAATCAAGTTGGGTGGCACCTCAAGGGTTTTCTCAATGCTGTGCTTCAGACATATCCTTCTCCTTGATGCTGCCAAGACAGCCTAGATAAGACCACTCAGCTTGTGGTCTGGTGTCCACTCTGCTTGGTGGAAAGCTCATTTACAGATCGTCTATAGGAATTTATGAGAAGATATCATTAAGGAAGGAGCGGTGTCTGACCTCATATTGCTGTCGTAGCATTCAAGCACACAGATATTTGCAGGTAAAAGCGTAAAGATAATGGGGCATGCAAATGGTAAGCAGACATGTCCAGCTTCCTTTGGGAAGAGGTGCAAAAACGTGTTTCTAGCACTGAAAAAGCAGGTGGAAAATAGTGCTTTGAGGTTCTTGCAGCGTTTGCGATCAATTAAAGTCCAAGTGTGCAAGTGCTTTGGGTCTGGCAGTCATCATGGGGAGGTGATTTCTTTAACAATCAGTTAAAGATTGCCCCAACACGTACTCTGAGGGACCAGGAATGATCCAATGTTCCACCCCTGGATGCTGGGGTAGGACAGGGCAGAGAGCTTAGATCCGAGATTGGGTTGTTACCAGTGTTAGCAAGGAGGGGGTAGGTAGCTTTGGTGGGATCAGCACTAAATGCTGTGCACAGGAAGCTGGTGTGAGGCTTCAGATGTTTTGAACTTCTCATGTTTGAAGGAGAAGGTGTGGTAAGGTCTTTGAGACAGTGTCAGTAAAAAAAACAACAAACCCAAACATTGCAGTTATTACGTGGTTGTTATGTGCTAATAGGATTTAATTTCTGCAAAGCTTTTGATGAGAGGGAAAGAAAAGTATCTCAAAGGACCACAGGTATTTTGGGAAAGGCTTAAGTGGAATAAAATTCAGCTGCGATCATGTTGCAGCAGGGAGGCTTGGAATTAACTGAGCGAGAGCAATGAGTTTTACCGTTCCCGAATAGGATGTGCACAGCCCTGTTTCTCCTGCCCGTGCAGACGTCATAAAATCATAGAATGGTTCATGTTGGAAGGGACCTTAAAGATCGAGTTCCAACCCCCCTGCCCTGGGCAGGGACACCTCCCACCAGACCAGGTTGCTCCAAGCCCCCTCCAACCTGGCCTTGAACCCCTCCAGGGATGGGGCAGCCACAGCTTCTCGGGGCAACCTGGGCCAGGCTCTCACCACCCTCACAGCAAAGTTCTTCCTAATATCCAGTTGAAATCTCCCCTCTTTCAGTTTAAAACTGTTATCCCTCATCCTATGGCCTCCCTCCCTGATCAAGAATCCCTCTCCATCTCTCCTGTAGGCCCCTTCTAGGTATTAGAAGGCTGGAGTAGAAAAGGCTCCAGGGAGACCTTATTGCAGGCTTGAACAACACCAACTCTCTCAGCCTGTCATGTCCCCGGGGTCTATTCCTGTTGGAAAGAGGGGAGGATCTTCTCAATAGGAGGAGGAAAGGCAAGGNCTGCAATAAGGTCTCCCTGGAGCCTTTTCTACTACAGGCTTGAACAACCCCAACTCTCTCAGCCTGTCATGTCCCCGGGGTCTATTCCTGTTGGAAAGAGGGGAGGATCTTCTCAATAGGAGGAGGAAAGGCAAGGGATGCCTTGGGTCTGCAGACTTTCCCATGGAAGCTCCTGAAAAGCTTGCAGGTCTCCTGTTACCCCAGCTTGGATGTGAATTTGTGACGACCTTGCGCCATCAGGGCTCCTGGGAGCAATCGAGCAGCGCGGTGGAAGCATGGCCCTGTTGTCCTGTTTCGCTGGGGGAGGTGGAAGAAGGAGCCAGGCTCAGCCTTTGCGAATTTGAGGGGAAGGGGAGCGTGGAAGGTTTCCTTCCTGGGGAAAAGGGCTGGTAACGCAGCTCGGGGAAAAATCAAACAAAGCAGCTTCTCTTCCCTTCTGGCTTTGAGCGGGTATGTGATGTCAAGGTAGCCCTGAGCCTTCCCAAAGAATGTGGGATTTCCTTTTTTTTTCTTTTTTTTTTTTTAATAAACTTTTTGGGGGTAGGGTTGGGGATTTGGTTTATGTGCTTTATTGTTAAATCTCTCAAACAATGCTGCTTCCCTTTCCTTGGAGCAATTGTTCCCTGCGTGGCTGACTCTTCCTTCCCCTTCCTCTCCATCGTGGGAAGCGCTCTCCTGATGATGTATGGGCTCAACTTTGGTCTCTGGTTTACTTTTCTTTGTCCTGCTCAGGTCCCTCTTATTCTTGTGTAATTTCTGCCAGGATCCTTGTCACAGGGTCTACAAAACCAGCTGTTGTAGTGCTGGTGGAGGAGAGAATTAACTATCAGAGCAGCTTCTACCTGACAGAGATATGGGACTGCAAAGTCTAACAGGCTTTGGAGTACCATGAGATTTCTTCCCTCAAGTTGACGTAGCCTCCTCTTGGGAGGGCTGCTTTCTTCCTTAAGGAAAAGCTGGTATTTTTGTGACCCACCCAATCTCAAAGCTTTTCAATTTCATCCATTTTGGAGGCCAAGACTTTATTATTATTGATTTTGTTTTTTTAAACTTTATTTTTTTAGTTTTTGCATCTATAATGCCAAAGAATCCCTTGCTTCCTCCTGTCAGGCCTTGTGTCTTCTCTCCCTGGACCAGACTCAGAGGAGAAGAGGTGAAACCAAACTAGCCAGGGGGTCTGAACAGCTATCAGTGACGTGGCTAAATGGAGACAGACACCCACCTCTTCTTTTGGGGCAGGGGAAGGAGAAAATAGTGGAGATAGTGTCCATCTCTGACCAGCCAGTGTCTTGCAAATAACAGGATGAAATGCTAAAGCTGTGAGAATCTCTACTTCTGAAGTATATCAATGCCGTATACCATCTGCTATACTAAAAATTAGTAGACTTGCCTTGAATGCTACTGATAAGAAAGACATGGACCTGCTGGAGTGGGGCCAGAGGAGGCCACGGAGATGCAAAGGCTGGAGCCCCTCTGCTGTGAGGACAGGCTGAGAGAGTTGAGGGTGTTCAGCCTGGAGAAGAGAAGGCTCCAGGGAGACCTTCGAGCCCCTTCCAGTCCCTAAAGGGGCCTACAGGAAAGATGGGAACAGACTTTTTAGTAGGGCTTGATGTGATAGGACAAGGTGTAATGATTTTAAACTGAAAGAGGGGAGATTTAGAGTAGATCTAAGGAAGAAATATTTTACTCTGAGGGTAGTGAGACAGTGGCCCAGGTTGCCCAGGGAGGTGGTAGATGCCCTATCCCTGGAAACATTCCACGTCAGGTCGGACGGGGCTCTGAACAACCTGATCTAGTTGAAGATGTCCCTGCCCATGGCAGGGCTGGATGGCTTTTAAAGGTCCCTTCCAACTCAAACCATTTTCTGGTAAGTTTGTATTTGTTCTCCAAGAGTATTTCCAAGGAAAAGCTGTCATAAATCAGGGCTCCACAAGGCAGCATGAGGAAGAATCTCATCTGTTCACTAAGCCTTCGCTGTGGGTGCATGGATTGATTTGGACCTGAGCAATTCATGGTGTCCCGTATGCAGAAATAATAAGCCCTTGGATATTACAGGCTTAAGGATATAAGTAACCACCTGATTATGCACTTATTTCGCTATGACCTACTTCTTTTTCAAAATATCCCTTAGACTCCATGGCACAGCAGATAAGAACTTCCAGGTCCTTTCAGCATTTATCAGAAGAGCTTCCTGCAGGGAGCTGTTGGTGATTTATGCCAGGGAGGAAGAGGAAAGGCGGCCGGTGTGAATGTTTCATGATAGGCTTTGGATTGCCGAGCTCATGGGGTGAGCTAGGAAAGGCAGCAACAAACTGGTGGGTTTTGCCCTCTCCTGTTAGGTGGAAATCACATGGTCTAATTAAGCCACAGCAGTTCTTGATAATATGTTTTAAAGGGATTATATCATGCTTTAGCAGAATGGGGCACGCAGCCAGAACACATTCATCCTGTTGATAAGGCCAACGCCTACTGTAAACACAGTTATTAACAGTCTGAGCCTGTGTGAGATGCTCTAATGGAAAGATGTAACTTGAGAATAAGCAAGAAGCTCGGAGAAGCCCACCATGGGTATTTAAAACCTTGTTCCCTTGGGCAGTGGTAAACTACCTTCTTCTAGAGGGTAAATAGGGTGAACCTAAATCATTCCAGCTGCAACTTACACGTGATGGAATTAAATAGTTGGGTTTCAAAGACTGTCCTAGTGTCCAGGCTCTGTCCTGGGGCATTGGGATGGTGTTGATCTGTCCTTTTGGCTGTAGATTTTTGAAGGAGGATCCCTTGACCTTGTGCAGTTCATAGTGCTCTCTCCGCTCTCACTCTTCAGTTTGCAGAACGGCAATAAAATGCTGCAGCTGCAGGACCCGTTCTAGCAAGTTGGTGCATAAACACTTTTTCTAGCAAATGAGAGCCTTGGGGTTGGAATTGAGGAGGAGAAAGAAGAAGCTGAAAAGTGAAAGCCCATCTGCGCTTCCCTGCTAAAAATTACTAGTGTAGAGGAGGAGAGGGTGTTGTCTCCCTGGAGTACAAAGCTGATGAGCCTCTGAGAACTTTCCAATTGGCAGAGCTGTAGTTCTCTGGTGGGGTGGGGGACTATTCTGGTCCCCAAAGCAGGGAAAGGTACACGTAGCTGATTTAGTCCAGCTCTGCTGCACAACCTCATCTTCGTGGGACTGGTTACTGCCATAGTTACAGTTTTGGATAGGTGCTTCTGTTGGAAAGCTCAGATTTATGTGTTGACTTGAACCGGGGGCTTTCTGTAGTGGAGGCTTGTGCAGCTGGATGATCTGCAGGAGCGTGATCCTCTCAGGAAAACACCTCAGGCAGTAACGTGGAGGATGAGGCCGGTTTTTCTGGAAATCATGTTAGTATCTATCTTGGATCCTACAGTAGATTTAAATTCTAGGACACGTGATGAGAACTGTGATAGAGCTGTAACAAATAATCGGCCAACTCGAAGGATTTAACACCCTCTTCTGCTTCCAGTGCAGTCCAGAGGGTAAGTCTGGGATCCAGTTGTCACTGGAAGGCTCCAACTTTGCCCAGGAACGTGAAAGTGAAGTTTTCTGGCTTCAGTGGCATTACTAATGGTTTGGCTGAATCGTTTCTAGATCTTTTTGATCTCCTGGTTGCTCCTACAAAGCCAATGTAGGCAACAAAAAATAGGGGGAGGAGAGGAGTGACTTATTGTGAATGCAAGAATCCTTCAAAAACCTAAATATGGCTGAGTGATGTTCTACTGCATATGTTAACTGTGTATTTGTGGAGTCATCGGTTCTAGTATTTCTAAAGGAATCTTTTTGGGGTTAATTAAAAATCATTCTCTTCAACTTCCTTCCTCTACACATATGAAGGGGGACCAGAAATGCCAAGGCACTAGCCATGGCATCAAGTAGTCCAGGTAAGGTGGAGCCTGATCTGAATGTGATCTAAAGTTTAACTTCTAAAGAAGCAAATGGAAAGGTTACAGCGATACGTATATATTGCCTGGCTTTAATGTGACTTTCTGCATGAGTGGAGGAGAAGGCACTGGAGTTCTCCAGACTGTGGAGATGAGTGAAACTCTTGGAGGATCTGCAGTGGTTTCCTACCTCTGATCATGTTTCTTTCTCATGTCCCACATTGTGGCCAAGCTCAGTACCAAGCAGCCTGGGTTTTGGAAATTGTGAGGAGCTTTTGCTTGCAGGAGAGGTTTTTTGGAAATTGTGAGGAGCTTTTGCTTGCAGGAGAGGTTGATGGAGGTTACGTGGGACAACCTGTGGGAAGGCGAGAGCACCTCTAAGTCTTTCAGGGTCCATGGGAATGGAAATAACCTCCAGGCAGATGTTTTGTCTGCAAAAATATTGGGCTAAATCTGGATTGTAGAAGTACTGCAGAGTGAATCTAACACTTGCTTTAGCCAAGGTGGATTTCTTTTCTTTTTTGTATGCTTGCCTAACTGGCCGTGGGTACCACGAGGTGCCAGGTGACTGCCTTCCTACATGTGCAAGAATGGAGGCTGTTTAGTGTCTTAGATAATTGAAATCAATGCAAATTCTCACTCTGGCTTCTCCTCTGAGCTGTTAGATAGGCATCCATTGTTGTTCCTATTTATTATAAAAGGAAAAAAAATAAAAATCTTTTTTTTGGTGCCCTTCTCAAAGCACGTGGAGATTAGGAATTGCAAGTAATCCTCTGAAATGATTATTGACTGAGGATTGCTCGGAAATGATGTTGTTTGCTGACTTGACGGATAAGATCCTGAAAGAGTGCGGTCTAAGCTGTACCTCAGCATCTGTCCTTGCCGTATCGCCGTCGCTGCGAGGCTTTACCTGCATCTGCAGTGGTCGAAAGCCAGATGTATTTTTAGACACTGTTTAAATAGACACTGTCCAAACTGTTTAATGCTGTCTCCTGGGGACAAGAGTGGATGTTGCGCAGAGGACTTTTCTCATGTACTGAGAGCTCTTTTGGGCATTGTGGGAAGCACAAGGAGGATGCCGATGCAGTGGGAACTGGGACTGTGGTGGCTTCAGTACCTAAAATTCTACCCCTGATGCTGCTGAGCAAAAGTGTTAGCTTGTTCTCTGTTTCCTTATCACTGCTTTTAATTTAAAAAAGAATAATAAAATCACAAAGGGAGGATCTATTAAGAGATATGCAGGAAACAGTGAATCTATTAAGAGATATGCAGGAAACGGTGAGTTTAGCAGGGGTCCAAACACCAAGATGTTGACCTGGTGCTGGCCAGGATGGCGGATTTGGAGCTCAAGACACCTCATGGTTGACTTATTCTGGGAGGTGGGCTGAGATTTCCCCCTCCCCTTCTCTTGGGAGGTGATAACGTGTTCTCGAGGGCATCCCTCCCTGGAGGAGGATGGCATTAGTTTGGAGAGAAGCCCTGTAGAGACCAACTTGGGTACTCTTCTAATCACTGCACTTACAGCTCTGCTTTTCTGCAAGGAATAACATCACTGGCTCATCCAGAAATGTCACATAAGTCTCCGAGACAAGCTCCTGTGTAATCTGCAGCAGCCCCTAGATTGCTGGAGCCTGTTTTGAATCAGAAGTGCTCCGCGGATACAGCTGTAGTAGTGTTGTTTTTCTGAAGTGCTGATCCGCTTCCTTCCTTTCCAATTCCTCAAAAGGAAAACAAGTCAGTTGATTTAGGCACCAGAATGTGCTGCTGACTCCGCAGAAGTTGTTTGCTCTTCTCTTGTGTCCTTTTTTTTTTTTTTTCCTTAGCTGAATTGCCCCAGAGTTTGGGCCCCAGGGAAGGTAGTTCTGGGAAGTCTTTGGTGCAAAGATGATCCAGAGGCCTAGAAAAGAGCAGAGGAACAGAGATGATCATGGAATCAGAGAATGGTTAGAATTGGAAGGGACCTTAAAGATCATCAAGTTCCAAACCCCCCTGCCATGGATCAGGGACACCTCCCACCAGACCAGGTTGCTCAAAGCCCCCTCCAGCCTGGCCTTAAACGCTTCCAGGGAGTGATGCTTAAAGATATGTTGTCATTGGACATACATTTCCAGCCTCCCTGCTTGTTGCTTGGACACCTATTGCATTTGCTGTGTAAAACTTATATCTCTGTTTACTTTAATTATAACTAGTTGTTTTTTTTTTTTTTTAACAATACGTCTTGGTGGAATTTGCTCTTAAAAGCGTATCCCCCTTGAAAGTCTATGAACTGGCCTCTCCAGTGTCCTATTGCAGAATCATAGAATCATTTAGGTTGGAGAAGACCATTAAGATCATTGAGATCTATGCTGAGGAGTTTTGCTGGTGACCATCACTTTGAGTGCTGGACCTGCCACTCTTGGTGGAACCCCGTTGTGAAAACCCCCCCTCCAGGAGGCTCTTTGCCTCCTGGGGTGAGTTTTGGGCTCCTGTTTGCTGTCATGTCTTTGCAGTTTGATCCCCAGACAGACCACGTGCAAAGGCACCAGCCTTAGTTTGGTGCTACAGAAAGTTGTGGAGGACCTTTGTGTTGTGTCCCTTGGGACAGATCATGAAGGCCATGGATGGGGCAGGTCGGTGCTGCTGCTGTCAGGGTGGCTGCAGCTCCCGTTCAGCCTGACCTTGGTTGTCTGAATCGCCCCGTTTAATCCCTGTACTTATTCAAAACTGGTGTCAACAGAGAACGTCTGAGCGGAGATTAGCGGCGGATGAATGAGGCTGCCTGCAAAAGCACTGAGCAAAAAAAATCAAAGTTTTTCTAGAGCTGAAGATTAGCCCCAAATTGTGGGTTTTGGTGTGTTGGTTGGTTTTTTTTTTAGCTATGTATTCTGAACCAGTTACCGGAGAGCTGCCTCAAGGGCTGTAGAGCAAAGGGATACCTAATGCAAGAACTCCTTCATCCCTAAGTAAAACCATCCTGGTTCTCTGCTGGCCTCCTGCAGTGTTGCTGGCACGGGTCTGGGTGCCTTTGAGGTGACATCTGGGGGGTGGCCAGGGGCCGCCTGTGTTGCTCTGGCTGATCTGCACTAATGCACTGTTTGTAGAGTCGAGCCTGTTCTGCTAATAATAGGCAGCTTTGTGGGAGATAAGCACCAGACTGACCTTATCTGTGCCCATCATGTTTGGCCCGAGGGAAGCTTATTAGCTTCTGTTTCCTACTGTGGTGTGTGTGTGTGTGTTTGGGAAATAAAGAGGGAAAATACAGTTATTTAAACTATCGGAGGAACCTTTGGAATGGAAGGGCTGCTTAAAGAAACCCACGGGTGTGCGTGGTGTAGCTGGAAGCATCTCTGAAATGTGGTGGTGGCTCGTCCTGGCACAAGTTTTGTTCCCTCCTGGGACATTCCCACCTCTGGGATGGGTGACAGTGACACAGCATGTGTCTTGCTCCAGCCCTATTCCCTGCACCTCTTGGGACCTCAAG
Source organism: Arenaria interpres (assembly GCA_013399435.1). Taxonomy (NCBI): domain Eukaryota; kingdom Metazoa; phylum Chordata; class Aves; order Charadriiformes; family Scolopacidae; genus Arenaria; species Arenaria interpres. Next base: position 260,147 of record VXAK01016854.1, on the reverse strand, counting down.
GAAGACATGAATCACTGCTTTTGGGGCTGCATTGGCCAAAATGGAGGGTAACCAAAACCCCGCCTTTTTAGGTTGCTCTGCATCAGGGACCGCAGGAGCCCTGTTCATTTTAAGCAGGAATGGGCTGCTGTTCCTGCATGTTTTTCCGCATTGATCCCTGTGAGATGAGCAGGATTACAGAATCACAGAATGATATGGGGTTGGAAGGGACCTCTGGAGATCGAGTCCAACCCCCTGCCAAAGCAGGTCCACCCAGAGCAGATGGCACATGAACACATCCAGGCAGGTTTTGGATATCTCCAGAGAAGGAGACTCCACCACCTCTCTGGGCAGCCTCTTCCAGGGCTCTGCCACCCTCAAAGCGAAGAAGTTCCTCCTCATGTTTAGGTGGAAGTTCTTATGTTCCAGTTTGTGCCCATTTCCTCTTGTCCTGTCGATGGGCACCACTGAGAAAAGACTGGCCCCATCCTCCTGACACCCACCCTTTAAGTATTTGTAAGCACTAATCAGATCCCCCCTTAGTCTTCTCCAGACTAAAAAGACCCAAGTCTCTCAGCCTCTCCTCCTAAGAGAGGTGCTCCAGGCCCCTCATCATCTTTGCAGCCCTCTGCTGTCCCCTCTCCAGCAGTTCCCTGTCCTTCTGGAACTGGGGAGCCCAGAACTGGTCCCAGTGCTCCAGATGGGGCCTCCCCAGGGCAGAGCAGAGGGGCAGGATGACCTCCCTCCACCTGCTGCTCACACTCTTCCTGATGCCCTCCAGGATGCCATTGGCCTTCTTGGCCACAAGGGCCCATTGTTGGCTCCTGGGCATCCTGTTGTCCATCAGGACTCCCCGTGGATGAGCAGTTAGATGGATGGTGGGGCGGAAACTTGGGATTCAGCTTCTGTGCATGTGTGTGACCACACACTAAAATGTTGGGAATGCCGTGCATAGGTGGTTCTCTGGCCCCTTCATGGGGAAGAGCTGATGCTCAGCATCCATAGTCCATGCCCAAAACTAGAGGCAGGTGTTGAGTTCTCATTAACAGCTCACTACACCTAAGGTCATCTCCTTTTCTAAGTGCTTTCAGTTTGAAAAGCAGCCGAGAAATCCTGACTCTGCTTTTATGTGCTCCTTCAGTATCCTTGCCTTCCGGATATGAATTTAGCATGAAACAGTGCTTTTCAGATGCTTCAAAAGCCGCCTGTAGAAATACTGGGAGGAAAGCTCACGTGGGGGCAAACTTTCTGGGAGACAGGAGAGTGTGTGTTTCTGCTTTTTCCTCTGGTGGAAAAGGCTCAGAGCGTGTTTGTAAAGCTCTGCCTTGGTTTTATTAAGTAGCAGAGTCAGACGTCTCCTGGGCTGGTGGGGTCTACTCTTCTCTTAGGATTAAAAAAAAAATGTCTGGGAAGATTACAGCGAGGAAAGACGCTAATGAATATTCATCAGGAATAACTGCTTTATTCCTTGGTGTACTTGCATTTCTGCTATTTTGTTGTGCCTCTGTTTATTCCTGGAGCAGCAGAAGGTCACGGTGACACACATTAAGATGCCAGCCGTTGTCTGTCTTGGTCACACAGTGGCAGTCCTTGTAGGTTGTTGCCTGAGGAGTCCTTCGTTGCCAAATTCTGCTGTGACAGGGGTGGTACCCGTGCGGCAGAGGAAATTCTGGAAATGTTTCAGGATTTGGGTAGTGTTGTCCCTCGCCATAGCAAGGGAGTGGACACTTCATGTGTGAGATCTCTGGAGCTCCTGTGCTTTGTGTCCTTCTTTACAAAGGCATGGAAAAAGCTTACACCAAATAAAAAAAATTCAAAACCAAAGAAGAGTTCCTTAAAATATCTGCATTAACATATAAAAAAGTATTCTTCAACAATATACTTAAAAACCCACTTATATCTAAACAAGGTGTTGTATTTGGCATGTTTTTCTGATGTTTGCCAGAAATCAAAGCAGCATAAATTGAAAAATAAATGTAGTGGAAGGAAGGTTTAGGATGGGTATTAGGAAAATGTCTTTACCGCAGGGGTTTTCAAGCCTTGGAGGAGGCTGCCCAGGGCAGTGGTGGAGTCCCCATCCCTGGAGGGATTTAAAAGCCGGGCAGACGTGGTGCTGAGGGACATGGGTTAGTGGTGGTTTTGTCAGTGTTGGGCTGATGGTTGGACTCGGTGACCTGAAACGCCCCTTCTAACCGAGACAATTCTATGATTCTGTTATTTTGTTGTGGTGCTTCTTCTGAGAGTGAGCCACCAGCTTCTGTGGATGCTGTGGACTGGTGTTGGTCCAGGGGTGCCTTGGAAATCGTTGATCTGCACTCCTCAAGGTGTTTCTTGCATGCTTGGGCTGACATGAGGCTTTAAACCTGGTCTGTTGTTTGTGGTAGAGGCTCTATGAGCTCTAAGCATCGAGGAGATGTTTTCTTGCCCTGAGAATGGAAAAGGTGGGGGTAGAAATACAGAGTGCAGAGTACAGGTGGTGTCATGCTTGATGTCACCTGCTGTTCTAGACTGGGAGGATGGTGGGAAGGGTCTGTGATGGCTTGACAAGAGGTGGCATGCGTGCAACCACGTTGTACGGCTGACTGGCTCTCCAGAGCAGTGGCTGAGCTGTGAATACCTGACGTCAAGTTATGGGTCAGGCCAGGGCACTGTTTACATCCTGTAATTAACATCTGTGCAGTTAATCACCGGGGCTGGCAGACCTGGAGACGCTGGATCGGAGTCCTGCTCTCCGTTGCGGTTGGATCCCCGTCCCGGAGACGACAGGAGGCTAATAACAAAGATGTGTCAACTTTGGACTGTCTTGTGCTAATTTATCCTCCTCCCCCTTCCAGCATATGTTTGCAGCGTATAAATCAACAGCGCTATAAATCAGGGCTTTGACTTTAATTTCTTCCTCCTCCTTGGCCTCTTGGAAAACAAGGTTTGTGCAACTGTGCAGATTTTCTTTTTTAATACATGAAGCTGTGGGGCACGCTAAAGAAAACTTAGCTGAGGCAGAGCCTTGAACACAGCTTTTTCTGTGCTTGGTGGGACACTGGAGCTGCTCAGGGGAAGCCCAGCTGAGACCTTGGTAGGTTGCACAACCATTTGTTTGATTCTTGGAGATTTGGGTATCTTGCTGTGGTGTGTAACTGGGAATCTAATATGTTGGCAGATAACTACCTTCTGAAATATGTTAATAGCAGGCTGGAGTGATTAACCTTGCAAGGTAGGAAGTGTTTGTGATGTATTGATTTCCACCACCACCCCTCTCCAAAGCTGCAGAAAAAGGTGATTGTCCCTCCCTGGTTTAATGCAAACTGCAGAGGCAGCATTTTAGTGCCTCTCAAGAACAATGGAGAAAGCAATAGGAAATTAGGAAATGGGGATGGTGACTTGAACTCTCCTCTCTGTGTCCACTGCAGAACGTGGAGATGAGATGTCCCTGGGCTCCCTCAATCCCCTGTGAATCCCAGCCACTACTAAATGCCACCAGCTCCTCTCTTAGCAGCTGGTCTGTCTTTTCTGCTGCGAAAATGACTTTGCTGCTCTGAAGGTTTAAACCTTACTTTGTGTGACTTGCTTTCTCCTTTCGATTGATTGGTATTAACTTGCCTTGGAGGTGAGGAGAAATCCATATGCTCTCTTTCTTCCCTTCTAAAGCTGTGTATAAAGCTTTAATTATACTTTAATTCTGAATCTAAAAAGGCTAGAGGTGGCGAAGAATAAAATACAGCTTTCCTAGCAGAAAGTGAAGTGACCTTCTTGTTAAAACCTGAGGCGGTAAAGACTCCTAAAACAGATAGTTCTGTAAGAGTAGAGACACAGTTAATTAACATTTATCTAAATATGGTAGGGAGTTACTTTACATCCTTATCTCCCTAAAAACGTTAGGGAAAGGTTGATGTGCCCTTCATCTCCCAAAGTGGTGAGGGAGAAGCGAGTTCTGGTCTAGGAACCGTGTGGTAGGATGGTGTTGAAGCCACTTCTGAGAGTCATGCTTGAAGAGTGATCTTCAGGGAAAGGCGGGGGATGTGACTCTCCCCACTGAAGATGGTACAGAGCATCTCTGGAAGTGGTAGTTGGTAGTTTGGGGGGTGTGTTTTTGGGGATGATGCCCCAAAGGTACGCCCCTGGGCATTAGTCCATGAGCATATGTATATTCAATGCATTAATAAAAGCTTCTCTGGAAAAGGCCAGGAGAGGATCCCAGCTCAGTCATGGAGAAAGAGGAAGGTTGGCTGAGCACCTACTTATTTCCCAGCTACCTAGTTATATTACCAGTGTGGGATCGATGGAAAAGGGGCCAGGGGTGAAATGGAAGAAGGGACAAGTGTCCAGCCCTTGGGGGCAAATTGTGATGGGCTTGTAGCTCTGATTTCCACCTACCCTTCCCTTTTAAAATATGGTGTGTGGCTGTTGGGATTTTCTGAAGCTCCCAGTCTGGAGTCCACAGCAGCCGGAGAATTTCTGCCTTCAGCTATGGAGAAAAGCTTGAGGGCAAACGTGGAGCAGAGTGACCCAAGCTACCTGCAGTGCTCTATTCAGCAGGCAGCACAGCTTGTATATTGGATTTCCTGAGCAAATATTGCCGTTCTTTTCCTAGAGGAACAGTTGCCATGTTCTTCAAAGGATGAAGAACAGAGTGGCATCAGCATGAACCTGGGTTTGTCTGCCTCCCTGGCTGTTTTGAGCGAATGTGCTGCCCTGTTCCTGCAGTAGCTACTACTGTTTTGAGGAAAAAAAAACAAACCCAAACCTTTAAGTTATTCAGGTACACTTTTACAGCTCTGCAGCAAGTTAAACTAATTGTCCCTTTCTGCTGGGACCTCTGCAAACCCGTGGGCAAAAGTCATTCCTCCTTGCAAAGAGCACAGGGTCTGAATGACCTGATGAAGACTGGGAGTGAGTGCTCAGGTGGGACTGGGAGCTGATGTGAAGATGTGCTGAGGGCTGATAAAGGTAGAAAGTGGTGCAGGAAGAAATCCTGCCTGGTTTTCATGCTGCCAAGCATGTGTTTCACAAACACAATGCAGTGTCAGGGTCAAGAATTGGGCTCCTTGACCAGTTCCAGTTGATATGAAACCACGAATGTCTCTGCTTCCTCTCCCAGTGGGTCTCCCACCATCTCCTTGGAAGCGGAGGCAGTGGTGCGTATTTATTTCTTTTAAATGTCTGCTTTGTGCTTGGCCACACCAAGACTCAGGCCATCTGCTTCATTTGTCCAGCTACAGTGCTCTCCGTTCCCTGCTGTGGTGTTTGCTTTGTCCAAAACACTTAACTGCTTATGTGCCACCCTTTCCCCTTCCATTCTTCTTTATACACAAGTTGGGTATCTTAAATTCCTCCTATCCAAAGAATATCAATGTAGACTTAAATGCCTTCACTGCCCAACACCTGGTGGGGACACATCTCCATGGGAGCACCATACTGAACACCTCGGAGTTGTCCATGGGGTGCTTGATTCCTTGCAGGGGGAACTACCTGGACCTTGATTAGAGCATCTCATCAGCAGCTTATCAGCTGCAATGCATTAAATTGCTCAGAGCTGGCTTGAAACCTTGGTGCACCAGCAGAGGTGCATATGAAGGCAGGGGCAGAAATGTCCTGCCAGCAACCTTGAAGGACCTGCTAAACCTTTGTATCCTTGTCAAAAGCAGCCAGCTGCTGCCAGCAAATCTGATGGGAGTTGTCTGGTTAAGTTGTATGGCCAAATGGGCTTGGCAGGCAGCTGGCAGGGCAACAAGGCTGCTGAGGACGAATATTTTTGAGTGGTAAAGTATTCCCAAGCTCCCTGTCCCTGTGCTATTCTTGTAGTGGTGGTTCAGATGAGGGCAGACCTTGGGAGCTCTTCTAAACATCTGCTTGTGATCTAAAACCAAAGCAACAGCAGCAGCATGTGCTTGGTGACTCTCCATCCCGGAGCTGAGAGCTCTCTTCCTCTTGCTCTGAGCAGGAATGCTGTTGATGGTGGGAGGATGTTGACATGGGAGGAAGACAACATGGCTTTTTGAAAGTCTTGCACATCCCAGGTACCTGTCTAAACCCTTGGGCTGTTTACAGGCTGGTTTTGGTGGGAAGGATGAAGTGCTTTACCATCCCAGTTTATTCTTCTGGAGGGTGGGAGAGGGAGCTTTTTGTAAGCTGCATCCCATGAAGCTTAATCCCTTGATTGCTTAACTGCAATGCTGCAGGAGAGGCTGGGGAGAAAGGAGTGCTCATCTGGCAGGCTGTGCTTTAGGTGTCTCCATAGGTGGTGATGAAGAAGGTACCAAATGTCCTGTCTGCTGGAGGGTTACTTGGATGCTTGAGAGGCTGGAAAAACCCCAAATACCATTTATCTAATTCTTGTTTATTTAAACATCGACATTATACCAGAGATGCCTCCAGAGCTCAGGGTAGTGGCATCTGTTAATGAGGGATGAGACCTCTATGGACTTGTGGTGATTCACCTGCTGTCCTTCAGGAGGAAACCAATCTTTTCTTAATCAATGTTGATCAAGAGACTCTTTAAATTGGAGTTACCTGATTCCTGTTAAATTGGTTTTTTTCCCCTCTGTTTTCTTGCAACACAATCCCTGAACAACCTTTAAATCCGAACTGCATCTTTCTGCCCAACGTTCCTGTGGTGCTGATAATCCCGCTCTACTTTACATCCCTTCACCCCCAAATATTGATGTGCAACAGAGGAGCAACAAATTTGACTTGCTACCGCAGGGCTCTGTGACCATTTAAAACATAAACTCGGCTTAGCTTTTGGTTCTCTCTTACTCTGCCCGACCGTCTTTCCACGTAATAAATTACCAGCATTTATTGGTCTTTTGACATATGGGTTTCCCGAGGGAGAGGAAGGAGGCTGGCGGAACAAAGCCTTCTCTGTAAGCCGAGGTTGCAGTAGGCTTTGGACAGAAATTGTGATTGCTGGCCAGTACAGCAAGGATTTTATGGCTCTATCTATAACTGCGTTTATGCCAACCAGGAGGTTTGGGAGATGCTGTATAATGTGCCTTAGACTCTGTTGTTAAGAGAGTAATGTCTATAATAAAGGGCAGAATTTGCACGTCAAGAACTGATGAGAAATCAGTGTGTTTTGGGGAATGCATCACCGGACATACTTTTAGACGCTTGTTTTTCCTGCTGGGATGCAGGACTGTCCATGCTGCTCATGTTCCCATCGCTTGAAATTTGGCAGGTAACTTCTGCCCGCTGTGGGCACCTTGTGCCTTTCTGCTAGTGCTGCAAAAGTGCTGAGACTTGGAGGTGTTTGGAAACTGCTAGGCTCAGAGCTTCTCTGCTTCTCCCAATTTCTTTTCAGCTGGCTGTAATAAGCCAGGAACATCCAATAACCTCCACGCCAGCACTGGTCTAGCAGCTCCAGTTGGGACCTCATTGGCAAAAGCCAGCTGCGTTGTCCTGTGACTGTGTAAAATGCGCTGGATCTTTGGCTGGTGTACAATCATCAGCTCTTGTTTCTTGGTTGCATTTTTATTCTCTATCGCCTTGTGCTGACACAGCTTGGTGCTTTAATGAAAATATTTTGTAATAACATATCTCTAGGAGCAATCTAACCCAAACCAATGGTTAACCCACGATGGCATAGAATCACAGAATGGTTTAGGTTGGAAGGCACCTTCAAGATCATCCAGTTCCAACCCCCCTGCCCTGGGCAGGGACATCTCCCACTAGACCAGGTTGCTCCAAGCCCCGTCCAGCCTGGCCTTGAACCCCTCCAGGGATGGGGCATCCATAACTACCAACTATCTGGAAGTAGTAGTGGATGTTCCTCACCTACGTGTAGTAGAACTTAGGCAGGTGCTGGCAGAGGAGTCCAGTGGGAGCTGAATCCAGGCTCTTTGGAGACCCCTGCCCATCTTGACTCCATCCGCTGCTGGACCGGGTGGTTGTGGTCCTGTTGCCTGGGCAGGAGGAGGATTATCACTGCTTTGCAAACAGCCTGTGTGGAGCAGCCTGTGTCTGGAAGAGGCATCGCCGCAGAAATTTTGGCAGGGCTCCTGCTCATCTCTTGTGCTCGCGGAGCAGCAACAGCAGCTGCCTCGTGCCCTCTCCCAGCCAGGAGGGAGAAGTAGGTCAGAATTTGCATTCTGTGCCCGGCTTCTCTGCATAACTTGCACACTACTTTGCTTTTTTTTTCTTTTTTTTTTTTGGGGTGGGGGGATGTCTCTTTTTAAACGAGCTGTTCCTGTACGTGCGTGTTCCTCGGGCTCCCCTGAATCAGAGGGTGAAGACTTCCATTCAGATGTGTAATTGGGCTTTAATCTCTGTCTTCCCTCCAAGAGCACTTCGGGGAGAGACTCCTCAGGCTCCAAAGGGCTGATCCCAGCATGTAAAAATCTGAAATAAATGCTTGGGGCAGTGTCTTCATTTTTTGGCCGTTGCATTGTCTGGCTCGGGATTTAAAAATTTCTCCTGTAGCTCTTTTTNTGCATGACAAGAGCAAGTAATTGGGATGAAATCATCTGTGCTGCGAATGTGATGGTGAGATTTCTTTTCGGCGCTGCTCTGTGTGTTGGGTTGGTTTTTTTTTTTGTGGCCGGTTTGCAATGTTCTGATGGAGGGGGGGGAATATAAAATAAAAGAAGAGATGGAGTGCAGCAGGCTCTTGGCGACCGGAGAAGCATCGGAGGGTCGCTGAAGTGCTGCAGGGCAGTCGAAGGGTCGTTTTGTCGTGGTTTTGTGCGTGGTGAGGAGGATCTTCGTTGTAGTCGGTGCCCTGAAATAAGAGGGGTGCCAGGTGAGCTCTGGGGTGCCGGGGCAACCAGTGAGGAGGCTGGGATGGGAGAGTGGGGTTTGCTGATGGGCTGCGTGGTGGGGAGCATCCTTGTGCGAATCTATGGGTTTTAAGGTGTGAAATGGCACCATTCATCACTGTGTCTTTTGGTTTTTTTTTTATCCCAAATTTGCAGAAACCTGGGTGGGTCTGTGCTACCCCTCACAGCACGATGGCAATTTGTCCTCTGGTTTTGGGAATGGTGGGGTGTCATTTTAGGATTTCTGACTCTTTGCTGTTTCTTGTCTCAGTTGTGAAAACCATGTTCAGTTTCCTGCGTCATTCAGCATCTCTGGCAGATTTTTTCAGTAATCTGGCAAAAAGGGGCATATGATATCCTGAAACTGGGTGAATTTCTTTTCTTTTCCTTGGGGAGGGTTTCAACCTATGATGGAAAGAAAAGCCCACTGTACGATTCTGGTCTGTCTTCATCCGTGTAGGTGACTTTTTACTGTGGGCTTTTGTGGTTCTCTTCTCTAAAGGCCTGTTTGGTTTTTTGTCAGTCTGAAATAAAGCAAATTGCATGGTCTAAAGACAGGTATATAGGTAAAAGTAGTAGAAACTATAGTAATATGACGTGATCATTGTTTTAATGATTTTTTTTCTATATTTTTCTATAATGATTTTTCACTATATTTTTAAAAGCAGGGATAATATTTCACTCAGACTTTTGTTTTGTATTTTTTTTGTAGTGTGTACACGCATCTAGCCAAAAATAACTCTTTTTCCAAGGAACTTTCAGAGTGGCTTACCTGGTGTATCTGCTCTCTGCAAGTGAAACTGCAACCTGAATCTGTCTAAGGCTTGTGCAAATAGCAGGGGATGTCTTGTCTGTTCCCACTCGTGCCTCCTTTGCTAAGGTTTAGCTGCCAAAAACTGTTGGCAGCTTTGAGACATCTCTGCACAGGAATGACCTTTTGGGAGCCGAACTTTTTCCCCATCCTGCCCCGCTGTTTGAGCTCTCTCCTTGGGGCTTTCATGTGTTCAAGCATTGATAGTCGGAAGGCTGCTTAAAAGTAAATATAAGATAGTCTGAGCCTTTTTAAAAGGTTGGAAGAACTTAATTTGAGGGTAGGTTTGGGAATTGCAATGAAAGCACCTCTGATTTCTTTTTGTTCCCTCTCGTACCTGCTGTTTGCATTGATCCATACGGGTGTCCTATTGTTCCCTTTGGGTATTAGGTTCTTAATTGTGCTCTTGTGTGTTAATAGCAGGGTGCCCACATGCTGAGAACAGCTTTTCAGAGTTGTGTGGCACGTGGGTGTATAAAAGATCGTCTGGGGAGATGTGGCAATAAGGGGCTATTGTCTTTCTGCTTGGAATACCCTTGGAAATGAAACGCATCCTGCACGTGTGTGTGCATGAACATCGTTAATCCTCCCCACCCAGAGCACTCCACCGTCATGATTTAATGGGCTTTTAAGGTTTTGTGGCTGTAATACACCTCCCCCATCATGTATTCCTGTTTCTGGAGCGTGTCCAGAGAAGGGCAAAGGAGCTGGTGAGGGGTCTGGAGCACAAGTCTTGTGAGGAGCGGCTGAGGGAGCTGGGGGTGTTGAGCCTGGAGAAAAGGAGACTGAGGGGAGACCTTCTGGCTCTCTCCAACTCCCTGAAGGAGGGTGTAGCCAGGGGGGGTTGGTCTCCTCTCCCAAGGAACAGGCCATGGGACAAAAGGGAATGGCCTGAAGTTGCCCCAGGGGAGGGTTAGGATGGAGATTGGGAACAATTTCTTCCTGGAAAGGGTTGTGAAGCCTTGGCAGAGGCTGGCCAGGGCAGTGGTGGAGTCTCCATCCCTGGAGGTATTTAAAAGCTGGGCAGGCGTGGAGCTAAGGGACACAGGTTTTTTGTCAGTGTTGGGTTGATGGTTGGACTTGATGATCTGAAAGGTCCCCTCTAACCTAGACTGTTCTATGACTCCAGCAAACCAAAGAGGGGGAATCACACGATGGTTTTGCAGCCGTGGGATGTGGCTCTAGGCCCTGGATGACACGGCGGTCACACAAGAGTGCTGCGAAGGTCTTGTTACCCTGTCTCCATAAAGAGCTTGTCCCTCTGTGTTGTGCTGCATCTGACCTTTGCTTCACCTCCAGGTGTGGTTCAAATAAATCAGCATTATTCTAAACCCTTGAACTTTTCACTTTTCTGTTCAGCTGCCGATGCCCAAGCAATATTTGTACTTAGAGCAGGCTATTCCCTGAGACACTTGCCCAATGTGTACTCATGGTGCACAGATTGCTTCAAAGAATCACTGAATGGCTGCTGAAGCCGGGCACAAATCTGGCATCCTTTGCCTGGGTCTGGAACATCTTCCCTGTGATGCATGGATTGTGACAGGCAAAACATTTGAGCTGTTGTGCAGGTGAAATCTTGGCCACCTCCTGTTTTGAAATTGTGTTGGTTAAACCATCTCATGGGGAGAATCTCAAAGCCCAACAAGATTAAAATATAAAATCAGTTTCTTCTGCCTCTAGGACCTGATTTTTTAGCAGGAAATTGGTGAAGAGCTTTGGCTTTCCTGTGCAGTCTTGTCTTGTAAGTAGGGGGGCAGTGAATGGGTATTGGTTCAGTTCCTACTAAGTGATAACTGGAAATCCTTTCAGTTAATAAACTGCGCTGTACCTTAAAGCAAAAATTTGGGACCTTCATAATACAGAGGTGGAGACGATCCTGAATATAACTTATGGCTGCCGTGCTAAAAATAAAGAACTCAGTAGTGAGGAACTATTCTGCAGGGTATTTGCTCCGTAAAGGAGGAGAGAAGCTGCTTGACAGCTCCTGTCTCTGGGAATCCAGCTCTTCAGCCTCTGTAGCAGAGGATGTTTGTTGCAAAGCATGAATGTGTGCTTAAAAAAAAAAAGTACAAGTACATCTCAAACTTTTTGCCAAGAATACTGACTGTCCTCATAAAAGCTTTCTTTTTTTTTTTTTTTTATTTCCTGTGTTTTTGGTGAGCTGGAGACATGGCAGGAGAGTTACCTGTCACAGTGACGAAGGTTAATGCGGTAGGACTGTTAGGGGAGAGAGATGACACTTTTTTTCACTTGAAATTAAATGCATGGTTGTTTAAACGCCATCATCGATGTTGGGATTGTCTGGTGTTAGCTCTGGATCTGCTGGAGCTCATCCTATACCTGCTTTGCTCCCCTTCAGTGACGTGGTCAGCTCTAGCAGATTGTTTAGGTCTTGCTTTGGGGCAAACCAGATGATCCTGTTAGCTCTGCAGCCTTGACTGTGGTCCACGATAGGCTTGATATTTGTGTGTGCCACTTGATAAAGTCTCCTAAAACAGGAATAGAATCATAGAATGGTTTGGATTGGAAGGGACCTTAAAGATCATCCAGTTCCAACCCCCTGCCCTGGGCAGGGACACCTCTCACCAGACCAGGTTGCTCCAAGCCCCCTCCACCCTGGCCTTGAACCCCTCCAGGGATGGGGCAGCCACAGCTTCTCTGGGCAACCTGGGCCAGGCTCTCACCACCCTCACAACAAAGAATTTCTTCCCCACATCTCATCTCCATCTCCCCTCTTTCAGTTGTCAAACCCTACCCCCTCCTCCTATGGCTCCTCTCCCTCATCAAGAGTCCCTCCCCAGCTTTCCTGGAGCCCCTTGAGGGACTGGAAGGGGCTCGCCGATCTCCCCGGAGCTTTCTCTTCTAAGTAGGCTTATTCTGATGCCTAAAGACGTCATCTTGTCATGTTTGGATGGTTTCTAGGGTGTGTAGGGAAAGGTTGGGTCATACATCTTTCTTCTGAAGCTTATCATGGACCGTGGCAGGCCCAAGATGTTAATGGTTGGGGGGAAGGAGTGAGTTGCGAGTGTAATAATGACCTTTTTTAGATGGGCTGTAGAGGAAATTTGCAGACCTCCTTGTGTCTCCCTGCTACATTTGAGATGCTCATGAGCATGTTAGACCTTTTTTCTTCCTGGGCTTTGTTTCAATTACTTCCACTTGATAGCTTGAGTGGGAGGAGAAGAGAGAAAATCCTATATTACAGCTAAGTTCAAGCTGTTTCTGTAAGAGCAAAGAGTGGCAGGGATGAGTTTGCTCTTAAACACACTCTGGCTGTAATGAAAGACTGTGATTTGTTGTCTCTCTTGTTCTCTGATCTGCTCTGTGTGCTCTGCTCCTTCCTCCAGTGATACCCGTGGATTCTGGTGGGGGGCTGGAGCTGATGCTCTGAGGATGCCAGTGTGTGTGTAGGTTTCGCTCATCCTGAAGTAATGTTGATAACAGGAGGAAGCTTTGAAGATTAGGGATATTGGCCCTTGGAATAGGTGTAAGTTTGTAGCCGCTTGGCTCACTGTCTTTAAAAAATAATAAATAAATTATATAAGTCCCCAAATCTGCATTTTTTTTTTCTCCCTACGTTGACAGCAAAGAATTCAGATGTCTCCATCTGCGCATAAAACCCTCAACACTTTCTGCAGGAGTCTCACCGTGCTGCTACGGGATGGATGTGTCTGGATGTCATTTACTCTGTAGAAGAGGTCTCCTGGGACAGACAAAACAAGCTGCAGGGAGTTGGGTTGTGATGATAACATAAATGAAGCCTTCACGTCCTTTCTGAGCAAGCCTGGGAGATCCCGTTACTTTGCATCTTGTCTAGTTCCTGAAGTCTCTGAACAAGGGACCAGGAACCAGGGAAGGTGATGGGGAAGCTGGTGGCATAGGGCTGGGATTTGCCAGCTGAGGGTCATCTCAACTCTTTTGATCTTCCTACAGAAGAAAGCAAAACCGTTTGCCTGTACGAAGGGATGTCTAAAATATGGTATATTCCCCTCAGTCCTACTTTTTCCTTAACAGGTGGTGTGACCTTCGTGGCACAACCACTGAGTCTGTTCCTATCTGAAAGCCAAGCAGCTTCCTTACATTTTGGAAACTTTATGCAATGATAAATGTGGAGGCAATGGTTCGTGGTAGGGAGAGATGAAACCAGCGTTGTGAGCTTTAAACGCCTCCTGTGGCATCCAGCTGTGTTTTGGCCTCTGCTGGAATAGTGGGATGGTCAGACTGGTTGGCCTTCTTCCAGCGCACTGCAGGGAACTGCCTCTGCAAGGACTTTATAATGGGGCCTCAAGCAGCCTGTTTTGTGTTGGCTGGACAGAAGGCTGGGTTTACCCTGGGTCCACCCTGCGGACAGCAGCATGGTGTGGGGTTGTACTCATTATCTGGAGGTTGGGTGCAGTCTAGCCATGTGCTGGCTGTGGGCCACGTGGAGCTCTTGGCAGCTGTGACCAAGCCGCCATCAGGGTTGTCTCCTGCCATGTGGCTGAAGTGTTTCAGGCGAGACTGTTATGACTTTCTATGAAGCTTAAGAACTTGAGAAGAAGCTTCCCTTGAACCCTGTTGGGGAAGGAGCCCATGCTAGGGGAAGGTGCTGCTTACTGAGGACTCCATTCCCAAAGAATGATAGAGGCACTATCTCTACTATTTCAAAAACACTCCACAGAATCACAGAATGATATTGGGTTGGAAGAGACCTCTGAAAATCATCTACTCCAACCCCCCTGTCAGAGCAGGTCCACCTAGAGCCGCTTGGCTCTATCTGTGACTATTTCTTTGTGGCTGGTGGCCAACCCCCAAGGTTGGGCTTGTCAAACTTGCAGATCTGTTACAGTAAGTAAGCCTGGGTTTTCATGTGCAGGTTTGAAAAACAGCTTTGACACATCAGTTTAACTAAGGAGAAAGCCCAAGGGTTTTCAGGAGCCTACATTTAAAGTGTTTACTTTGAGCTCAAGGAGATATTTAAGAGAAATCACGCTTGCATCCCCAGAAAAACTCAGCCACTTGTTGCAGAGAGGGCTCTTGAGCTTGGGTGTGCTGAGCAAGCTCCATATGCTGGGTTCAAACCCGTGGGCTGAACAAGTGCTGGGTGGCAAAGACGCTTCTCCAGTTTGGGGAACAAAACCTTATTGAGCTGTGAAAAGGAACACGTTGAAAGACGGAGCTAGACGAGACACGGAGCTGCCTCCGTGTTTTCACTCCAGAGGGATGCTGTGAAGCCAAACAGATTGAGGACCCAAAGCGTAGGTGGTGTGTGAAGAAGGCACTTGCGTAATGTCACCGGAATAGAAACGGGTGCGTGACGCTCTTGCTCTCGTCCCCGCGGCTGGAAGCAGGTGGTATCAGCCGCTTGCAAAAAAGGAAAAGGGAAGGTTTTAACAGGTTTCAGTCAGTCAGTACTAAGTGGAACAAGAAAGGAGAAAAAAGTTCTCAAGGGCTTGGCAGGAGATTGAACAGCAGACAGCTCAATTTGGGTCTTTTTAGTCTGGAGAAGACTGAGGGGGGGGATCTGATCAACACCTATAAATACTTCAAGGGTGGGTGTCGGGAGGATGGGGCCAGTCTTTTTCCAGTGGTGCCCAGGGTCAGGACAAGAGGAAATGGGACCAAACTTGAACATACGAAGTTCCATCTCACCATGAGGAGGAACTTCTTTCCTGTGAGGGTGGCAGAGCCCTGGCAGAGGCTGCCCAGAGAGGTGGTGGAGTCTCTGTCTCTGGAGACATTCAAACCCACCAGGACACATTCTTGTGCAACCTGCTCTGGCAGGGTGGTTGGATTGGATGTTCTCCAGAGGTCCCTTCCAACCCCCGATGATTCTGTGATTCCTTTTTAAAATGCTACTGAGGAAGACCCAGACTAAGGAATGAGGACTTCACGAACTGAAGTCTCACAGGCTACTCAGTAGCTTGCAATTGCTGTGCTGCTGAAGGGAGGAAAAGGCATTCTTGGAAAGCAGCGCGATCCAAAACCCCAACTTGCTGGAATATGTGGAATTGCTTAGAAAGCTAAAAGTTAATAGCCAGGATTAAAGAGAAGATGGTGATTTACAGCAGTTTGGCCAACATTGCTAGCTTGAGGGGTTTATGCTGGGAAAGATGTTTCCATCCTGACCAGCCGCACTCGTTTGGAGTTTATATATTGGCTGTAAACCTCAGGCTGTTTTAAAAACTTGGTACAGCGATTGGTTTCTTTAATGGAAACATCCATTTAGAAAGGGAGGAAAAAGGAAGAAATAATTCTCTGGAGTCCTCTTTCCAAGTTGCTTCTGAACACAGTGTGAGTGGTGGTCATTTTTTTCCCAGGTCACTAGGTTGTACTTGCCCTATCCAGGAGGCAGAAACACCTTTCCAAAACTTCTTTCCTGTATGGAAGCTGCCTGAGCACTTCCTTGCTTCCCTACAGTGCCTTGATGCATGGGTCTGGGAAGAAAACGCAACACCTGGGCTTTCAAGTTCCTGAAAAGCAATAGCTTGTTCTATTTGCTTCCTGTGCTTTCATAGAATCACAGAATGCTTTGGGTTGGAAAGGAGGTTTCAAAGTCATCAAGTTCCAACCCCTCCTGTCCTGGGCAGGGACACCTCCCACTTGACCAGGTTGCCCAGAGCCCCATCCAGCCTGGCCTTGAATGTTTCCAGGGATGGGGCAGCCACAGCTTCTCTGGGCAACCTGGGCCAGGCTCTCACCACCCTCATGATACTTATGATACTTTGAGATGGCAGCTCTCAGTGCATGGACATGCCTTGTTCATCAGTCTTCTTGCACAGAATGAGTTTGTGCAAGACTAGTGTGTCAGGGGCAGCTCTGGGCAGGAGGCAGCCTAGGACTGGTCACACTGGTCCTACTGGTGTAATAGGCAACAGAATCCAGCTGTGTTTTGTTTAGAACAGGACCATGTTTTGCCTTGATTGATGAGATAAGGAAGTGAAGGTTCACAAGCATGTACCCAGACCTATAGGGCACCAGTGTTCCCAATTAATGCTCTAACGGAGTTAAATGCTTTTGGCTCAGCTTCTCTGGGAATGCTCTTCCTTTAGGTGAGCTCAGCTTAGAGAACATGGATTCTGGCTACCTTGTAAGGGCAGATTTTGGGTGCTGAGAGATTAGATGCTCCTCTGAGCTCAAGTGGATTTGTAAGCCTGGCTCTGATCAAGCGGTCGGCAGAATAGACAATGTTCCTCTGTAATTTGCTGTCAAGCAATTTCTGAGAACTTATTGGAATGCTAAGCCTGGGTTTTGGGTCAGAGTCTTACATTCCTTGAAGAAAGTGATTTCTGTACACAAATATAAAGTTATATAATGAATAGTTCAACTTGGGAGGGAGCTCAGGAGGTCATTTAGTCCAACTGCTTTCTCAGGTCAGCTATGAAATCATCTGAAGAGCAAGTTGATCAAATAACCCTGCCAGGTGAATCCTGTGGGTTGCCAGAGCCTGGTATGTTGCAGGATGTGTGGGCTGGCTCCAAAAGCCCTGCTAGATGAGCAGGAACCACCACAACCCCACCCTGTTATCACACAGGAACGTGTGAGCCAAGGGTCTGTGTCTGCTATGTTCTTGATGAATACACAATTCACTATAGAATTAAAAAAAGATCAAGTCGTCTTTGAATTGGCTAGAAAAGATGTTTTCTAGCAACTGCAGAGATCTCTTTTGACTGGCTTTGAAATAAAAGTAGTAAAATCAGTGTTTCACTTGGAGAGGGCAGGAAGAATATGCAGTTTGATTTATGTCTCTCACTTGACACCTATGGGCTTAGAGGAGCCGAGGAAGGTAACTAATTGAGTCTGACTCAATTAGCTTTAGCGGGTGCAGAGATTACAATGACTTTTTTAATGAATTGGGCATCTTCTGTCTCGTCTGTCCTTGGGACTTCTTGATCAGCTTCTTGCTGACTTGAAGATTTGTGGGTTGTTTTTTTTTTCCTCAGCTTGCTTGGCTTAAGAGCTTCTGAAACTAGGTTTACATGATAGCTGAGCTGTGGCTTGACCATGTTGGAAAAGGTGAGACACTGCTTCAGGTGGTGTTTCACAGTCATTCATTTCAGTGCCTCTTCAGGAGAAACAGTCACTATCTGGTTAGGAGAGTGTCCTGTGATCTAATACCTGAAATAGATTGGTTTGGGGGAACTATGTAGTTTGTTTTACATCTCTGAAACGAGTAGTTTCTGTAAGGCTGGGGCTGATTGAGACCTGGAAGATGTGCTATTAATGCCAGAATTCAGGTCAGAGAAGAAAGTGCTGCTTTTCCCATTGTAACCCAGGACTCTTGTGTAACTGTTCTTAAACCAGCTTAAGAGATAGCTGAGATGGTAGGGAAAAAAAAAATAAAACTCTAGTCAAACCTATTGCTGATAAGCCCACAGAATCAGAAAATAGGAGGATGCTACTGGGAATGAGGAAGGACCTGTTGGAGGGAATGGTCTGCTGGGGATTGACGGAGAAATTCAAGCAACCGTCAACTCAACCACAAGCCAGACCGACTTGCGATTGCACGTCAGCTGGACTGTAATCTTGACGTGGAGATACCTGTGATGGTTTATAAATTGCATCCTAGCTGGGAAAGCAAAGTCTTCTAGTTCTGGAAAGCAGTGTGGATGCTCTTGTGTCTCCCATGGCCTTACCTGGACCAGGATGCTTGTGCCTAATTCTGAAATGTCTTCCTGAATTCACTCTTGTAGAGATGCTAGGTTTGGGTACTTGGTGTTTTCTCTTAATTTGATGAATATGCCAGTGTTTTTTTTCAGGCCCTTTTCAGTATGTTCAAGAGGGTGGCAGAAACTGGCTTGGCCATCCGTCCAGCAAGTTATTTAATGTGAAGTGCTCTCAAAGTTTTATTTTTTAACCAAAAAGGAAAAAAAAACATAGTTGCCCCAAGAACAAAGGAGGTCTAGTTTCTTTGGGACTTATTTCGAATCTTTTAATCTTCCCACTTCCATCCTTTCATGTCTCCAGCTGTACGTGCTGACAAGTCTTTGACAGTGGGATGGACTAGAACAGCTCTTCTCTTGGGGGAGAAGTTCATTTGATCCTTTTCCCACCAGGCAGCAACTCCTCTTGTAGAGCTTTCCAGTGCGTAACCACTTCGTGGGCTGGAAGAGACTGATGCTCCAGGGCATTGTTGCTTGAGGAGGGAAGGAAGGGTAGGGGAGAACAGGAACAGAGACACTTATGTAATCACACTGTGTTTTCTTAGGAAAATAAACTGAATATGAAGATATTTTTGGCTCTTGGCTAGTGTAAGGAAATCTGCCTGTTTTCTACAGACGGTAGCTTCCCTCAATGTTCCTATCAAGACAGGCTCTTAATCTGAATTGACTGAAGAAGAAAACCCAGAGTGGCTTACTAGAAGTGAAGTAGGCTGAATTGAAAGCCGTTTAATCCTGGAAAGGCTGTGTTTGTGTGCAGCTGGTTTGCCCTTTCAAGGTACATAGGCTAATTTTCCTGGGAACCTCTTAATAAATAAACCCTGAGGGGAGGCTTGCATGTATGAGAACAATAAAAAAAAATAGAAGCTTTTGTGTGGGAGTTCTGTGCTCCGGAAAGCCCTTCTCTACTTTTCTGGGATGTGGCTGCTTTTTGGGCTATATTCCAGGTGTATGAGGTGCCTGACCCACCTGGGTAGGTGCTTCTCTCTTCAGAGCAGGCGTAGTTTTGAGGACTTAGCGTGTGTTCCTCTTGAATCCTTGATGCTTGCGTAAGGATGGCTCATCAAAAGATGTGCGGGAAGCCTTTTTTATTTGGAGGTTTTTTTTTCCTTGTCTGGTGCTGAAAGGTCTGCCGTGAGGAGTGCCCTTGTCTTTGGTGACATCTATGCCTTTCTAGGTAGGAAAGGTCATGTTGAATGAACACATGTTCACCGTGGTCAGTCCTATTAGCATTGAGTGAATGTTTGCGTAAGTGATCTTTAGTCTGTGATGCTGAGCACTCTGCCCTGGTAAAAATCTGTTGTGTGGTTTTTTTTTTTGTTTTTCACTACTGCAATGTCATGGAACTGCTTAAGAGAAAAAATGAACTTTCAGCTTCTCCTTTTTCTGAGGCCTTTTCCTAGAAAGCTTAGTGCTTTACAGGGAAGAGAAACACTGGTGGTGTTGCATTCTGGCCTCTGGGCTCCTGTGGGACTTGCTGCTTAACTGCTCCAGATGTTTGGATAAGCTGGAAGCAATTCCCACCAAACTACACAGCCATGTATTAATGGACCACTTGGGGTCTTTTCCTCAAACCCATCCTCTCTGTAGCATAAGACTGAGGATCATAAGCAATGACCTAAGTGGGCATTAGTGCTTTGAAGTGTGCCAGATGAAGAGCTTTCCACCAGCATCCCAGACCCCAGGGCTCATCGTAACCCGGCCACTGTTTGCTCTGGGTATCTTTGACTGATACCCATCACCTGCAGGTTGTGAATGAGGAGGGGGAAGGATGTAGAAATGGCTGTAAGGATGGGCAGCAACGCTCAGTGTTTCACAAGTTACAGGGTTCCCCCTATCCTTCATGATTTACTGTCTACTTCTGTTTAGCTTTGCATAGAGTTTCACTGGAGGCGGGGTGGAGGGAAGACGGCTGCCTTGCTCTGAGGGCTTTGCTTCCAATGTCATTGTTTCACTCCAATGATGATTATCTTGAATGTGATGGTTTGCTCACCACTGTTGATAACGTGCTGAGTGGTGGTGCCGTTGGTAACTGTCTGGAAGAGTGTCAGTGATGCTGGGGAGGGTGCTGGAATGGACTGGGTTAATGCTCGTTGTATTAAAAGGTCTCAAAAATGATTGAAAGCACTTTGACTAATAGCTCTTGGATTTGCATCAGTAAATGAGTTTGCGAATCCCTCATGACTGGTCCTTTCCATAAGGAAAACAAGATAGTAGCTGATGTAACTGGCAGATGGAGTTTTGTTTTTTGTTTTTATTAGAACTGAACTCTCCAGGCATGGGTTGGAAATGACTGTGAATCTCTTAACTCTGGGAGTCACCCCGTGGATGGAGGGGCGGTTTCCTTCCTGACTTCACCCTCGCTCCTCTGCCTTGGATGCGTCATTTCTAATGTCAGAGCTGGAATGACCTTGACCAGCATTTCGAGATGCTCTTTGGAAAGCGAGGAGCGTTTCAGAACGTCGCAACCGCTTGCCAAGTCAATTGAGAAAATTCCCTTCTGAAAGATTTACACTGCAGCAAGCAGTAAAATCACTTTGTCCTTATTCACGTCTTCCTAAAGATCAGCTCCCGGCTTTTGAAAGAATACACACATCAGCAGTCAAGAAAATATTTACCTGACGTTGAGTAACTGTGTGATGGCGTGGTTGTAACCTGTCTTTCATTACCCAGTTGCTTCCTTAGATGCAATTTTCATTCGCCGTGCAGTGTCTAGGTTGAGTTTGTAAATCCTCTGGGAGGGAAACTGTCACGTCTGTCTCCTTGCACCGAACGGACTGATTTACACAGAACTGGAAAGAATTCAATAATAACTAGAAAGAAGCTTTAGGAGCGTGAGGCAAACCTGTTGCTTTATTGAGCATCTTTGAAACAGCAGAGGGGTAAATCGGATGTTAGCCCTTGCTCCACCAGAAGCCAAAATACCGAACTGGGATGGGGTGTGTGAATATCTCATTTTTCTGACATAGTTTTTGTTTCCATGTTTTTCAAGCGAGCGGAAAGCTGTAGTGGAGGTGATGAAATGGAAACAGCCAATTTTGGAGTCTGCCCTGACAGCTCATCAGAATGGGACTATCTTATCACAGATGGAATAGCTCTGGGGGGCAATGTGTTAAATTTGGAGCCCTTCATGAGAAGGGTTTCCAGAATGTGCTGTAGTTGCTTGCTTGAAAAACCTGCATGTGTGTTCTGGCAGTTGAAGCTCCTGTGGGGGCTAGCACTTGATATAGCTCAAGGGAGGTGATTCTACCCCTCTACTCTGCTCTCGTGAGACCCCACCTGGAGTCCTGTGTCTAGCTTTGGAGTCCTCAACACAGGAAGGACATGGATCTGCTGGAGCAGGGCCAGAGGAGTTCCATGAAAATGATCAGAAGGCTGGAGCACCTCTGCTGTGAGGACAGGCTGAGAGAGTTGAGGGTGTTCAGCCTGGAGAAGAGAAGGCTCCAGGGAGACCTTGGAGCCCCTTCCAGTCCCTCAAGGGGGAGGGGAGCCATAGGAGGAGGGGGAAGGGTTTGACACTGAAAGAGGGAAGACAGATTAGATCTCAGGAAGAACTTCTTTGGTGTGAGGGTGGTGAGAGCCTGGCCCAGGTTGCCCAGAGAAGCTGTGGCTGCCCCATCAAGACCAGGCTGGATGGGGCTCTGAGCAATGTGGTCTAGTGGGAGGTGTCCCTGCCGGTGTCATGGGGGTTGGGACTAGGTGATCTTTAAGGCCCCTTCCAACTCTAACCATTGTATGATCTGTGATTCTATTTCATTTAATCTTGGACCCGTTGGCTCACTTGGACAGGAAGGGGCCTCAGGAGGGCTGTGCTCCATCTCACCCTGCTCAAAAGCAGAGTCAGTGCTGAGATCAGGCCAGGTTGCTCAGAGGTTTGTCCAGACAGGTCTTGAAAACCTCCAAGGATGGACCTTGTGCAACCTTTCAGAGCTACCTCTAGCACTGAGAGCCTTCCTGAGTCAGAAGTGGTATCTCTGGGTTTGAGAGACATGTTACATGTATCTGCCATGAACCTTTCAAAGTGCTTGCAGAGCTTGTGTCGCATCTGGCATTCCCAGGCATGAGGCAGCAGCTCCCATTGTTTCTTCATATCACATACATTCATGCTCTTATTTCTGCTGAGCACTCTGGTATTTCCCACCCCACGCCTATATTATAAAGATCAGTCAACAATCCCTCTGTATTCATCTCCTAATCCAGGGTGACTTTACTTGTTGAACTCTCCCGGGCTTCATCACTTCGCACGTGGCTTTTTAGAGTGCTCTATCCAAAAGTGGATACCTAGAAGGCCTTTCCAGTGTCAGGTGGTCTGTCTTGATTGTTCCAAATCAGTTCGGTCGCAATGCGTGGGACACAAGAAGTGCTGGAGCCAGAAGCTCTCCAAAAATCAGGGAGACGGGGTTGACTTCTTGCGAGTCTTTTCACGTCACCAGATCCTGCTGACTCTCTTCTCCTTTGATTACTTTGGCCACAGCACATCCAGCCTGTTTGTAGTGGGAAGGAGTTTGTTGGGCGATTAGAGTCTTATCAAATTAATTTATGCGCTCTTGGCGTAGGAAGCCAGAACAGTATCCGGCTTGTAGAACAAGGGAGCTACAGAGGAGCAGCTCGCCGCTGTGGAGCAGTGGATGCTGGCTTTGGAAATGGAAGCAGGAATGACGTCTTGGAAGGTGCAGAGGTGCAGGTCTTGTTGGCGGTGGGATGGGTGAGGGTATTTGGGTGTTGTGCCGCACGTGCGGAATGGGAGGCAAGGAGCAACCAGCACGTGAAAGCCCATTTGCTCCTTCCCTAATTTAGCTTCTCTGCTGCTTAAGAGAATTTTTTTTGTTGTTGTTTTGAAGAATGTTTCTTGCAGCCGTGTGGAAGGAATCAATCATAGGAAATAAAAAGCTTGTAACCCATTTAACTAGGACTTTCCACCTCTCATTAAGCCGGAGACATTCATGCTTAATTCTCTGGATAGCAGTTGCGCAGCAGACGTGCAGAGTATTGATTGTAAAATGAATCTTGCTGTTGGTTGTTTTTTTTCTTCTTTTTTTTCTTTCCCCTTACTGTTTCAATTAAAGTGCGTGCAGTGGGTGTGGAGGCATTTTGCTCGTTCTCAGATGAGTGCTGTTGGTGTGGTTCAGGCAGTTCTCCTCTTCTTTTCCTGCCGGCACGAGCCAAATTTTGCAGGGAAGGTGTCCTAGGGGAAGCAGACGACAAGGCCTCTACAGCAACGTGTTGGACAGGCTTCTGCTTTAGCTGCTAACACCTTCCAGAGGAGATCAAACTGCCCCTTGGAGGGCCAGCTAATGCAATTCATGTGTGATTAGGGCGAACTCTTCAGGGGTGTGTGTCAGAAAGGGGAATCGGGGAGGGGGGAGAAAAGCTTGTCTGTGAAGGAAACTGCTTGTCAGAGTGTGCATGTTCAAGCCCGGTTCTGTTTCCATTTAATTCCTCAGCAAAAACACATGCTGAGAAGGGATAGATCTTGATGTAAACTTCTGGTTTTTAGCTTTGTGAAGGTGGCAAAACTTTTGGAGTCTGTGGAGAGGAAAAATATTATGCCATCTTCCTAATTTCTTGCCTGTGCTCGAGCCCCTTCAGAGTTTTCTTCAACATCTAGCTGTGCTTCTTAGGCCTCGTTGTCTTCTTCCACTGATAGCTTTTCTCACCTTGGCAGTCTCTGTGCTCAGGTTGAAGATGGGAGAGACATGTTACATGTAATGTTGTTTTTTTTCTTCTTTTTTTTCGAGATCATCTAATCCAACCTCCCTGCCAAAGCAGGTCCACCCAGAGCAGATGGCACAGGAATGTGTCCAGGCGGGGTTTAAATGTCTCCAGAGAAGGAGACTCCACCACCTCTCTGGGCAGCCTGTTCCAGGGCTCTGCCACCCTCAAAGTAAAGTAGTTCTTTCTCAGGTTTAGGTGGAACTTCTTATGGTCAAGTTTGTGTCCATTTCCTCTTGTCCTATTCCTGTGCGTCACCGAAAAAAGGCTAGCCCCATCCTCTTGACGCCCTCCCTTTAAGTATTTATATGCATTGATCAGATCCCCCCCTCAGCCTTCTCTTCTCCAGTCTAAAAAGACCAAAGTCATAGAATCATAGAATGGTTAGAGTTGGAAGGGACCTCAAAGATCATTGAGTTCCAACCCCCCTGCCACGGGCAGGGACACCTCCTTCAGCCTCTCCTCCTAAGAGAGATGCTCCAGGCCCCTCATCATCTTTGTAGCCCTCTGCTGCACCCTCTCTAGCAGTTCCCTGTCCTTCTGGAACTGGGGAGCCCAGAACTGGTCCCAGTGCTCCAGATGGGGCCTCCCCAGGGCAGAGCAGAGGGGCAGGATGAACTCCCCCCTCCTGCTGGTCATGCTATTCCTGATGGGCCCCCAGGATGCTATTGGCCGCCTTGGCCACAAGGGCACATTGTTGGCTCATGGTCATCCTGTTGTCCATCAGGACTCCCAGGTCTTTCTCCTCAGAGCTGCTCTCCAGCAGGTCAGCCCCCAACCTGTCCTGGTGCATGGGGTTATTTCTCCCCAGGTGCAGAAGTCCTAGTCAAGACACAGCCTCCCTCCTCTTCCAACTACTTCCAGACCTGTTAAGTGCTTTCCTGCCATGTCTCTCTGGTGTTGTGGCTCAGATACCTTCTCTTCTATGTCTTCTGCCAAGATCAACAGCCACTCCTGGTGCTGTCTGGGCCCTTGTGCTGTCTCACCCCAGTTTAACTGTTGAGCTGGTATTTTGTTGGTTTTTTACATTTTTTTTTAACTGTTGGACTGCTGTATTCTTGTGCTGGACTGCTGTATTCTTGTGCTGGAGGTGTCCCTGCCTGTGGCAGGAGGGTTGGAACTCAATCTTTAAGGTCCCTTCCAACCCGAACCATTCTATGTCTTCCTCCTTGGCAGAGCTGATGGTCTGAGACCAGACACGTACTGGAGTTGCTGTGCCTGTACGTGTCTGGGAAAGTCAGAGGCACCTGTGTGCATTTAGGACTGTGCCCAGTAAAAACCTTCTACACCCTGCCTTGTTCTGTGGTTGGTGCTGGCTGTCACCCAGAGGTTCCTCCCTGCGGTCTCTCCACCGTTTACTGGCAGTGGCATTAACAGTTGGTGGTTGTAACATGGAAACTCCTGACTGCATCCTGGATGCTGCCTTCCCCCTTCTCAAACACACCGTCCCCGCTAGCCGGAATACTGCTTGAATGAAGGGAAACCTTAGCAAAGTGACTGGCATCTCTTCTGGTTGATCTGCCTAAGGGTTTTTGGAGCAGCACTAGGGTGTCCTCATCACTCAGATGATTTAACCCATCAGCACCTCCTGGTGCCTGACTGACCTTTCCAATGAGTCAGGCCCATCTTTCTGAAGGACGAAGAGCACACTGTGACCTCATTTTTTTTCATTTGGTCCTCCTGGGTGCCACCAAGCAGCTCCTTCAGGGCAATATAGGCAAGGCCATCTTGGAAGGTCTAGTTGGCTTGTTCTTGGACAGTAAAACAAACTTGGTGTCTGCTGAAGTCCACTGGTTTCCTGCCAGTTTCTGGCTTGGAAGCTATCAAAGTGTTGGCTCAATAGGGTTGGGGGATATTCTCTCACCGTGTAGAGATTGTGCAGCGGTTGGGCTGCAAATAAAACTGTTTGCATTTCTAGTCGTGGTCAGTGACCCTGATGCAGGGCTGAGACTCCCAGCTTTTCTCAGCCAGAAAGCACTATGTAAAGAAAATATGCTTATAGGGCTAATTAACTCCTTGGCATGGGAATTCAGGGTGTTGCTGTTACTGCCTTTATCAATCTTTCTTCTACTCCCTTTCAGCTTTGCTTACAACTGAATTCATCATTATTCCGTTGCTGTGGCAGAAATGTTTCTGTGCCTGCTGAAAACTAGCCTGCCCTGCCAGATATTTGCTGGACTTTCTTGTCAAGCACAGGAGATGTCCTCCTATGGGCACCCAAACTTGGGCTTCGCCTATGCCATAGACTCAGAGATGGAAGCAGACTTTTGACAGACCCACCAGCTACCCTGAGGTGGGATCAGGTCCATCCATGTCACTTGATGCGTTTTTCTAGCTTGTTTGGATACTTTCAACTCCCCGCAACGATCTGTCTCTGGAGTGGCTAACAGTTGACTTCCTTTCCTAGGAAGAGTGAGGTTGTATGCCTCTTGGGCTGCTTAAAACTCCTCCTTGCTACTTCTAAGAGCCAAGAACCTCATGAGACTTGCAGAAAGGAGCATTTCATGAGTTGTTCCCCCTCTCTACGGCAAGGCCCAGAAGAACGAACTCTTTTCATACTTGGGTTGCCAGGAGGTCTTTGGCAGAGGGAACCAGAAGTATCCCATGTTTCCGCTTAATGAGAAGTCCTCATGTCCCAGCTGTGTTTTGCCTGCTTCTTCCAGAAACTTCAGAACTTGTTTGTGGTTTCACCTGATTTATTTTTTTTTTTTAGATTTATGTATTCATTTTTAGGCATAGTGGAAGTGTAGGAGATAGGACTCGCTGGGCTTCTTAAAAATAAGGAGTAGCATAGAGGAGATATGAACCAAACAAGGCAAAAGGGAAGCTGTGTTTTGAGGTCTCTCTTGGTGAGCCACAGAGGTTTATTGCACAGGAACTACCTCCATGGCAGGAAAAGCTTTCTGCAGGGTTCATGTTTTGTTTTGGCCACTCGGATCTCACCATGAAGCAGAGGCTTGAGAAGACGGTCTCTGCTGCGTTCATCTGCTCTCAGAGCTGTTGTGCTTCAGAAAATCAACCATTAAACTCCAAAGTAAGGAACGTGTACTCCTCAGACTCTTCCAACTAGGAAGCCTGGGAGATGTTAGATGTCTTGTCACCTGTTATTTCATAGTCTGAAGTGACTTCAGTCTCCTTTGTGCAGAAATCTTTGGTCTGCGTTACTTGTTTCTCTGATTCTGGAGGTGGTATCTAGGTAAGACAGCATCCCAGGTAAATGTGTTGAGTGTCTTCACCACTTTTCTGGCTATATCTGACTTTTTTTCTGTGCATGAAGGAGATCCTGTGAACTTGTTGGACTGGTTTCCACTGAAAAGTCGCTTAGAAACCACGTGAGCACAGCTCATGGGGCTCCTGGCAAGCATTTGTCAACTCTCATCTGTTATCAGCTGGGTCTTCATTTCTGCATATCTCTCTAAGAAGAATCTGAACTGACCATGAACTGGGTTGTTTGTGCCTTGTCCATCCCTAGTCCTCTTTGCCAAGACAAAGAGAGTAGGTTGGTCTTTGTCTTGGACCTCGTAGCTGGCACCCGGGGTTATTGCAGCCCCATATTCCTGCTGTCTTTTGAGGATATACAGATGAAAATTGCTGTTTAGGTAGAAATTGAACTAATTGTGGAGTTCTCTTACTGACACCAAGTTTGTTGTATGCTGTGATCCATCTCCTCGAGGACATGATTGTAGGGCTAGTGCAAGTACAACCTGAAGTCAGGCGATGTGTGACCACCACCGCTGCCATCACAGACAAAAAATGCAGCACAGTCCTACTAATATTAAACAGATCTGTGTAACTGGTGTTGGTTGCTTCTCAGCTTGAGGGGAGGAGAAGAACCTGGCTCTTCCCAACAGCTTTTTAGCAGATATTGGGTTTTCAGAGCTCTCCTGAGGCTTTAACTTGCAAGGTTTTATTGCAAAGGCTTCTGCAGAAAGCAGAGATTGCATCTGGTTGTTGCTCTGCAAGAAGTTTGCACAGGTTTTTCCGGTGTTCTGTTCCGCTTCTTCAACCCTTTTTGAAATGCTAGGCACCCAGTGTGCCCTTAGTTTGTGGAAAACATTAAGAAGCTAGAGTGCAGAGGGCGTTAGTACGTTCTGTGCTTATTTATTTAGTGAGATTAAAGTCGAAGTTTTTCTTTTGTAATCCCTTTGAAGTGTTTATCTTTTGAAGTCTGAATTCTCATTAACTGGAAGCGTACAACCCCCAAACTACATGCTGTCCTAGTTTCAAAGTGTTAATTTTTTTAAAAAAAAAAATAAGAACAATAAACAACAGGTCAGACCCATAGGGGCGACACGTCAGCCAGATCCTGACTATTTGGGTCATCACTTGCCACGTTGTGAATCAAAGTGGTTCTGCGGGCTGTCTCCCTGGATTAGGATGTAGTCATAGGGTTTTGGCATCAGTGGGCATTGAGGAGACAGTGATGTTCCCCTTCAGGGGTGTAAGAGTTCTGGGATAGATCAAGACAAGTCCTGTAGACCTCTGTTTCAAATTTATATATATAATTTTAAATATTATTTTTTCTCCCTCTTAATTTCTGTCACTGGAGCAGCAGCACTTGGCTTTTAGGACAAATGTGTGCTTTCCTGTCTCAATTCTCATCCAAAATACTCTGCTTAGATATACATGTGCACGTGGCAAGGAGCACTTTGCTGGGGATTATCTTTTGTTGCTGTTGCTGTTTGCCAGGGAAAAAATTTAGATGTCAACTGGCATTTTAACATATCTCCTGCTTTTATTTGTGCAGGGGCTCTTCATTGTTATCTTTAGAAAGCTGAATGTTCGTAGCCTGGGAAAAGTGGGTGGGAGACCTCTAACCCAACCCAGTTTCCAGAGCAGGGCATGAACAATGTGTTTGTTGGGAAGAATAACCCCACTGGGTCATCAAGAAGTCTTTCAGCAATCAGTGGGGGTCATCCCAGCCGTTACTTGGGCACCTTCCACCACCAAAAATGCATCATCTCTGCAGTTGAGGCTGTTTATGGCTTTGGGGTGTTTTCTTACCATTTCTGCCTTGAAATTAAGTCTGGATCTTGCAAGTTGAGATGTTCTGGGTCTGGGCCAACAAAATGTGGAAAGTGCTGCTCAGTGTGTGTACACATATAGATTTCCTCCTGTGGGAACGGCTGTAGCAAACATCCCTCTAAGGGTTGTTCTGTTATTAAACAAATGGGGATATTGTCCCTCTTCCGTTTCCATCTTCCAAGTCAAGGAAAGTGAAATTTCATTACTCTGGTTTGTGTGAGTTCAGTACATTAAATCAAAGATTGCTATGAAAACCATGAAAAGCCTGTGAAAGTCACAAGAATTTAGATCGGTTCCTTCTAATGCTTTAAATCCTTTCAGTCCTGGCTGGGCAATAGAAGGGATTTCTTCTTCTTGCACGTAGAGCTTGAGGGTTTGCTCTGGAAGAGCTTAACTTCTATTGTTTAGAAAGTATTTAAGGAAAATCAGGATTTTCCAGCATAATTAAGGAAACAATTGATGAGAAGGCTTACAAGGATATCAATGTGGATAACTGGTTATCAGTGATGTTCTCACCTAATCAGTATAGGTAATTATTTCCTTAACAAGGTTTTAAGTGTAACTAGCTTGATAGCAGTTTTAATAAGAGATGGAGATGTTGAAATTATACAGATTCTTGATAAACAGTGATCCCATGAGTCACCAATGAGAAAAACCCCACTTCTTTTAATGTGGAAATCGGTAGAAACTGTCAAAGCTCTTTTAAAATGGGTTAGCTAAAAAGAAAAACAATATCTCAAACAGCCTTGGAGTCTGTATTTTCTGCATTTATTTGCATTGCAAGTGGGACAAGGTTCCTTGGACCTGATTTTTGGGAGATTGCACCTTGTGTGCTTGGGGCTTTTGAGTGTCCCGCTGCTGCGATGGCCTTTTGCCCTCTCCAGGTACAGGGGGAACACATGGAGGTATGGCTGTGATGGTGATGGCATTTCTCTGCTGTTCCCCATGCTCTCCAAACAAATTTGCCTCTCTGAAACCATGGGAGCCTCCTCATGGATTGCCTGTGCTTTCCACTTGCGGATCTTTCCAGCCACATCTTGATGGATGGAGATGGAGAAGACCACGGGTGTCCTCGTATTCCCCAAGTGCTTGGGTTTGTGCACTCCTTCAGGATTAGACTTCAGGATTCATAAGCGTGCATCAAAGCATCCTTGGCTACGTTTTGGTTCTTTCATGGATGTGCTGGTCTGATTTAGGAGCCCTTGGCGGGCTCAAGCAAAAAGTTGTGCTTATGGTACCGAACCAGCTTAAGTATTTGGAAGAAGGCTTGGAGGTAGCGGGTCAAAGTAAGGCAGGCAGGCAGGAACCCATAGCTCTCATCTCTCCCTCCTGAAGCACCGTGACCAAACCATGTGGATATTCAGAATAGTGGTGTGGGTAGTGTCGCTGGGTGTGCGGTAAGCTGCTTGTCTCTGGGCTATTAAAAGCTTTGTCCCAGGATGCTGAATGAGATCAGTCTGACCCAGGTGAAACTGGGTTGACAGGAAAAAAAAAAAAAAAAGAAAAAAAAATCTCAAAGGGGGGTTAGAGGGGAGGGATTGGACTGTACCAAGCCTTGTGAAAGGGTTAGATGCTGCTAAACCTGCTATTCCACGGCTTCATTCACGTTATTTACTCAGTGCACATCAGGAGTCGTGCTGTCACTCTTCTCTTGGCTAAAATGCTCCCATTGAGATGGTTTAACAATTGGTCCTGATTGCTCTGTTCCCTTTCTACTCCGGGTGTTGCTCTAAGGCAACAGGGATGGAGGAGTTAACTCAGAGACAAAAATCCAAATTTTTAGGCCAGATCTCCCCAGAGAGCTTCTCTTTTAAATCTGCAATTTGAATTCTCTCTTGCCATTTTTTTTTTCTTTTCTTTTTTTTTTTTTTTTCCTCCAAAGCTGTTGGAAAGGAATAATGTGTCACAGGCTGTAACGGATACCTACAGTCCAGTATCTCAGGAATGCAACGTGTGCTAATTAGGCATCCTGGAGCCTTCAGAAAATGCTCCTGCTGTATGTGCAGATGGAGTCTACCCTGCTCCCCCTTTTTGGGCGAGCTGGCTGGCAAACTCAGTTATTCAACTTGAAGAAGTTGGTGGCCACTGGCAGATGATGCATCTTTAAAGTCAAGGTTGATAGATTGTGTGGGTTTGTGTTTTCTATCTTATTTCCTTCCCCCTTCTGGTGCGTGTTGCTGAATTTGAATAATTAATGTATGTTGTCTTGCTTCCTGTTTTCATTTCTGTATGTAATGCTAACCAGCAGAGGTTTGAATCATTCATAGCCTGCTTTCTCCACCTCAAAGCTGTAGGTGTCATGGGAACAGTGATTGTAAGGTACGGACTTTCTGCTTCTCTCCATTAAATCTATGTCTAGAAGTAGAAGAAGTGAGTATTCGGTCCGTGATCTTGCCCGAGCAAGGATCTCTGGACAGATGGTATCAGTGGGGTTTTTCTCTTGCTTGCTCTGCTTTGGTCTCTTCCTGCATCTCCTGTTACTGCTCAGGTGTCTGTGTGTGTGTGTGGAGGGGGAAGATGGGTGCCGTGTTCTGCATCTTCCTTTCTGCTGTGGGCTTCTATGCGTCTGCTCATGACTTTCATGGAGAAGAGGGAATGATTTTTGGGCTTGTAGGTTGTGCCTCAAGCAATTCAACTGCGTTTTAGAATGGCTTTTTTTTTTTTTTGTTTCCAAAGACTCGTGTTCGATGTCTTCTTTTTGTGCTTCTCCTGGCTGCTTTTATGGAGAGCAGCCTGAATCTATGGGCTCCCATAGCATCTGCTTGTGTTCACCAAGAGGAACCAGGGTGGAAGCTTCACTTGGTGGCTTATGGAGCCTTTTCAGCTCTATTATCCCTTCCTTGTGAATTTTATCCTCTTGTTTTTAGTGGGTTCTGCTACTCTTGAAACCTTCCAGCAGTGCCTTCTGGAGGTGTTGGTGGGAAGGTGTGCTTTTTGGGTTGCCCTTTTGTACCGAACTCTGCCAGGAGACTGGGAGATGCTGGATTAGATGCTGCTGGGGGAGGTTGGTAGATGCTCTTCAGAACTGGACAATAAAGTCAAAGCTTTTGCATCTACCCTGGGGTTCCTGGTGGGATTTTTCTTTGGGGAGAAGGGTTGAGTGCTATTCCTCTCCATCTCTGAAGCGCACTTGTACCTTAGGAAACAATCCTGTTTGAAAAGTCTTTGGTGCCTCCACTGGTTGTGCAGCAAAATTCAGGCCTTTAGCTTCGGATACGCAGTCATGAGAGGGATGTTTGTATCTTGAATAGGTTGAATCGGGGATCCTGGTGATAGCCCTGCGATGTTCAGGCACCTGCTAACTTGTGGTGCTTGCCCAAACTCAACCTATCCCCTTCCCAGCCTTATCAGTTGCCTCCTGTGAATTGTGCTGTGAAGTTTCAGGCACTTTATCATTAAGTGCTTGAGCTTCAACTTGTGTTAACGGAATGGTGGATCCATAAAACGAGTTGTATTATTTCCGAAGGGCAGCTCCCAGGCTCCTGCCACTTCAGATGAACTGGATTTCTATTGGAAAAGTCAGGAGTTGCTGGTTTTGATGCTCCATATGCGTATGGCTGGGATACAGCACCCCTTCTCCAGGTGTCCGGGCTGGAGAACAGCTAGGGGCTTCCCAGAAGAGTGCAGTGATGAAATGCTCGACTGTAGGGCTTGTGTTTTGAGTTTGCAGTGCAGTTCTTGTAAGCTGGCAAACAAAATATGTGGTCAAAGCTTTTAAAGGTAGAGATGGTCGGTCTGTCCATCTGCTTGCTTTTGCATAACTAAAGCGGGAAGAGGTGGGAATCGGGAGAGATGCCGTCCTTTGGAGGTTAATTCATGAAGGATTTCTGGTAATGACTGTAGCCTGCTCAGTTTTCAGGATGGTAACACGGAGTTGTTAATAGGCTACGCATAACTTTTACGTCCTGCCTATGGCCCGCAACGTCTTGTACATCACTTGCTGCTTAAGGTCTTCAGGGCAGCGATCTCAGAGGTCCCTTCCAACCATGGTGATTCTGTGATTATGGCTTTGTCCGAGACCCTGAAATAGCATCTAACTTTGCGTGTCCTCAGCGTTTCTGTCCTATTCTAACTGACAGCTGGTTCTGCCTGCGGTGTGCTGCTGGCTCCCAGGGAGGGCAGGCTGGGAAGCTCATTTCGTGGGGACAATCTCGAAGCAGACAAAAGCTGAAGACGGGAGGCAGTGACTAATGCCCAGCTTTATATAAATAGCCTGGGAAGAGATGAAATGCAGGCAGGGAAGTGACCTGGAGCACGAGGCCATGGAGGTGGTAGAGCAGTGCTTAGGGGCAGATGAGCTGGGAGAGCACGGGGTGACACGTTCAGCTCTCGTTTGAGACTGGATGTGTTTGTGCCTCTGTCCTGTGTGTCCTCCTGGAGGGGATGGACAAAGCCACGTGAGGATCCGGACCAACTACGAACTGATATGCAAGTCCTGCATGTCTCATGTCCTCTGCCCAGGTCAACACCTCGGGCAGTGCCCAGAGCACTAGAGAAGGGTTTGCTGAAAGGAAAAAAAGTTGTATTTTTGTGTGTCTGTGTAAGAGGGAGGCAGAGGACCTATGGATTGTGGGCTCTGGAGGCAGCATGGTAAGGGTCTGATGGGCTTTGAAACGACAGGAACCAACTGGCAGGCTCTGATTGCCTCCAGGATGTTGAGTCCTGATTAGAGAAAGTCAGGACAGGGCTGTCGTAGGCTGTCAGCGTGAAGCACAGAGTGTAAATGGACACAGAGAAGGACAGAAGCTTGGAAGGGTTGAGCTGTCTGTGTCCTCGTTGACATTTCTAGACACTGCCACAGTGTTTGCAACACCTGCAGCATTCCCTTACGCATTGGCTATAATGAAAAAATACAGTCAACCCCATTCTTGGAGGCTTCCTTCCATGGGACATGGCATTGAAAGGCTCTTAGGTGGCCAGGTTATCTCCTTAAGCACTGTCACACTCACTAATGCTAGTGAGGATGTTGCTACTCATAGCTGTCATAGCTTTTTGCAAGACCTGAGCACTGGGGATCCTGTGTATAAGGAAATTAAGCATTTCCCCTAGAGAGGGTGCAATTTCCCTACTGCCCACGTATCGTGCACACAACTGCATGCTTTGGAGAGGTAGCCAAGCACTTTTTAGGTTCAACTGCTTGAGCATCGCTCATGGTGCGCTGACTATGAATGCAACAGCCATGGCTGGGGCTGTGGGTGTAGACTTGTGCACCGGCAACCTGTGGGGGAAAAACCCTTGGTGGGAGTTGAGTACAGCTGAGAGCAGCGTGACGCCACCAGCCCAGCAAACGTTTGCTTTGAGGTTCCCATCCCCGAGCGCTGACTCTAGGAATTAGTAAGAGAGTACGATTACTTGGTCTGTTCTTGAAACAAATCTCACCAGAGACAAAAGCGAACATCTAAATACATGTGTTATATAAATAATAATAAAAAGAGCCCTATGACGCACAAAGCATGTAATGGATGGAGCAGAGTACTTTCCCTTGAAACAGTGATATTCCCACGCACGGCAGATAGAGTAGTTGGATTGGTCAGGGTCAGGTTGGATGGGGCTCTGAGAAACCTGATCTCGTTGAAGAAATCCTTGCTCATGGCAGGGGGGTTGGACTAGATGATCCTTAGTATTCCCTTCCAACCCAAACCCATTCTGTGATTGGAGTCAGTCTGGTCCTTTGGAAGTGAATGTTTGGTGGAGAGAGGACCTTTCTCCTGGGTGAAGGCTGCAACCAGCTCGGCATCCCTGCGAGTGCTTGTTTGAGATGCATAGAAGAAGGGAAGGTAATATCTGCCTTTTCCAGCGTGCACGGAAGTGCTAGCTCCCCGTCTGGGACTGGTTTGCTGGCTCCGTAGGATGCGCAAGATAAACCGATTTAGCTTGGCTGGGTTTCAACTTTGCAGAGGTCTGTGAATCAATTTTAAGGTTGTGCTTGCAGAAGTTATGGTTCTTTACATTTCAATCATTCATAAAAATCTAATCAACTGGACTCCAAATAATCTGCTACTGCTCTTGTCCTTGTATGGCTTTTCTTACTGATAACTCCTATGAATACATTTGCTTTTAGTGGTGTGGGAGAAACTGCACAAGGAAATAAAACTTGCAAAGTAATTAAAGTTCTCAGTCTTGTTGAGTAACAAGCTGGAGATGTTGGCAGGACTGGGAATAGATCTGATTATCATGCCTCCTCTCAATAGCCAGAGGATATGGTTAATTATTAAATTGCTTGTTAATGTATTGAAATATTGCTTGGTATATTTAATTTATCTTTTCTTTTTTTTTTTTTTTTTCTTCCTCTCCCCCTTTTTCTTTTCTCCTCTTGCTGAAGGGCGCTCCCAGGACCTGATGGATTTCTGATACCTCGTTCCTGAGGGGCTGGAAGGAGCATGGTTAAACACCAACCGCTGCAGTACTACGAGCCACAGCTATGTTTGTCCTGTCTGACGGGGATCTACGGCTGCCGCTGGAAACGGTACCAGCGGTCACATGATGACACCACCAAGGTGAGTAGTTGACCACGTCACCTCTTCCTGATGACTTCGGATTGCGGATGGGTCTTGGTTGAAATTGCTGGATATTTGATTTTTTGTTGTCGTTGGCTTGGATAGACCATGGAAACCACTGACCCCATGGCTTGGAGGTCTGTGAGAAGTTCTCGCCCCGTGGTTGATGCAGCAGATGGGCATGGTTAGCTGGTCGTGGTGCTCAAAGGAGTTGAGTGTTTGGCCAAATCCAACCGCATTTTCCTTTTGGTACCGGGGAGACTTCTGTTTTGCTTCTCGTTCTGTGTCTTACTGGTTTGCTTGTCTGTGTCTGGCTGAATATGTAGGAACTGTGTTCCTGTGTAGTCTGTAGCTTCTGTGCATGCGAAAATAAGTTTGTAGGTAGGGAAAGACAGCAGGAGGTGAGAACTCACTGGGGATAAATTGGGAAACTATTAGAGGTGACTTTTCCCTCCCTGGATAAATGCAGTTTTTAATGGCTTTGGCAGAGGGAATCCAGGCAGCGGGGCTGGACTTGATGTGTTTATAGGAAGAAAAGTGAAAAAACTGCTGTCAATGCTGCCCTATTGCATCTTTTGGGTAATGGTTGTTGTCTATTACGGTTCTGTGCTCTCAAGTTGTCTAGTTTGTTTGTTTGTTTTTTTTTTTTTCAGTGTGCTTACTACTTAGAGAAATAAAAAAATACAAGGCAAAACTTAAATCTCATTTCTCCTGGCAATCACCCCAGAAGATGCTTTCACTGCTTTTTGAGGGCTTAGTTTTGCTCTGGTGACTGTTAGCTGCTCTGTTTTGTTTTTAAGCCTATAACCAGGGAGGTTCCTGGCTGTGGAGTGCTTCTCCTCTGGAAAAAAAGAAGCTGTTAAGGAGAAAACACTTCTGGGCAGCAGATCTCCTGCCAAAAAATGCTCTTCGTTCTGAATTGCATTGATTGTTGGTGGTGCAGCTTGGCCAGGAGCTCCCATGGGAATTGAAAAGTTGTGGCTTGCGTTTGTGCAGCGTAAAACAAATTTCCTTTTGCAAAGTAGAAATGTTTGTGCTGTTTTTCTTCCTCTTTCACTCTGGCCAGCTTAGTCTGAGTGACCGCTTCGGAGCCAGCAGAAGTTTCCTTTGAGCAAATACCCGGGCACATCCATAGTGGAGGGTGTATTTGGGTTTTTAAGAGTTTGTCAGGAAAACAGTGGGACGTAATGTCTTGGCATGTGTGCGTGTACTAACTTAAAAACTCAAAATGCCTTATTGCTCATGCCTTATTAACCAGAACGTTATGCTGCTTACCTAAAAATCAATAGAAAAACTGCCTTTGCCTTAATTTTATTTTTTTTATTTTCAGTGAAACCTGGGTGTGCTTGAACTGATTTATTTTACCAAAAAATATCAGTGGCAGCCTTCCAATTCTACTCGTAGTTTCAATTGTTTTTCTTGCACTACAAAGGAATTTATTGTGTTTAAAGCACCTGAGTTAGGCTTAAAAATATGGTCAGTCTCCGAGTCAGTCTTATTAAGGTCTGCAAAAGGCCTCAATTTCCACTTTGTTGAATAGAGAAATGGAGATAACTTTGGTCTTGCAGGACAAGAAGAAGGGAGACTAAAATTAGCTACAGGCTATGCAAAACCAAGGTATGAAGAATCTGTTCCCATCTTGCTGTTGAAGTGCCTCGCAGGTGTTAGTGCCTGAATGAGCGATTGTAGCACAGTGTTTGGAGGGGAAAATGCAAATGGAGGCTAATTCTTCTCTGTTGGGCAGGTCTATTTACATGTTCTTGAATATGGCAGAGAATGGGTGGGAACTCTAGGATGTGAGTAAGAGATGAGTGAGAAACCTCTTTAGATGCCAAATAGTCCTTGGCTGATTGAGCGGTGATCTCTGGCCTGCAGGAGAGGGCTTTCAGGGTGGGTGGGAACAATTGCCAAGATCCCAAGGTATCGGATGGGGATAGGAAGTTTTACATATGCTAATTGTCTCCAGCTGATGTATTCCAGCCACAGACATGGAATGGTTTGGGTTGGAAGGGACCTTAAATAACATCCAGTTC
>VXAK01016854.1:203292-222262 GCA_013399435.1 Arenaria interpres | reverse complement strand
CTTGGCCTTGTTGAACCTCATGAGGTTCACATAGGCCCACCTCTTAAGCTTGTCCATGTCCCTCTGGATGGCATCCTGTCCCTCCAGCATGTCAACTGCTCCACAATGTTTAGATGTAACTGTAAGGGATTAGCCAGGAAAGTACCATACTATAACTCAGGTGCCTGTTTGCTTTACCGAAACGTGATGTCATTTTGATGAAAATACTCGTGTATTGCCCTGTGTCTGACCCTATGGTAACATCCCAGCCACTGCAAGCCCAGAGTAGAGCCAATTCTAGTATAACCCGTGGTTTTCTGAACATGGTTTCTGTCAAAAGTGTGGTATATTTGAGAGGTCTGAAGTCTTGCAAAAATCTAGAGTTACTTGGGAAGGAAGGAATAGGGTATGTCCATGTTATGATTGTACTCTGTGATTATCAGAAAGTAAGGCACGTATTCAAAGAGCAACTTTTTTTTTTTTTAGAGTAGACTACAGCATAGTTATCTGCTTTCTTTTCAAAAGATCAAACTTCCTGGAATAAAAGGCCTTCACATAAATTTGGGTTACGACCCAACCTTGTGTCCTTGAAATCTTCTGCTGATGACTGCGAGTGTTTGTTTTCTGAATTGTGCTGCAGCTCAACAGCCAGAGTTTTAATGATTCCTCTCCTTTCCCTACAGATGTATGCAGAGCAGGCTTTCTACTACACGTTAAAAATTTACATGAAAATGAGAATTTTAATTGTAAGCTTGAGTTCAAGTTTTTTTTGGGAGACTGCTTGCTAGAATTGTAATTATCTCTTGTTTTCCTCTGACCTTTTGAGAATGGAGGAGAGGGGCTGAAGGTACCCAACCTGCGTGCTTGGTCTCCTGTTTAAATTTTGAGCAGCGTTTGTTTGTTTGTTTCTGTTGTTGTGTGCCTTCAGCTTTCATGGTGGGATTCCCTTTCATGTTGTTTTTTTTTTTTTAAACTTTTAATTTTATTTTTTTTTAAAAGAAAGGCATATAGAAGAGGAAAAATGGTTTTGCTGAGATCTAGACTATTATAATCTCTGTAGCTGGTGTGAGGAAGCAATTTCTGATCTAACTACAGCTACGTTCATCAGGTATTCAACCAAAGAAGTTCTTAGGAAGTCAGTGCGTCATCTTCACAGGGCTCCATCACCCTGAAGACTGAAACTGTGGGTAAATAAACTTTGGCATGTAGTTGCTGTATGTGCTTTTAAAGGTCTGAAGTTCAGATGGCAGCTTCCAAGGTAGCTCCCAGATTCCACAATCCTGTTGATGGATTGCCAGCAATTAAACAGAGGGAGAGCGGCACTACTAATTGCAGTGTGTAAACACAGGGCTCTGTGCACAGCTTGTGTGCTTCACCCGAAATGAACCGCTGCTGGGTATTACAACACCAGAATAGCTCTTGCTCCAGGGGTAGAGTCCAGACTGCAGCATCTTTTAAAATCCACCCGGGGATGTTGCAGGATCAGTATCCACGTGGGAGATGTTGATGGGTTGCATTGTATAAACATGAAGTTAAATCTATCAACTGGCTTTGTTCAGGACTGCTTCTTTTTTTTTCATTGCTTCCAAACCCGTGTTGTCTGTACACAGCAAATATCACACCTGGGAAATCATCCTAGGTGGGAGCAGGGAAAGAGATACTCTGCAGAAGAAAATTGCAGTGATATTTTTTTTTTAAATCTATGTAACAAACTGAAGATGCCACTTTTATTGGCTCTTTTTTGTTAGTTTTTTTTTTACCAGTTACTCTGTGTTGAAAAATGTTGGGATCTTTATTTTCTTTATCTTATTTAGTTCCCTGTCAAACAGGATAAAATACTATCACCATTTGCAAATGGTTTTGGCTTCTCTGCTTAGAAACAGGCATAGCTGATACCATACCTCCCAACCATGAACCCTTCTGAGATACAATTTGTCTGCCTCAATTTGTAACAGAGAACTCTTCTTGTCTCCCCCGTTTCCCTTGGAAGCTTCCCATGTTTACAAACCCATACAAAACCATTTTTTCCTTCAGAAAATTGCCAAGAAGAGGCAAGGATAGGTGCCTGGTTTGGTTACCTACAGTAGGAAGGGCCATCATCACCTGGGAATGAACCCAAAATTGGCAGGTTTAGATCCCAGGTGTCTGAAATTGCAAGATCCCTGTTATTTTCTTCTCTTCAGTGTAATCTACGTTTACATGGAGAGCTCTTCATGAGCTTTCTGTGAATGTTGCACTTCATGGTACTTGTACAACCTCTTTTCTTCCTCCCATTTCTCTTGTAAACTCCCCCGAGATGATGTGAGTGAAAGGAGCGGTATTAGTCATGAAATCTTGTACGTACAGAAATCCCACTGCTTTCTGAATGCTCTAATTCCACAGGTGTTAAACCTGAGCATCAAATAAATCACATCCTTGTTAAGAACCTGGAAAGACGGTGAGAATGGAGCTAATGAGATGCACGTCCAAGCTCAGGACTGGATTTCTCTGAAAGCTTTGGAGGTGGTCAGGACTGATGATCAATGAAACATGGGGTTGCCAGGTTGGATTACAGGTATAACAATGTTTTGTTGTCCTTAAAAGCACAGAATCACAGAATCTTCATGGTTGGAAGGGACCTTTGAGATCGAGTCAGATGATCTCAACTTGTTCAGAATCCAGCTTAAAAAAAAAATCCCTCTTATCTTTTAATGTGGCTTTTTAAGGCTGATGCATATATGAACACAGCCTGTTTAAAGCCCTTGGGCTTCCCAGAAACCTCATGTAAGGGCCATGAAGATGCTCAGAGGGCTGGAGCACCTCTCCTATGAAGACAGGCTGAGAGTGTTGGGATTGTTCAGCCTGGAGAAGAGAGAGCTCTGGGGAGGCGTACAGGAAAGCTGGGGAGGAACATTTTACAAGAGCATGTAGTGATAGGATGAGGGGGAATGGTTTTAAACTGAAAGAGGGGAGATTTAGATTGGATATTAGGAAGAACTTCTTTGGTGTGAGGGTGGTGAGAGCCTGGCCCAGGTTGCCCAGAGAAGCTGTGGCTGCCCCATCCCTGGAGGGGTTCAAGGCCAGGCTGGATGGGGCTTTGAGCAGTGTGGTCTAGCGGGAGGGGTCCCTGCCCATGGCAGAGGGTTGGAACTGGATGGTCTTTAAGGTCCCATCCCACCTAATCCATTCTAGGATATTTTTAAAGCATCCAAGGCATTGCCCCCTTCCTTTCTCAAAGATCCCCGTTAGTTGCTAATGGGAGTAGCACAGGGACCTGGTGCAAGAGCTGGAAATGCTGGTTGCTTGTACCCACCAGCTTCTGGTGTTGGGAGAGCTACTTCTCCAGCCCCTACTTCTAGAACTGCTATTGGGTACCATTTCCCCACCACTGTATTTAGACTCTGTTTCTATGTACCAGCAAATAACCTTGGTGGTTTTTTTTTTTTTAGTTGTCCCCTCCCTGAACATGTGTCCTTACAGGTTGTCTTCTCCCCACCTGGTGTGTGGCTCCTCTGGTCCTATCAGTCCCTGATGCAACCTTACCCTTCCTCCTTTTGTCCTCTTCTGACAGTAACGTTCAGTAATTGCGGCAGAGATGTTTCCTTCTTGCTGCTGGTCTGTGGGCTTGCTGCTCTCATCAATGAAGAGCTGTCAAGCTCGGGGCAATGCCTTGTGGTGTGTCAGCTCTTCTGAAGCCAGCAGCAGATGTTTCATAGTTCGTGGAGTTCAGGAGCCGCCGTGTTATGTGCTGATGGATCACAGTTTGAGGCTCTTTGGTACCTGCTCAATAAAAGGGCAGCGTTAGCTGGATATTACAAGCTCCTTGGCAGCACCTTGGGCCAGGAGTGTTGCTTCATTCACCATCCCTCTTGACAAACGGGGCTTTTATACCTTTTCTGGGGAAAATACCGAGAAGTGTTATCAACGCCTTCCTGGGGCTGCTGTGATTTAGTGCAATAAAAACTTAATAGGGCTTGGCAGTGTGCCTCAACCTTCCTGACCGGAGGCCTCTGCAGCAGATGGGCACGCTGAAGTGGGAGGGAACTGAGAATTTCCCAGGCTAACCAGTTCTCTCTCAGAACCTTCCAGGTACCTCCCTTCTCTCCCCAGTATAGAATCATAGAGTTGGATTGAACCTTAAAGGTCATAAAGTTCCAACCCTTTGCCATGGGCAGGGACACCTCCCACCAGACCAGGTTGCTCCAAGCCCCCTCCAACCTGGCTTTGAACCCCTCCAGGGATGGGGCAGCCTGTTCCAGTGTCTCAGTTCCTTGTTTTAGTGTTAATAAATGGAGTTGCTAATATTCAGGCAAAATACCAAAGTCTGTAATCAACACACCCTCCTACATTTAGTGTGTGAAGTGGCACACGTCCCTCTGCAGGCTTGGGGTTTTTTTTCTCTGTAACTGGGTAAACTGAGTCACAGAAGTCAAGCTGTTGAGAGATGACTTGGTGGTGGCCACCACTGGTGAATTTTGAATGCCAGGAATCATCCTAACATGGACACTTCTCCCCGGTACTGGTGAATTCACTCAGGGGCTTCCTGATGGCACCGGCTGTTGCCTGTTGGTTTGGAGATGAGGAGCTAGGGACAGGATCTTGTGTGATGCTGTGGCCAATGCCACCAGGAATCACAGCTAACATGGGTTGCAGTTACGTTCTCTGTGACTTGAATTCGTCTGCCTGAAAATTCAGGCTCTGGGTAATATTATAAGTGCCCCCTGAGCAGGGCTGACCATTTTATAGGTGATTGATTAGCTCATATAGCAATGGCTTACAGAATTTCTAATACTTTGTCATTGCTGCTTTATTCAGAGACCTTGAAACGATCCATGTGTGAGCTCCTGGTGATAAACGGCCAGGCCAGCCCCCCTCGGAGACACAAAGGTGCCTTGTGACTTTTCCAACATTATGGGCCTCCAGGGTTTTATTCTGTTTGTGGCATTTCCTTGTTATAGCTGCCAGATGTGCTCCCTCCAACTGTTCTTTCTTTATGCGTTGTACTAATTATGTGGGTGAAAAATTACTCACTGGAGTCCATCATCCCTCCTTCATCCTGTGCTCTTTGACCCTCTCAGATATAG
Organism: Arenaria interpres; assembly: GCA_013399435.1. Lineage (NCBI taxonomy): Eukaryota > Metazoa > Chordata > Aves > Charadriiformes > Scolopacidae > Arenaria > Arenaria interpres. The sequence goes on along the minus strand of VXAK01016854.1, from coordinate 217,220 downwards.
CAGATGCTGGTTCTCCTGTCCTCCTTGAAGCCACTGTGTGCATCTCCTTGCCTTAAAGTGTAACTGGGGAGGGTGAGCTCAGTAATACTGAATGTCAGTGGGTTGTTTGCATCAAGAAACCCATTTAAGATACACCAGAGAGTCCTAAGCGGTCGGTGAAACTCCAAAACCACAGCATAGCAAACCAAAAGGAGGTTGTGGGGATGGACCTTTATGATCCCCAGTTTTCATCTTGGGTTGTAGTGGAAACCAACCTTGAATTAACAGCTTAAACTGGGGATGAATAATTAGTCTGCAGTCTGTGTAGGCAAGTAGATCTGAGGACTGATGGCCAAGTGTTGTCTGTGCAGGAAAGAGACTTTGGGCTGTTGAGGAGGGGATGGGGAAAGAAAGATTGGCTTGATACCTTGAAGTTAGGGAAGGATATAGGGATAAAAAGGACCTTTAAACCCTATAAAGATCCCCAGACAAGCCAGGACAAAGTTGGATTTTCTCCTGTTTCTGATATTCAAGAAACCTCCATGTTTCTTTTGTTGTTACTGCAGCAGCAGCCAGAGGAGTCGGCTCTTGTATTTTTATTTTTTTTTTCTTCCCCTTTATCTTTGGTTTCCAGACAGAAGACTAGGCTGCCTGTGCTTCCCAGGAAATCCATTACGTGTTATCAGGGGGTTTAGCCAAGCTTTTCCTAGAAAGTATTTGGAAAGCAATGACTTCAAACTTGCCATGTTCAGCTTGGGGAACAAGAAAGGCTGAGAGCAGATACAGTTGATGCCTTGAAGCTCTTGAAGATAAGCACTGCTGAAGGAGGAAGCTTTAAAGGCTCAGATGGCTGGCTATGAGGGCACTGGTTTCTGACCTGTTAATGGAGTGAGCTTCTCCAGAGGGAGACAGGGCCAGAGTTTGAGGGTTTCTAGGGGCAGCTGATGGAAGAGATGGGAGGAAGCTGCAGCCCATTGCCTTGTGCCCTGTGCTGGGAAAGCTGAGCTGAGACTTGGAAGTTGTGGCTGTTGCCAAAACAGCAGCCAAAAATGACCTCAGGTGTTCTGCTTTAGATTGAGAGGTGTTCACCCTGATCATTTTCCTTGAGGTTTCTCTCTCTCTGAATTCCTCCTTGGATGTTTATGACTCTGCCTGCGTTTCCATGACAATCATCCAGGTTTTGGTACTTGGAGAAGAAAAGGTTCACTGGATCTATTGCTTCCTGATGCAGCGTGTCCCATCTTGGGTACTGCAGTGTGAGACTTATGGAGCACGGTTGATTCATATTTTTATTTGTATTACTAAAAAACTTCAAGGCTTTACTCTTGGGCTAGGACTGCGCTATGCTTTGAACATTATGCACTCATGCACAAAAAGATAGTCCCTTCCTAAAATCACTTAAAGCTCTCTGTGTAACAGACTAAGTAGATAGAAGCTGATGGAGAAATATAACAGCCTCAAGTTGCACCAGGGGAGGTTTAGGACGGATATTGGGGAAAAAATTCTGCAATGAAAGGGTTGTCAAGCCTTGGAAGAGGTTTCCCAGGGAAGTGGTGGGGTTGCCATTCCTGGAGGTATTTAAAACCCAGGCAGATGCGATGCTGAGGGACATGAGTTAGTGGTGGTTTTACCAGTGTTGGGTTGATAGTGGGACTCGATGATCTGAAAGGTCTCTTCCAACCTCAACCATTCAATGATGCTGTAATACAAAGGTGCTCTCTTAGTCCATTGGCCAGCTACAGAGGTATTTAAGGCCGAAGATATTTTAGCTGATGCATCCCTCTACCCATTCCTACCACCTGCCAAGTGGTTGCATGGAGCAGTTAAAGCAACCCAGCCAGGAGCACACCCCCCCATGATTTCTGCTCACAATACTGCTGCTATGTTATAGAGGGTGACAACACCAGCATAGTTGGTACCTTAAATAGGATAGGGTAGGATGAGGGGTAATGGTTTTAAACTGAAAGAGGGGAAACTTAGATTAAATATTAGGAGAAAATTCTTTGCTGTGAGGGTGGTGAGACACTGGCCCAGGTTGCCCAGAGAAGCTGTGGCTGCCCCATCCCTGGAGGGGTTCAAGGCCAGGTTGGATGGGGCTTGGAGCAACCTGGTCTGGTGGGAGATGTCCCCGCCCATGGCAGCGGGGATGGAACTAGATGAACTTTAAAGGTCCCTTCCAACCCAAACCATTCTATGATAAATGCTGTTTTGGCATGCGTTGGCTGCTGCTGAGCTATCAAAACTTGCTCTTGCACGGACATGTTGTGGTCACAGCAAAGAGATGGGGACTGCTGGGGCATGTGTAAGAGCGGTGAAAAAATACAGCAATACCCAGAGCCAGATGCATCTCCCTGTCCTTTCTGAACATAGAATCATTTCTACATCAGCAGTGCTCACTTGGCAGGATAAAAATTTGGAGAGAAGCTGTAATGAAGATTACTAAACTAAATTGCCCCTTACAATTTAAATAAATGCTTCATGCAGATGCCCTGGTTGGTGTGTGGTATGAGAGGTGAATCAGAGGGTTTGCTGTGGCCCGTGGGGCAGCTGAAGATGCTCACAAGAAAGCAGCAGCATCATTGGAGGGGCTGCACCACTCCTCTTCTTCTGGATATGGTGGTTTTACATCACAAATCTCCTAATCCTCTGTTTAAATAAATGCTGAGTGTCTGAACTGTGTTGGTCCAGGAGGAGAAATGGGGGGGCTATCTAATACTTGTAATGCCTCTCCCTACCTTTAAAGTCTCTATTCCTGCTCGTGTAGCTGGGAGCAAGTACAAATGAGATATCAAACTCTTCCTAATGAATTGGGCGTTTGCTGTTAAAATTTATTCCCTTAAAGTGAAATGTGAATGATTCAAGATGGTCCATCTGGTTAAAAACATCCCATGGCCTTGAACTGAGGCTTCTGATGGCACTTTCTTTTTTTTCTGGTCCTTTTGTGGAAAGACAAATGAGGAGCTGTGATCCATCGACATAATGGATTGCTGTGCTGTGTCTGATAAGTGTATTAATTCACTTTATAATGAAATATCCTTGTAATTCCCGCGTGGCAAGAGCTGTTAAATGACCTGAACAAATGACCTGAGCCACATTGGTGTGATGTATCTGTGTGACTATAGGCTTTGGAGATGGGACTTTGCTGGGTCTTCAGTGCTAATCCCCAGGTGGCCAAAGGTCACTGGTCACACAAATTGCTTGATCTGCTGAAAACCACTGTTATGGGATGGGCGAATTTACCCTTTTCCATGCGGTTTTGATTTGTTAATGTTCATGACCGTAGGCCTGAGGACGTGGGAGTTTTTGATGGAAAGAGGTTCTTTCAAGCCTCTTTGATTGGAGGTTGGATGCTGCACGTTGGATGTGCCAAGTGATTCAGAGCTGAATCCCCATGAAGGGATGTGTCTGAGTACGTTGGAGTGATGGGCTAAATGCAGGAAAATCCAATAGTTGGATTAAATATCATATTTTTTTCCCTTTTTAAAAATAACTTTCCCCCAAGGCTTGGAATTGAAAGCAAAACTACCCTGTTTTCAGGGCTTTACACATCATTTAAACATCCTTTAAACCTGCCTTTGAGCTCTTCATTTTGCAGGGAGGCTGTGAGGTGACACAGGAGGGATGATTGGGCAGGGAAGGGGTTTACCCTGCTCATAGCTGCACATGGACATCCCACCCAACCTCGACCTCCTGCTGCAGGTTTTGCTGAGCTCCCTTTGGTTTCTCATCATTGAGGTTGTGCTGCCTGGCAGGAATTGTGCTGTCTGTGATTGTGGTCTTGCTCCCTCATGAAATATGGTTTTTTTTGGACTCGGAGATACCTGGGAGTCAGGGAGAAGTGCAGACCCCTTGTGTCTGGGATTGCAGGTGGTTTTCCTGAGAGCACGGGTGCCATTCAAATATTGTCTTGCTCAGCGACGTTTGAGTGCTGAAACACTTTCAAAATTTCAGCAGTGGTGGAAATTTCCTTCTATTAGTAGGGAAGGTGAAAAAGCAGCATTTCCCCCAATTTTTCCCAAGGCTATCTGCCAAAGATCTTGTCTGAAGTGTGACTGCAGCCAGCCTTTAAGGCTGAACTGAATTTATCCAGGGCATCGTGCTGTTATAAAGTGTTTTTTCTGTCTTCTATCTAATTGTCCCTTCACTGTATATTCCCTAAACCAAGTTTGTGGCCAACTGAGCCAGGCAGGAATTGCATTTACTGTGCATGGTACCATCAGACCAGGCTTTGCAAAGAGCGTTACTGGGTCTACCTGGGAATGGCATGTTTTGGCCTTCATGAAAGAGCAAGACCTCTCTTAGGCTGGGCAGGAGCCCTGTGGTAGACTGGCCAGGAGCAGAGAGGTGTGCTATCTTTAGAAATTGCGTTTTGCCTGCTTATTGGTGACACCCATGTCCTTAGATGGCTCCTAGGAAGCTGGGATGAACCAGCCACAGGGCAAGGCTTAGACAGGTGAGCCTGCAGAAGATCGTTGCTGGTCACCTCTAGATCCTACCGTGAAGGTAGAAGCCCAGAAAGCTGGTGTAGTCATGACTGCTTGACCATAAAGCCCAGCTGCCAGACAGCATTATGAATTACAGTCTATTCAATAAATGCAGCGTCAGCCTTAATTGGTTTGGGTTGTGTTTTTCCTCCAAAGCCATTCTTCAATATAAATAGTCCGCCTTTGACTGCAGATACTGTGGCCTCTGTAAATTCCTGCTTGCTCCCTGTGGAAGACGTTTCCTACTTCAATAGTACGTGTTTTGAAGGATGGGAAATCCCAAGCCCTTGAAACCCCAGGAAAGCCAGGGTGTTTGATACCTTGCTGCCTGGTGGAGCCTAACACTGTCGGGGTGAGGGTGTTTGACTAATGCTAAATCTCTGGCTTAGTCCTGATGTAGGCAAAATGCCTGTGGGAGGGAGTCTGCAAAACCCATTGACTGTGTTGCCTGAGTTGGGATTATGGGCTCAGACTGGGTGATTAACGTGCCCTATGATTTATAATGCTTTATAGGTGTCAAAGGTTTTTACTGCAGAGCATCTGCAAAATGTGTTTTGGGCTATAAAGGGCCAGCACCGAACTGGAGCTGCATCTGGAGAGAGAGGGGGAAGGGAGGCAGGTGGGGGACATGGAAAAAGAAGCCTTTCAGTACTTAAAGGGGGCCTACAGGAAAGATGAGGACAGGCTTTTAAAGGGCCTGTTGTGATAGGACAAGAGGTAGTGGCTTTATGCTAAAAGAGGGGATGTTCAGACTAGATATAAGGAAGAAATGTTTAACACTGAGGGTGGTGAGACACTGGCCCAGGTTGCCCAGAGAAGCTGTGGATGCCCCATCCCTGAAAACCTTCCACATCAGGTTGGACAGAGCTCTGAGCAACCTGATCTAGTTGAAGATGTCCCCGCTCGTGGCAGGGGCGTTGGACTAGATGGCCTTTAAAGGTCCCTTCTAACCCACACTGTTCTATGATTCTAAGAGGGGGGAAAAGAGGAATTTTGGGGCTGCAGTCCCTTGGAGCCAACCCTGGGCTTTGTTAACAAGAACTGGAATCTCTGTCAGTTGGGTTTTTCCAGGGCTTTTCCCAGAGCGATGTCCTTCCAGTCTAAAGACAGTAGTGTGCAACCACTCTTGCAAGATCTTTACTGGTTTGAAAAGCACTGGTGAGAGATGAGACTTGGATGCTCAATCAACTCGTCACTTAAACTACCACCCCATATCGGGGAGAGCCTTTCCAGGCTGTCCCTGTGAGTCCTCTGTACTGGTTTTGCCTGGGGTAGAGTTAATTTTCTGTGTGGTAGCTGGTATGGTGCTATGTTTTGGATTTTTGACCAAAACAGTGTTGATAAATTAGGGATGTTTTGCTGTTGCTGAGGAGTGCTTACACAGCATCCAGGTAGAATATTTACTGAATTCCTTCTAAAAGGGAGGGGAAAAAAATGCTTGCTTATTTTTCTACTTGCTTTCCAAAACAAATATGTTTTCCCTCTTGGCTATGTAGTCGCTGTTAGAGCTCCAGTTAGACCATTTGAAATTGAATTGGATAACTCCTTTTTCCAAAGAAGCAATGGGAACCTGTACTCCTACCAGTGCAAACTTCATTATTGGTAGCTGCACCAACACGGGTTAATTCAGTGTGTTGCTATTTGCTTAGATACTTAGTTTTTCCCTATGTCTAGAGTCCTAAGTGTGTGAATTTGGAAGAAAGCAAATGATAGAAGTGGAATGATATTAACATCATGGAAGTTTGACTTGGGGGTCTGTTTTGGTGTCTGAAGCCTTCTCTCTAACCTCAGCAAGGCTGGTGGAAAATCGGTGTCCTTTTTTCAGAGGAGACTTTATTTTTCTCACCCAGAGGGAAGCGAGTGTGACCTTGCTGCCCATCAGTTGGACTCCAGAGATTTGCTTTTGCTTTGGGGTTTGAATTTACCGGTCTCCTGATTCACTGAGTCTGCTTTCCCAGCGCCTTTCCCCAATTCTCGGGTATCCTGGAAGAGATCCAAGGACAGTTGGGCTGTGACAGAGCATAAAACACTGGAGAATAACTTTGCAGCGTGTCCTTGCTGGGTGGCTGGATGCCCTGGGAGGGTGTGTTGGCCAACGGAGAAAGGTTTTGTTTTTTTTTCCTTTTTTCTCCCCAAATAGAAGACATTTCCCCGCCTCTCATGAAAGTAGACTTTGTGGAAGTTGATCAAGGATGCTTGTGGCTCCAAAATTGTCACAAAAGTTAGCCAAATGAGAAGGAAACTTGGCACCAGTGGGACTAAATGAATGAAGTGGAGGAAATGTAAAGGAGCAGGATCACCTTGTGATGATGCCCCCTTATTAAGCGTGTGCAGAGGGACAGGGGTGGTGGTTAGCAAGCTTGAGACTAGTTGGGTTCTCCTGCCTTCCCCAACACGTGTCCTGTCACCTGGGACACAGCCTCCTTCTCTTTGCCACTACTGCTTGGCCCCATCCCAGCAGTTCCCATTACCGCTGTTCCCCCCAAAGCTGGGAACAGACAAAAATAAATCGTGCAAGATATTGATGGACGCTAAGAGGCTGCGTTCCCACAGGGCCCTGCTTGGGGACTGCTGATGAGCTGAGCTTTGCAAGCGGCCTCCTGTTGGTGTCCTCTCTTTATTTTCAGCAGTGGATTTAGATATTTATAAGACCAATTTAAACTTGGCACCACTTTAGCATTAATTTTAAATGGCTGTGAATAGAAGCTTTCAGGGAAGGGATAAAAAAAGGTGGAGAGGGCTCTGCTGAAGAGGTTGAACTTCCTGCGAAGTCATGGGTTGAGCGCGCAGATGGTCCAAGAGAGTGGTGTCCTGCAGCTGTAGCCCTTCTCAGAGATGTATATCAGTTTCCAGAGGAGATGTGTGAGTGGGTTTGAGTGTTCCGTGTGGGTGCTGGTACTTTGCCAGCAGGAGGAAAGAGGCAGTAATGGAAAGCCCAGTTCTTGCCAGATGTGATGGGTAGGAGATGCTGCTGTGCAGATGGTGGGGCATAAAATGATATAAAGGTTGCTGCTGTGGGGAGACAGAGCAAGCTTAGGAGGAGAAGGCTTCAAAATAGTGATGGGTTGCCAAATGTTGGGGAGAAGAGCATGTTTAGGGGGTGAAAAGGGAGAATTGAAGGTGAGGCTTGAGCTGGGAGAGATGTTCCCATGCCCTGCATCATCTGGGAGAAATCTGTCTAGATGTCTGCTGTGCTAAAGAGCTTTTTTGGAAGCTCTGCGCAATTCGGTACAGGGATGCTTGAGTGAGGGATTGAAATATTTGCTGTAGGCTTCAGCCAGGCACAGAGCTGAGCCTGCTCAATGTTTCTTTATTTCTACTAATTTTTCTGCCCAAAGACGCACGTTGTCCTTCAACCTCATCCCTCTGTTACTGGATTAATGCAGAATTGAGAATAAAAGGCTTGGGAAGAGTAAATTTTCAGTAAAGTACAGTTAAATAAGCTGTTGCTTTTAACAGCTGCTGCCATCCTATGTGTTTATGAAAGGGGAGAAATGTCAACATAATGGGAAACAGAAGGCCTACACCAATACTCTCTTCTCTCCCATCCCTTTCAATGAAGTTCTACCTCCGTGCTGCTTATAACTGATTTGAAGGTCAGGAGGAGGGCAAGGTAGGCTGAGGAAGTGGGATGCTCTTGTGGACTTTTTTCCACTACTGATGTAACTTTCAATGCATGTGTATCATCTGCTTTTATTTTCCTTGGGTGAGACATGCTACTGGTTTGGTGAAAGCCAGAGAGACAGCGCTGTGTGAAAGAGAAAATGTTTGTGTCACGCTCTGGTTCCCTGTTCCCATTGCACTGCTGTACTGTGACAGCTTCATAGAATTATAGAATGGTTTAGGCTTTTAGGTTGGAAGGGACCCTTAAGATCATCCTTAGTTCTAACCCCCCTGCCCTGGGCAGGGACACCTCCCACCAGACCAGGTTGCTCCAAGCCCCCTCCAACCTGGCCTTGAACCCCTCCAGGNCTCCAACAGGTCCATGTCTCTCCTGTGCTGAGGCTCCAGAGCTGGAGGCAGGACTGGGGGGGGGTTTCACCAGAGCAGAGGGGCAGAATCCCCCCCCTTGCCCTGCTGGCCACACTGCTTTTGATGCTCCTTTGTAGATCACCTTTTGCATGTGGGAAGGTCCTATGGCTAAATCTGGCAGGGGAAAAACCAAGCCCTTCTGCTGGGCTCTGAATTTGTGATTAATGGAGCCATGAAATAAACCTTGCTCAGATTTTGGCAGAGGTGTGAGGTTTTGGACTCTCCTGAGTTCATACAGATGCTGAAGATGAGCGTCTGGGAAGAGGGCAAAGTTTTGTACCCACATGGGAAAGATTGCAGCTAAGAATTCTCCTCTGTCTGGCTTGCCACCTTGCCCATGAGCATAAACCCAGCTAGCATGGGGTAGATTCGCACCTGTCCAATCCAGCTGCTCTATCTAAAGAGTCATTGGCTTTTCTTCTTCTTGTCCAGCATAGAGACTGGTCCATCTCATTGGTCTCTGGCTTAGACCAGGAGTTGTATCCTGGATTTAAGAAATCTCCTGATCAAAGATCTTTGTGGTTCCCTGGAAAACTTTCATAACTGGCACTTTTTTTCTTTTTTTGGAAGGTTACGCTGAAAAATCTGGATGTACTCCTTTCTTTTAAGCTGACTTATTTTTTTGGCAGCTGCACGTGCAGGCTCTCCTCGCAAGGTATTTGTGGGATGTAGCTCTAAACGAGGCAGATCTTGCCATGTCTGGAGATGATGAGTGGTAACTGCATCGTCCTACAGACGGGTGGGTGTACTAAGGATTAACTTGTAGGTTCTGTTGCTGTCTTCTGAGTGCTATTCAATGGTTTTGATGCTATTTTGCAAATCCACATCATCTTGCTGTGGGATGTGCTATTTTAAACTGCCACATCCTCTGTGGCCTTTGGAAATGCTACAGGGATGGTTTAAAGTCTGCCGTAGCCACCGTCATCTACATTGATGGACATAATTTTGCTTGAACAGGCTCTAACTGTTCTTCATAAAAGTGGATTACTTGGCTCTCTTTCTCACTGTTTTACTGCAGGCAATGTTCAGGATATTCAGTCTCTGAAAACCGTCAGATGCTTTTCAGAAAGTGTGCCTAGAAACCATGTTTAGCTGTAGCACAGTCCTCAAGGAAGTGGGTGACGTTCAGTGGCCTTTGTCGTACAGAAGTCACGCTGGATAATTTAATGGTCCCTTTGGTTTTTAAAACATATGTGTGTTATTTTGTGATGTAAAAAAGCTTCGAAATTGAGGGCAGAGGTTACCTTGCCAAATACATCGCAGCTCTTCATCCTAATTTAGAAGGAGAGGCTGCTAGAAGTCCTGGAACAGGAAGGCTTGGAAGCTGAAATGCTTTTGCGTAATAGTATTTTTTTGCCTTTTAATACAGATGTTCACATTCATGCCCCCTATTCTGGGAGTCTGGCCAAGTTTCTGCGTAGAGGAACTGCACGCAGTTCCTGGTCCTGTCCTTCACCCCACCATCATCCCAGAACAGGTACAGCCTGAGATTAATTTCCTTGCTGGAGTTTCCAATCCATTTATTAATAAATCAGACGATGGGCTGTTTCAGCCACGCGGTTGGGTTTTGCAGTAAAGGGGCAGGTAGAGCATTATTTCCCTATGGGGAAATAATCGATCTTCGTAGTTTGCAAACTCATGCCATTAAATTAAAAAAAAAAAAGTCACCACAACCTGAAACTCTGCAGCTTTCCTGCAGCGTGTGGGTGATCGCAGCGATGCTGCTTCAAGGGATGGAATCCGGTGGTTGTGGCTGTGCCGTCCTCCCCCTTTCCCAGGAGAAGGCTGTGGCAGTTGAGCAGGGCTTTTCTTGTATGTGTTCTTGTTGCAAGCGTTTTTGGGAAGCAAATCCCTATTCCCCGCGTAGCTTACTGCTCAAGCAAAGAGTTTCAGCATCTAGAAAGGTGTTGTGGTTGATGGACTTTTTTAATCGTGACTGCATTGTTTAAGAACTTCTAATTTGTCCGTCTGTATGCTCATTAAATTACTTTCAGGAACCTGCAGTTTGGATCCAGTAAAACACGGAGATGACTGCAAAATTGCCTTACCCTGGGAGTTCAGTGATGTTTACCATGGGATTTTTCTAAACTTCCAGGATGCATCATCTGAATTGCATTTTTTGAACCCTCTCCCACCCTGCCGTGCACACAAGGGCAGGTCCAGGGTGAACACCACTGCAGCAGGAGCTGGGTGTCTCCTCTAAAGTCTGGGTCCTCAGCAGCTAAAGCTCAAGAGCATCACCAAAGATTGTGAGACAAGTAATAATGAGGAGGAGCTGGCAGCAAGATCTCTCCTGTGCTCTTAGCATGTGTGAACAAGCAGCTGGGCCAAACAGTGCCCATTTAAATTCTCCTGAACTTCACTTGTAATGCCTGCTCTGAATCCCCTTCAGGTCTCAGCAAGTGATGTGGTCATAGTCCGTCCCACCAGCCCCATTGTTTTGGTTGGAAGAGACTTTTAAGATTAAGTTAACCCAGCATTGACCAAACCACCACTAAACCATGTCCCTCAGCACCACGTCTGCCTGGCTTTTAAATACCTCCAGGGATGGTGACTCCACCACTTTCCTGGGCAGCCTGTTCACCTTTTCAGTGAAGAAATTTTTCCTACTGTCCTACAAGAGGAAACAGGGTAGGTTTAGAGTGGACATTAGGAAGAAATTCTTCACAGAAAGCGTGGTCAGACACTGGAATAGGCTGCCCAGGGAGGTGGTTGAGTCACCATCCTTGGATGAGTTTAAGAGTTGTTTAGATGTGGTGTTGGGGGATATGGTGTAGGAAGAACTTTCTAGAGTAGGGCAGATGGTTGGACTCGATGATCCCAAGGGTCTTTTCCAACCTAGATGATTCTATGATTCTAAACCTCCCCTGGTGCAACTTGAGGCCGTTTCCTCTTGTCCCATGGCCTGATCCTTGGGAGAAGAGACTGACCCCCCCTGGGTACACCCTCCTTTCATGGAGTTGGAGAGAGCCAGAAGGTCTTCCCTCAGCCTCTTTTTCTCCAGGCTGAATGCCCCCAGCTCCCTCAGCTGCTCCTCACCAGACTTGTGCTCCAGACCCCTCACCAGCTCCGTTGCCCTTCTCTGGACACGCTTCAGCCCCTCAAGGTCTTTCCTGTCGCGAGGAGCCCAAAACTGGACCTCTCACCAGTGCCCAGTACAGAGGGACAGTCACTGCCCCAGTCCTGCTGGCCACACTCTTCTTGATACAGCCCAGGATGCTGTTGGCCTCCTTGGCCAGCTGGGCACATTGCTGGTTCATATTCAGCTGGCTGTTGACCAACAAGTCTGTAGTTTGGAGAACATCTTGCATTGCTTTCCGTTGTGCTGGTTGCATGGTGGAGCCAAGGAAAAAAAACCCTCCAGAACCTGCATGCAGGTGGCCAGATCCTGACCTGTGGTGAAGGTCAGACTCCTCCTCTTTGAGCAAAGACTGGTTGAAACACGAAAGGTCATAGCAAAGACTAGGGAGCACAGATGGGTTACAAAGATGTTTTGGGGGTTATTCTTTCAAGCTGCTCTTGATGAATGTTGAGAAAACACCCAGAGTGTCTGCCAGACCAGCTCTGCCTCCTGGCCCAAAGGCCTGCAAACTTGAGGGGGTGTGTGTGCATGTGTGAAATCTTGATACTAGATGTTATTAACATCAGAGCTTGGCTGTAGCTGCTGCCCCTCATTCCTGCTGGACTCTGCTAGCAAACTGTCCTGTCACAATGCTGTGTGGTGTTGTTGGCGGGCCCATTCCCTGAGGTGCCATCTGCAATTCAGTTCTAAGCCCAACAAAAGCATTAGTGGGGTGAGGAAGGGAAACGTTGCTGTGCAATGGTTTAAATGGGATTAAACAGACTAATGAAGTTAAATCCTTAGCCTGTAGTAAGGTCCTTTGCATAATCCTGGAAACAAGGTTTGAGCTGGCTATGCCATGGTAGCAGCCTCGGCTTGCCAGCATGGTGGAAAAGCCTGAAAGCCCACGGATGTCTGAGTTACACCTTATTTGGGTGCTTGGGTGTCCTGTGGTGTGTGCAGGTTTCGGATGCTTTCCAAGGTGGTATTGGGGTGTGAGTAAAATGAGGCCATGCACATGGGTGGTTTGCTTTCTGGTAGGTAGCTCTACGATGTTGTGTGGTTAGTGGAGAAGAACTTGTAGATACGTGGAGATGTGGCTTTCCTGGCAGCCGTCACAAGAGATTTTGGTAATCTGCTGGTTTGTTGTTTTAGAGATGACTTGGCTGCCTGTGGTATCTGGGTGGGGATCCAGACTGCCTCCACACTGAGGTGCTCAACTTGGATTCCAGAAATGTCTGTGGTTTTTTATGAATTGGGAACCTCTGTGGTGCTGATGCGTTGGCTTATTAACAAAAATGATTAGCAAAGCTGAGTAAAATAATGACTATTCTTCATCGTTGTCTTTGAAGTTGATCTATGATTTTTGTTCACCTTTACTGTCTCATGAGCCCTTCTTGAAAAGGGGGCCTTAAATTTAGGGATGTTTCATTCCAGATTCAACCGTTTTCTCCAGGCTGCCTCCAGGAGAATTACTGCTGAGCTCCATAGTGTGGTTTCAAGGGTATAAGTAGCAGCTGGAGATGTGCAGAGAGAAGCTGTGCTTGTCTGTGCTGGAGGTTTTTAATGGGTTTTTTGGTGACTGGTATTTGTAGCTCATCTCAACCTTGGAAATTATTCTTTTCCTTTGTGCCATCTTTACAATGAGCTGTTAAAGGAGAAGAGCTGATGATCTGGTCTGGACCCATCATTTGTCATGTTCTCCTTTACGTGTGGTTTTGAGCCTTTATTTGGCAGCGTTGCTTATTTGCAGATGATGTCAGCCAGCACTTGAGAACCAATTGACTTTAGTGCAGTCAAGAATCCCTTTTTCAAGGACAATTATGGAAAAAAAGAAAAAACTAAGGCCTTTTAAGGTCTTGTTTGAAGTCTCCTGAACTTGGAATATTCTGACTGTTAAAAATTGAGTTAACTTTCTTGTGTAATTTCCTGAAGCCTCACTGGCTGGTTGCAAAGTTGAAGTTTACTTTTGGGTGACAAAAACCAGCACCAATGACCATCAAATAAACCTTGGATGGTTGCTGAATGCACTTTATGGGCCTTGCTATAAGGAGAGTAGTTCTTACCTCCCTACCTATAGTCGGATGTTTGAGGCTGCTGAGCAGGATCATGCTGTGGTAGACAGCTCTTGACTTGAGGGTGATGTGACCAGCCTGGTGCCTTTAACCTCACCTTGTGCAGAAGTCTTCTTGCTGGGCTGAAATTCCCAAAGTGACGAAGAACTCAACGATCTCAATGGACTCAAGCCAGTTGGATGCTTAGCAAAGAGAGAAGAGAGAGACCCAGCTTCTCTTCTCATCCCTTTCAGGAGAAAGCAACCCTTCTCTTGATTGTGATGCTTGAGATGATGTTTTTTTGTCTTTTTTTTTTTT